>CM055403.1:2973937-3115971 GCA_029228625.1 Pseudolycoriella hygida | reverse complement strand
TTTGCCCTATTAAATCCATGTAAATTATACCTGAACCTTTAGAACCAAGAATTAACACTGACAAAGCAAACATTTGGGTAAATGTTTTAATCTTAGCTAACCTAGATACAGGAATACTTACTTGAATTAAAGCTAAAAATTCACGTAAGCCAGCTACCAGAAATTCACGAGCCAAAATTAATAAGCACGGTATCTCTCCTGCAACTCCTTTTTTTACCAACATTATAATTACACAACCTACTAATAATTTATCAGCTATAGGATCAAACATTTTACCAAATCCTGATACTAAATCAAACTTTCTAGCAAGATAACCATCAAAAAAATCAGTAATACTAGCTAAAATGAATAATATCGCTGCAATTCTATGAGCAAGTTTAGAACTATCTAGATAAAAGGTCATTACAATAATTGGAATAACCGCTATACGAGCTATCGTCAGATAATTTGGTATATTTTTGTCAATAGTCATTTATTATAAATTTTTACTTCTTGATCTTTTTCTAGAAACAACAGCGATGGATTATGATCTAAATCTAAGAAAATAGAAACCATTTTTTATAAAATAACTCAAAAAAACTAATCTAGCTTGCTAGAACTTAAACATCGGTATTATCATTATCAGAAACACCTAATACTTTTATCTTCTCTTCTATTAAACTCATTGCTAAAGCCAAACATGACTTTGGTGTAGAAATACTACACTCATGCTCTTTAGGAAGAGAATATAAACAAGAAGTTTCTTCAACATCAATAATTTCTTCGTTTTTAATATCATTATTCTCCAAGCGTGTAAAATCCTGTTGAAGTATTATTTTGTATGAGTCTTTAAGACCTTGACCTTTTGAGTTCGATCCATGCTTTACTAATGATTGTAAAATGTTAGAAAATGGATCCTGAGATTTAAGTTGTAGTATTATTTTATAGAAATCTTTAAAATCCATATCTATAATTTTATTTATTTTATCTAAGGCATTATCATTTGGCTTTACTCCTTCTGCTTGAGCAAAATATTGTGAAGATTTTGTTACATCAAGATGTTTCCACGCTAATCCTAGATTAAATAAGAGTACATGTTGCATTTCCTTAGAAATCATATTTGGTACTTTTGTTTCAGAGGTAGTACAGGAATCATAGGCAAGTTTAGCATATTCACAAGCCTTACTGTAATCTGCTGTTACTAAATATTCTATACATATTGTATTATATAATACTGATAGAACATTATATAACTCCCAAGCTTTAGCTTTATCTATTATATATTTTTGTAATTTATTACTATCTTTAAAATCTTTATATTTATAATACTCATATAATTTAGCTAATGCCCATAAGCTTTCACAAGCAAAGTCTCTTGTATCATAAGATATTGGTAATTCATTAAGGAAGGTTTTTATACTATTAATAGCCCTCACAAAGCATTCTACTTGATTTCCATCCGATAAAATACCCTTATAAAAATTTGTCATTCCTTCATAGAATTTGGCATTTTCTTTTTCCTCATGTGGTTGTAAGTTTGGTATCATAACTTTTGCATTTCCATTTTTCAATGCCGTATAGAGTTCAGAACAATTATAGCCTCTTTTATTTTCTACATTTTGCTTTGCTCCTGCATCTTTTAATGTTGTTACTATTGAATAATCATTATAAATAGTTGCTAAGTGAAATGGGGTATCGCCATCCTGATCTTGAATATTTAAGTCTATTCCAGGATGTTTAACGAGTAGGCGAACAGTTTCTGGACTATTAACAGTTACTGCATGATGTAATGGGGTTTGTCCATTAATATCTTGATTATTAGGATTAAATCCTTTTTTGAGCAAAAAATCTACAATATTTGCAGTTCCATAGACAGCAGCTTTATTAAGTAAAGTTGTATTTCTTGAATCTCTTTGCTGACTTAAACTAATATCGAATTTGTTAATTATTAATTTTACTATCTTTTCATGTTTATCATTTGTAACTAAGTACATTAATTCTTTAAATAAATCTTTTGGTTTAAAATTAGGACACTTACTATTTAACAATTCAAGTGTTTTTTTGTCCCCAGCACTAATAGCATATGTAAAAACATGTTCCAAAAATGACTTATTTGATCTGCAGCTGTTTCTCTCTTCTTCTGTTATTTTAATTTTTGCCATAAAAATCATCTATTATTAATTACAAGATATATATAGCATAAAATTTAGCCACCACTAATAGCAAAAGATATTATTTCAGAAAATTATTATAAATATTTAGATTATTGCGTATGGATTGCTTCGTCGGCTAATGCCTCCTCGCAATGACATTTGAGATGCATATATGTCATTGCGAGCGAACGTATGTGAGCGTGGCAATCCATATTTAATCACTTTCCTGGATTGCTTTGTCGGCTAACGCCTCCTCGCAATAACGACTTCTAGAAAGAATTTGCTGGATAGTTAACGATAGGTCACAAAAATTTTTAATTAGGCAATCAATCTTATTTATTTGATTATCTATTAGATCAAGAGGCGACTCTAATTCTATCGACACACTCTTTTTTGTCATATGGGTCTTCAAATATTCAATATCCTGGCTTGTATAATGTCGTCTATTACGTATCTTATGTATAGATAGGTTTGGCAACATACGCTCTAGATATCTTAGTTGGTGAGGGTGAATATTTAGAAGTTTTGTTACTTCACCAATAGAATAATATTTCTTATCCTGCATTTTTATTAATTAATAATTTTAATTTTCTAGCTGGTATAAAACGTATTACTTCTTTTTCTGGAATTATAACTGCTTCTTTTGTATGAAAATTTATACCAGGTCTAGGTTTTTTTATGCTAGTACAGAAGCTACCAAAACCTGCTAACGTCAATCTTTGCTTGCTTACTATTTGCTGAATATTGCTAAATATTTGTTCGACTATTTCTTCGCATATAACGCTTGATAACCCCAATTTAGTTTTTAATATATAAGCAATTTTTTCTTTAGTAATAGAAGTAGTATAGTTAATTGATTTGGGTTCACTCAAGCTGGTCTCTTCTCTCTCATCATCATTAAATCCACCTGAATCAACCATAATTGTTACCATCTGATTAAAGCCGATCCCCAAGTTACTCCAGCACCAATAGCCGTGAAAAGCAATATATCACCTTTTTTGATATTACCATAAGCTTTAAGAGAAGCAAGGGCTAAAGGAATTGAAGCAGCAGAACAATTAGCATGTTTTTCAACCATTTTTACTACTTTACTGGGTTTAATCTTTAGTCGCTCCACAACTGCATCTATAATCCTTACATTTGCCTGATGTGGAATAAAATGGTCAACATCTTCTGCGGTAAAGTTATTGTTATATAATATTTCTTCACCTGTCTTACTCATCTTTTCTACTGCATGTCTAAAAACTTCCTGTCCTTTCATTTTTATTTTACCACTTTTGCCATTGCTGCTTACACCACCATCAGTGTAAAGAATATCATAATAACTACCATCTGAATAAATATTACTATCTATTACACCGGAATTATCATCGCTATATTGCAAAATTACCGCACCGGCACCGTCACCAAATAAAATACAAGTATTTCTATCGCTCCAATCTATTAGAGACGACATTTTTTCAGCACCAACTAATAATATGGTTTTATATTTTCTAGATTTCATCAAAGAGTCAGCAACATGTAAACCGTATACAAAGCCTGAACATACCGCCTGTAGATCAAATGAAGGTACATTACCAAGCCCAAAATAACCTTGTAGCTTAGAGGCGGTAGAAGGAAAACTATTATCTGGAGTAGTGGTACAGGTAATTATCAAATCTATAGAGGATGCCTTTAATCCAGCATCATCTATAGCATTCTGACTAGCTTTAATAGCTAAATGTGATGTATATTCATCATCAGCCGCAATATGTCTTTGTAATATACCAGTCCTTGAGCGAATCCATTCATCGTTAGTATCAACCGATAGCGATAATTCTGCGTTAGTAATAATACGCTCCGGCAAATAGGCTCCACACCCAAGAATTTTACAAGCCATTCTGGTTTATGCTACTTCTTCATCTTCTTCTTGTTTCTTGACAATAACTTGACGACCATTATATGTGCCATCAGCTAAAGATATATGATGAGGCAGTTTATATTCCCCTGTCTGAGAATCTATTACTACATTAATTTTACCAAGTGCAAGGTGAGAACGTCTCATATTACGTCTTGATTTTGATGTTTTCTTTTTTGGAACTGCCATATAGCCTCTTAAAAATTACACTTTATCATAAAAAGTATTTGTCAAATCGATGTGGAGCAGTATATTATACTTCCATTACAAAATCTAGGTATTTTAAACATAAAATTTATGAAATTTCTTATAATTCGAACTTTTCTTATTTCATCTATATTACTCACATTATGTAGTTGTCAAACTATAGAATCAAGGGGGCAGTATGTTGATGATAATTTATTAGCTACACTTGAAGAAAAAAGGCTTAGTAAATCGGAGGTAGAAGATTTAATTGGCACACCAACAATTATACCAGACTATACTCCTAATACTTGGTATTATGTTCAACGTTCTTTATCTAGGAGAGCATGGTTTGAACCAAAAGTAATTGAACAAAAAATAATAAAAATTACTTTTAATAAAAAAAATGTAATAGAGGAAGTTTTAGTACTTAGTGATTTGCATAAAGATGATATAAATATAATGGGGGAATATACGAAAACTTATGGTACAGAATCAACCGGACTACAAAAATTTGTAAAGAATATTGGTAGGTTCAATAAAACTACTGAGGGAAAAAAGAAAAAGAAACGATAAAATCATGCTTGCAATATTTCATAGATACTGTATAAACTGAACGCTGCTAGTTCTTAAAATCATTCGAATAAACTCATTGCTAAAGAGTTAATGGACGGACTAAAGAGTTTATGGCCCCTTCGTCTAGCGGTTAGGACGTTACCCTTTCACGGTGAAAACACGGGTTCAAGTCCCGTAGGGGTCACCAGTATCAGATAGCTATACTCAAAAACTTAAAAAACGTACACTAACACTAAAACAATTATATGATAAATACATGTTAGATTTTATAAAACCCATAATTTCACTAAGATTCATTATTTTCCTATTATTAATTAGTAGTATATTTAACATGCAGACTCACGCAGATAGTGTAAAAACGAATGAAAAAGATCATTATCACATTACACGTGATTACTACAATAATTTAATAACCTCTAATAATCTCCCTGTAGCGGAGCTTGGTATGTTGGTAAATATATTGCCCAAGGGGGGTGATATTCATCATCATTTTATCGGTGCTATTTATGTAGAAACTTTCTTAGATTATATTAAAAAAGAAGGTTTCTATATTGATCCTGATAGTTATAATATTCTTACAGAACCAACAAAAACATCTATGACTGTCGATGCAATCCGTGCTGATATACCAAAATATAATCATCTTTTATCACTTTGGTCAACAGGAGATTTTAATAATCATTATCACGAGCAATTGCCACAAGATGAGCGATTTTTTAATTGTTTTGGCTATTTTGCTTGGTTAGAAAATCATATTGTTCAAGATGGTTTGATAGTTTTGAAGAAGAGAGCTGAAGCAGAAAATGTACAATATATAGAGACTATATTTCCTCTTGCCCCTGTTAGTACAAATGCTGCTCTAGATGAGCTTAACAAGTTAACTAGTGATACAGATGAACTAACTATTAATCAGCTTTTAGAAAAAGCTATGTTATGGTTAGATCAGGATAAAGTTATACATCAAGCTATTACCTACTGTTCAACTATGGTAACAGATAAATCTAAAGATATTGATGATGATCAGTTTACCATGCGGTTTCAACCATATGTATACCGTGGAAGTAAACCATCTATGGTATTTTCTGGTTTATATTCTGCTTTCTCTTTGGCACAAAATAATCACAAAATAGTTGCTGTGAATATAGTCGGTGCAGAAAATTTATTTGTTGCTATGAACGATTATACATTACATATGAAAATGTTTCGTTTTCTTAAACAGAAATTTCCCAATGTTAAATTATCTCTGCATGCTGGTGAGTTAGCATTAGGGCAAGTTCCACCAGAAGGGTTAACCCATCATATTCGTGATGCTGTATTCATAGCTGGTGCGAACCGTATTGGTCACGGGGTGGATATTATGCATGAATCTAATCCTTACCAACTAATAAATACATTATTGGAAAAGAATGTACTTATTGAAATTAATTTAACTAGTAATGAATTTATTCTAGGAGTTGCAGGTGATAACCATCCTATCAAGCTCTATATGCAATATGGGGTACCAATTGCAATTTGTACTGATGATGCAGGAGTATCACGCAATAATTTAACTCAAGAATATTTATTATTTATTAGCCGTTATAAACCATCTTATGATCAATTAAAACAAGTCGTCTATAATAGTATTAAATATTCTTTTTTAACGGAAGAAGAAAAGAAAAAACAACTTAATTTACTTGATAAAAAGTTTGTCCTTTTTGAAGAAAATATAGCTCTTTATAGGTGAACGCTCACAAAAAATCTGCTCGCCAAGCGTCTATTAGCGGGAAGGCTTAAGCCAAGAAGCAATCCATCTTCTGGCGTCATTGCGAGCGAACGTACGTGAGCGTGGCAATCCATGAAGCTTATTATATGGATTGCTTCGTCGACCCTATGTCTCCTCGCAATGACGGTTTTAGCTTCCAATGTCATTGTGAGACTACGTACTAGTCGAAACAATCCATTTTGGTTACTTTTATGGATTGCTTCTTGGCTTACACCTTCTCGCTAATAGATGTCTTGTACTTTAACTTTTTTCCCGTGAATGCTCACCACACAAACTATATGTGACTATATTTTTTCCATTTATAGATGCGACAGGACCTTGCATAGTAAAGCAAAGGTGTTACATAAAGTGTTAATATCGATCCAACAGCAATGCCTGTTACTAGAACCATAGCCATTTGGAAACGACTATTGGCATAATTCCCACTATCAAAGAAAAGTGACAGCAAGCCAATACTCATAGCCAGAGAAGTAATTAAAATTGCCCTGATTCTTGATATCGCCCCTATTACTATTGCCTTTACCCCTCCTTGCCCCTTTTGATGCATTGCACTACATAACAACACACTATGCTTAGTCATTAACCCCGCTAATGTGATAAGTGATATTTGAGTATAGATATTTAACCCCCCTTGAGTAAAATATAAACTCAATAAAGCTATACTTAAAGCTGCTGGAATTCCTCCAATTAAAATAATAAATGATAGCATTAAATCGTTAAAGCGTGCAAACATTAATAAGTAGAGCCCAAATACAGATACTAAAATTAGTAATGTAAATGATGATGTTGAATCAATAAGCATTTTCGTTTGTTCACTATAGCTAATATCACTATCACTTGGCAATTTACTATTTAACTGATCAATAAAATGCACTGCATCTTGCAATTTAACGCCATGTTTAGCAGTGGCAATTACTTCAATGGAATATTGCTCGTTATAACGCATAATTTGATTAACTGTATTCACCCTATCAATATCGCATATATCCTTAAGCTGAATAAGGTTTTCTCCATTTTTCTGTGTTGTAATAAACATATTTTGTATATTACTTAGCATTTTACCAAATTTAGGGTCTGATTTAGCAACAACATCATAAGTATTATCATAATGCTTAAAGTTTCCTATCTTTCTAGCATTAAACAGAATATCCAAAGTATTTGATATATCTTTCTGACTTAAGCCATATTTGAATAACTTATCTTGATTACACCAAATTTTATAATCTTGCACAAGCGAAGTCGTAATAGCTATAACACTAGTAAATAAATTCTGTGAATTAGCCTGTATAAAATGAACATCCTGCCAAGCATTCTCCATAGATGAATGGTTATTGACATAAAAACTCAACTCAACGTTACCCTTTGCTGAACCAGTATTTTTCCCCTGGGCAAACTTCACTGAAACATCTCCACCCACTGCTATTCTTGCGAGTTTAGCTTCAATTTCACGCAAGGTCTGCACCGCTTTAGTTTTATCTTTCAGTATCATCCAAATTGTTGAACGTGGCGACTCTTCAATATTTAGGGTATATTTAATATTATCACTACTATTGATTATTTTAGTAATTTTCTCCATATAACGATGGATATAACTTAAATTGGTATTAGGCATAAAGATGTTGGTAAGTATAATCATATCTTTTTTTTCAAATGGCTCAATTTCTATTTTCATAGAGTTTGCTGCAACATATGTACCAGCAGCTACAACTATAGTCACTAAGAATAAAAATACTCTGGCATAGCGTATAATAAAAAATAAAGAACTTTTATATTTGTCCGTAATCATATCCAGCGTTTTATTAACAATTTGAGCAAATTTGCTTTCATGCGTATTATTTGCTAGTTTTAAAAACAATATAGGTGTTAAGGTAAACGCAACGATAAAGGACATCACTAAACAAGCAATGATTGACAGAGAAAATTCCTGTAAAATTTTTCCTACCTCTCCTTTAATAAACAAAATAGGGATATATATTACTACTAACGTAAGCATCAATATTAAAACGGATAAAAAGAGACCATAAATTGCTTGCAATATACTAGTTAAAGCATTTTTATTTTCCTGATAGTAATGTTCAGCATTCTCAATCACTACAATAGAATCATCGACCACCAACCCTATAGCCAAGACCATTGCCAACATCGTTATCGAGTTGAGTGTAAAACCACACAAATATAGTACAACTAAACAAGCAGCCATTGAGACTGGAATTGCACAGATTGCAATAATTGAATATCTCACTGATCCCATTAGCAGTAAAACAATTACTGACACCAACAACACCGATTCAATCAAAGTTTTTTTCACTTCTTGAAAAGCTTGTAAAATATCTTGGCTATCATCGATAACAACCTGAAAGGTAAAGTGGGGATTGGCTTTTTCGTAATATTCTAGGAAATGTTTTACATTTTTTGATACATCAACTGGATTTGCATCTGACTTAGCAAAAATACCTAATAAAACAATTTTATTCGTGCCAAAATAGGCAAAACTAAGTGCCTCTTTATCTGATAACGTAATGCTAGCAATATTTTTTAATTTTATAGCAACATTATTACTTTCCAAATTGATGTCACCAAAATCACTCAACTTATTGATTGTGGTATCAAAAGATATATACTCAGTTTTATATTGATTTGATAATTTACCACCAGAAAAATCAGTATTTTGTAGTGTTAACGAAGCAAGGACACTATCTAAAGGAATATAATATTTGGCAATTTTCTCTGGATCAATATCGATATTGACCACTTTTTCTGTCACACCAAAACCAGATGAGTTGGCTACACCATCAACATATTTAAGCTTTTTCTTGATCGTTTCAATATCCTCGGCAGTAACTAACAAATTATTATTAGACCCCACAGCAATATACATCATTGGTAAAGCAGAAAAGCTTTCAGTAGAGATTATAGGATCTTTAGCTCCCTCTGGCAAGAGAGCCTTATTTTTCAGTATCAAATCTCTAACTTGGTTAATTGCTTGTTCTATCGGAACTTTCTTAGCAATACTTAACGTTATTTTACTCTCTCCTAGCTGACTAACAGCAAGAATCGACTCAAGACCATCAACATGTGAAAAAACCTCCTCAAAAGGTTTAGTAATATATTTCTCTATCAAATCCGGTCTGACATTCGGGTTGATGATCGAAATGTAAATATTTGAAGCAGGGATATTGGGCAAAAGCTGAATTTTCAGCTGCAAATATGCGTATATCCCAAGCAGCACCACCACAATATTGATCACAATAAAAATACTACTATGTTCCAGCAATCTTTTTATCATAAACCCGTTTATTGTGATCTGGCTCTTTTAAATTCGGTTCTCTTAAACTCTACTGCCCTAGGTATTACTGTCGGTATTTTTCTTTCAGTGATACTGGATTGATGTTTGGCACTTACTCCTCCTTGTTGTTTAATTTTATAGGTATCAATTCCTACCATCATCTGTGGGCTAATGACCTCACATCGTTTAACTTTAGAGGTATCAGTTCCTACTATCTCTGAACTGATTGGCTCAAATTTGATTCTCTTCATACCCTCAACTATACCCTCAACTTCCTCAGTCGGCTCTACTTTAACTAAGCTCTTGGTATTAGGTGTTACAGTTTCATCTATAGTTTTTATATTATTAAGCGGTTGTATCCCCCCTTCTTGTTTTAACTCCACAACTTCACTTTTTGGTTTAGATAATCTGGGAGATTGTTCATTTATTGTTAATCGACCGTTATCATTAACTGCTAATTCTTTCCCCTGTCTTACCGGTAGTCTGCTTGGAATCTTGACTAATGGAGAGTAGGCACTTAATTCTCCAGTCACTTGTTCACTCTTAACCACTTGACTTCCTGGGCTTGACTTTAAAACCTCTTGCGTTTTCAGGGTTTTCGCAAGCTCTCTTTGATAAGGTTGTGTTGTAGAAGATGATGGTGCTGTAAATCTCTTGCTAGTCATCCCATGTACAGCATTGACATCGTTTTTCAACTTTTGTATTGTTTTCATTTTTTCCGTAAGACTTGCAAGCTCTGCAGCAACTTGGCTTCCTTCCTTTTTTACCTTTTTTTTATCGCTTTCCAACTGTTGCATTTGTGTAGCAACTTGGCTTCCTTCCTTTTTTACCTTTTTTTTATCGCTTTCCAACTGTTGCACTTGTGTAGCAACTTGGCTTCCTTCCTTTTTTACCTTTTTTTTATCGCTTTCCAACTGTTGCATTTGTGTAGCAACTTGGCTTCCTTCCTTTTTTACCTTTTTTTTATCGCTTTCCAACTGTTGCACTTGTGTAGCAACTTGGCTTCCTTCCTTTTTTACCTTTTTTTTATCGCTTTCCAACTGTTGCATTTGCGTAGCAACTTGGCTTCCTTCCTTTTTTACCTTTTTTTTATCGCTTTCCAACTGTTGCATTTGTGTAGCAACTTGGCTTCCTTCCTTTTTTACCTTTTTTTTATCGCTTTCCAACTGTTGCACTTGTGTAGCAACTTGGCTTCCTTCCTTTTTTACCTTTTTTTTATCGCTTTCCAACTGTTGCATTTGCGTAGCAACTTGGCCTCCTTCCTTTTTTACCTTTTTTTTATCGGTTTCCAACTGTTGCATTTGTGTGGCAACTTGGCCTCCTTCCTTTTTTACCTTTTTTTTATCGCTTTCCAACTGTTGCATTTGTGTGGCAACTTGGCTTCCTTCCTTTTTTAGTACTGCTTGTTTTCTCTGAAACTCTTTAAAGTCTTCTTCAGTCTTTGACAATTCATTTTTTACTATTTGTTGTTTTTCATTAATATTTACTTTTCCCTGATTTAAAGGTGTTTTATTTACTCTATCAGACGGATGTGAAACGTTATTTCTTTTTTTCTCCATTGACTTTGATGATAAATCCAGTCGACTCTTTGCTAGATTAGCTCGTGCATTTTTTAAACTATCCCGTGTCTCCTTTAACTGTTTCTCTAATTGATCGCGTTGCTTGATAAGATCAGCAAGATCTGTTTGATCGTTTGTATTATCTCCGCTTTTCTTCAAATTCTCATTATCCTGAACTAACTTTTTATTTGCTTCTTCAAATACACCTTTTTCTTTATCCGACTTTACTATCTTCTCTGCTGAGTCTTTTTGAGCATCTTCTAAGCTTTTCTTCAAATCCTCATTATCCTGAACTAACTTTTTATTTGCTTCTTCAAATACACCTTTTTCTTTATCCGACTTTACTATCTTCTCTGCTGAGTCTTTTTGAGCATCTTCTACGCTTTTCTTCAAATCCTCATTATCCTGAACTAACTTTTTATTTGCTTCTTCAAATACACCTTTTTCTTTATCCGACTTTACTATCTTCTCTGCTGAGTCTTTTTGAGCATCTTCTAAGCTTTTCTTCAAATCCTCATTATCCTGAACTAACTTTTTATTTGCTTCTTCAAATACACCTTTTTCTTTATCCGACTTTACTATCTTCTCTGCTGAGTCTTTTTGAGCATCTTCTAAGCTTTTCTTCAAATTCTCATTATCCTGAACTAACTTTTTATTTGCTTCTTCAAATACACCTTTTTCTTTATCCGACTTTACTATCTTCTCTGCTGAGTCTTTTTGAGCATCTTCTAAGCTTTTCTTCAAATTCTCATTATCCTGAACTAACTTTTTATTTGCTTCTTCAAATACACCTTTTTCTTTATTCAAAGCTGCTATCTTATCTTGTGCAGCGTTATCCACCTCATCTTTTGCAGCTTGATCTGCAACATTTTTTTGTTGAGGCAAAACTTTTATTTGTTGTTGTTTTTTTTCAGCATCCTTCTTTGCTATCATAGCTTTGGGTGCTTTAACCTTAGCCTGGGTATCCTTTAATTCTGGTTTTTTTTGAACCAAGTCTGCCATCTGTTGTTGTGAATTAACAACCAATTCCTTTTTTACCTTTGAATCATCCTGTGAACCAACTCTATTTTGTTGAGCCTGTTTACTAAATGCATTAGCTTTTATCTCAGGTTGTTTAAGCAATTGGGCTTCTCGTTGTTCTAGTTTCTCAAATGCTAGTTTTTTCTTCGTGTATTCATTATCCAAATTACTTATGTTGCTTAGCAACTCTGCTAATTTTTCTTCAGCTACTTTGGTATCTTCCTGCAATTTTACAATATTTTTTGGAGGAGCTTGCTGTTCTAAATTCAATTCTTCTCTTTGACTAATTTGGCTGTCTGATTGCTTATTATCATCTGAAATTATTGCTTGTTGACTAGAATTCCCAGCTGCCTGACTTGGTGATTGATTAGTTTTAGTATTTTGATCTTTTGTAGTAATATCAAGATTTTCACTATCATTTGCATGTTTTTTAGAATCCATTTGAGAATTTGCATCCTCTTGAGTAATACGCTTATTACTACCAACATATTGTTCTGGGGTAGGATTGTTACTAGGAGCAGCTCTTTGCCCAGTACTTGATGAAGAATTTAAGTTACTTGAACTATTATTATCGTTACTATTCTTATCGTTACTATTATTATTTTTGGAATCTTCTAGCTCTGCAGCTTGCTTCGCTAATTCTTGCTCAAGAACACGTTTTTGCTTATTTAGTGTCTGTATTTCTCCAGCTTGTATTACATTCATTCTCTGAAGTTCAGCTGGATTAATTTCCTTAGCATAAACAGAACTACAGAATAATAGTATCATAAGAAAGTATAGCTTTTTCATTTATCTAATTTATTTATTTGTTTTAGTTTTTCAATATAAATAAGGGAAAGGTTAATATTACCCTGTTATTAACTATTCTATAATATAGCAGATTTTTATGATCCACTAATAGATATTTTTATTATTTTTATATTATAATTCTGACCTAATTGCCTCATCTTCAATCAAAACCTTAGCCCCATCACCCAATCCCTTTTTTCCTGAAATAACCACTTGGTCATTTGGTTTGATGCCACTAACTACCTCTACACTTTGACTATCACTATCACCTATTTCAACCTTTACTTTTTTAGCTATATTATTTTCAATAACGTAGACAAAATAATAGGATTCAAAAAAGATAGCTGAGTTTGGTAATTTTATCCGCTGCTTATTGCTATTGAAAACAACATTTACATTAACAAATAAGCCAGGCGTAATTGAATTGTCATCATTTGGAATAAACGCCTCAATATAGACTGAGTGATTTTTCTCTTGAGCCATTTCTGAAGTTTTAAAATCACCTAGTTTAAGAGCTAAATCTAAAGCAGGAATATAGATGTTAACATAGCTATCCGGAGAACTTTTAAATTTCTGATAGTCGCTTTCATCGAGCTCAAATGCAACCTTGATAATATGAATATCGTAAAGAACGGCAATTTTATCCTTTTGAGTAACAAGCTCTCCGTCAGCAACAAGTTTTCGTTCAACAATACCACTTAACGGAGCAATAATATAATGATTGGTTTTGTCATCAAGTAATGTATAGTATTTGTGCTTAGAATCAAGATATTCTATGCGATGGTTTACATATTCCGTATAACTAATAAGATTCTTATCCGCTAACTGTTTCATCGCATTAGCTTTTTTCTCTTTAAGATGATATTCTTCATTTGCAAGTTCAATCATGTAGTCAATTTGCGTGGTATCTAATACTGCTAAAATATCACCTTTCTTAACATAACTACCTATGGGCAAATCAAGCTCTTTAATTCTCCCTGTTATATTGACTTTAACTGCATGTGTTTCATAGGGCAAGGTTTTGCCTGTTGTGACCAATATATCCTTTGTCTCCTCTGAATACTGAGCTTTAACCACTTCAACAGGAACCCCAACAATTTGATTATCAACTTGCTTAGCAGCAATTTGTTTATTATCTATTTTTTTAATAAAAATTACCACTACGACAATCAATGCTGCAACAAATAATATCCCATATATAAATGTTCTTCGACTCATTAACACCATCTCTACCTGCCTTATGAGTCGTAAGAAAACAACACTTACCAATTAGTTTCTTATAACTCTATATTATTTAATTAAACACACTATGATTTATAAGAGTTATTATTTTACAACTCTTAAAAGAATAGCTAAACCGACTATTTTTCATCTACTTAAGTTTTCATCCGTTTTGTCCGGTTTATACGATGCAATATACACATTAAAAATTCATTGTCAAGTTAAATTATTAGGTTATTGAAAAAATATAAATTTGATGACTACTTATAATCTCTGTGAACAAAATTTTATGATAAGATTTTTTTGAAATAGAACTAACTATTCCAGCAAAAGTTTTTTTATTTTTCGCTTAAAAACACTAAAAATCTAGACAATTAAAATTTTGTTCACAGAACCTAATATATTTTGGAGTCATAAGAAAATAACACTTACAAACTATTGAAACGACTGACTATGAATTAATGTTAGATAAAACATTTAGATAAAATAATACTGATATTTTAATATTTGGCAACTTTTATGTAATGCAATTTGTCATATAATATTAAAATATAATAATTTTTTGCAATATAACCTGGCAATATATAGTCAATTCAGGAGAAATTGGTGCTAGGAGCGATGGAGCGAAGCCTATATGTAATAGGCGAGCGACGAGTAACGACGTCACCAACTTCTCATCAATTGACTATAGTTACTCATACCAATTCACCATAGTACCCTACATTTTTTATTCTATCGTGAAAATAGACCTATTTCGAAACTCGCTTATGCACAAGGATTTGAAGGAAACTCTTCACTTCGAACCGCAGCGTACTATAATGTACGTGGAATTCGAGGATAATACCCACAGCTGTCGAAAGTTAGAAGAAGCGGTTTTGGCGGTTATCATGGCAGTTTAAGCCCCAATTTCGGATTAACTTCGTTAATCCAAAAAATGTAAACAATCAGGCTAGAAGCGGTTCGTCGCCTGATTGTTAAAATAATAAAAAATTGTAGAATACTAGGGGATTCAAGTACCGCATCATTGTTCAAATTACTAGAAGAAGTAGAGTTTTGCAGGAAGTCTAATAGTTTACATATTGTAGCGGGTCGACAGCTAGCTTCCCCTGGCGAATAGCAAAATGCAGCTGAGGATATTCGGCATCTCCAGTACCCCCTACATGTCCTATTACTTCTCCTTGTGAAACTGTTGCTCCTTTTTGAACAATGAGGTCTTGTAAATGAGCATAAGCAACATAAAGATCGCTGTTATCTAATTGCACTATTAGTAAATTACCAAACTTCTTATCATTACCTGCAAACATTACTTTACCTGAGGCAATAGATTTTACAGTAGCACCTTCTCTTGCCGCAATATTAATCCCCTTGCTTTTTCCCTTAGATGTTTGTTCACCAAATTTGGTAATAATTTTACCATCGATTGGCTTGATAAATTTTGCTGTATTAATTGGGACAATATTCTCTGCCTCTCTTATGGTATTTTTTCTTATGTATCTTTCTTGATTTTTTTTATTTAATAGCTCAGTATTAACTTTTATCATGATAATTTGAGATTTGTTAAGATGATATGGTGCGGAGATGTTATTTAGCTCAGCTAATTCTTCAACAATTTGACCATACTCATTGGCTATCGATTCTAACGTTTCTCCTGATTGAACCTCACGGTAGATTAACTTACTATCATCTATCTTTACTTTTGGGACTATTATTACATCATCCTGATTTTGAGCCTTTATAGCGTGACGATCTTGTAAGAAACCAGTCGGAGCATCAAAATCTTTTTCTTTCTCGTCAAATTCTCTACCTATTATTTCACCTTCATCACTTTCTAATATATTCTTATTTTCGGAATATGTTGTAGTTGGTGATTTTATGGTTGTAGATTTTTGGGAAAAATCTTTTCCACGATTATATTCGATAGGAGCTGGAGGTTGAGTAGCACACCCAGAAATCATAAATATTACAAAATAAACAAAAACTATATTATTCTTCATAACTAACCAATAACTTACCAAAAAATTTGCAATTTTATTATGCAATAAACTAACTTTAATGTACAATTAATTCTAGTCTTTTTTTTACCAAAATTACGTAATTATGAAAACTTACAGCATTTTAATAGCCAGTGACCACTCAGGATTTTCACTTAAAAGCAAGATTATCAGCTATTTACACAATAAAAATATATCTATTTTTGATTATGGTACTTATAATCAAGAAACAGTGGATTATCCAGACTATTCTAAAAAAGTTGTTGATGGAATTTTAGAAAATAGAGCTCCTTTAGGAATCTTAATTTGTGGAACTGGTATAGGTATGTCAATTGCCGCAAATCGTACGTCTGAAATAAGGGCTGCTTTATGTTTTGACTTATTTATGGCAGAAAGATCGAGGGCTCATAATGATGCTAATATAATAGTGTTAGGAGCTAAAATACCAAATGAAGAACTAGCATGTCAAATGGTCGATAAATTTTTAACCACTAAATTTGAAGGTGGAAGACATAGTACTAGGTTATCAAAAATAAACTAACTATTCGGCTTTCTATAAAAATGACGTATTATGTACTCCAATCATCATTGCGAGAACCTACTTTAGTAGCATTGATGCAATCCAAATTTAATTTTTCTGGATTGCTTCGACCATTACATGGTCTCGCAATGACGATTGAGGTGTATATATGTCATTGCGAGGAGACCGTAAGGTCGACGAAGCAATCCAGAAAAATTAAATTTGGATTGCTTCTTGACTTGCACCTTCTCGCTAATAGACGTTTTGTACTTCAGGTTTTTTTCCTTAAATTGATACATATACCGAATTACATTTTCACGATAGAATAAAAAATATAGGGTGCTATAATAAAAATTACATTTAAAAATTAAGAATTTATGGTGAAATTGAAAAACCGTGAACGATCATATATTTGGTTAACAATAATAAGTTGTTTAGTAATGCACTACTGTTCAATTACTCATGCGTCTAATACAAATGTTGATAGCAGCCTTATGCTCCGTAGTCATAGAGGCAATAGCCATATTGACAATAGATTTGCTGCAAGAATTGCTATTGTAGATATACATTCTATTCTAGAACATTCTGCAGCAATCCAATCTATAAGAAAATCTGTAGAGCAGATAGGTAGAAAAATCCGACAAGATTTATCAAAGAAGGATTTAGAACTTAAAGGAATAGATAATCTATTAATGGAAAAACGTAACTCTTTAAGTGAATCAGCTTTTGAACAAGAAGTTGATGCTTTTAATAAAAAAGTAAACATAGCACAAAAAGAAATACAAGATAGGAAAGTACGCCTTGAACAGGCTCATTCTGAAAGTTTAGGCAAGGTACACGAAACAACTATAAAAATTATAAATGATTTAGCAGAAAAATATAATCTTGATTTGGTTATACCTAGTACTCAAATTTTATTTGCTAAAAATACCTTAAATATTACACAAGAAGTGATAGTAGAGCTAAATAATCGATTAAAATATGTTACAATCAAATATGAATAGCTAGGAGGCTGTCTATTAGACAGACCACGCACTGTTAATTGGATTGCTTCTTGGCTTACGGCTTCTCGCAGTGACGTTTTTATGCTGTTGTAATACTTACAGAATAAAAAATGTAGGGTATGCTATAAATGATGCGGCTGACTCTCAACTTTTAATTGGAGTCCTAAAGCAGTTAATAAGGAGCTAATATTATCAAAACTAGGATTTCCTTTACTAGATAACATCTTATATATATGTTGTCTGTTTATATGGGTATCTCTAGATATTTTCGTTATCCCTTCCCTTGCAATAATAGCTTCTTTTAAAGTGGACAAAAATAATTCCTTGTTATGATCTACAAAATATTGTTCTAAAGCAGCATTCACATACTCTGCAACTTCTTCCTTATTTTGTAATTGTTCTCTTAAGTAATTAGTAAATTTCTCCATATAATCATCCTCTAATTAAGCGTATCTATTATTTCTTGTGCTTTTTTGATATCCCTACTTTGCGTTCCTTTATCACCTGCATTTAATAAAAGAACTATTTTATTATCTTTCTCAAGAAAATATATTCTATAGCCTTTTCCGAAGAAGAACCTTAATTCATATAAATTATCCTTAATATGCTTACAGTCGCCATATACACCGTATTCCAATCTAACTAGCCTATTATTGATTCGTCCTCGTATTTGAATATCTAATTTCTGTAGCCATTCTTTGATATAGCATTTTCCATTCTTTGTTACAAAAAAATGTATTTCTTTAGTCTTTAGCATTAGATTAATTAGTTCCGCAGGCAGCCTCCTAGTATACACAACTCCATTGTCGCACAGAGAAGAGTTATTGTCTAATGTTTTTTAATCTGGTCATTTTTAATAATATTGCTTGCAGTAATAATAGAATATATCAAGCACATAACCGATGCAACGCAGAGTCCAACACCAATCTCAATGATAAAAATACCAATATGTTGAGCTAGTAATTTATCGTATGCCAGAGAATAATAGTTTAAATAATTATCATCAAATAATATCGATACCATACCGGTTAGGGCATAGATCAGTACTCCGATAGTAGCCATACCAACTAGTAAATCAATAGAGAAATATTGCCTTAATTTAAATTGACCATGGATTAAATCAAACCCAATTATCATAGAAGCAAATATAGTACCAGCCTGGAATCCGCCCCCTGGTGATGCCTCACCATTAATTTGAATATATAGAGCATATAAAAATATATAAGGTAAGATAAACAGAGTAATATGTTTTATAATAACAAAATTTTTAAGCATCTTTAGTATTTTTTTGTGAAAATAGTAATAATACCGATATTCCAGCAATTAAAATAACGGCAGTTTCCCCAAGAGTATCATAACCTCTATAGCTAGCTAGTATTGCTGCGACAAAAGAGGGGATACCAATGTCACTTTTAGTATATTCAATATAATATTTGGTTAGATGATTTTGTAATGGAGAATCTATAGATCCATATTCTAATAAATCAAGCCCTGCGAAAGCGAGTACTACTATAAAAATTATACATATAATTGATGAGCTTATTACTCGTGTTGGCTTAATGTCGCCGTTTTGTACGGTCGGTAATTTGCTTAAAAACCCTAAAAATACACAGCTAGATAAACAAGCACCAAGAGCTACTTCAGTCATTGCTACGTCAGGAGCATCCATAATTAGATAAGATAAACCAATAAGCAAGCTAAACATAGAGCTTATTATCACTGTTTCTAATAAAGAATTACAAAATATCAGTTTAATTGATACGATGACAAGCATTATCAAGATTACTATAAGTAACCAACTAGCTAGTTGGAAATTTATTATGTCTGGTATAATAAATAAACGATCCATCATTTTAATTCTTTTTTGTTAGTTTTGCTTAATATGGCAGCCTTGCCAATTGCATGAGTAGATACCGGGTTTAATATTAAAATCAATATAGCTGCAAAAACTAATTTAAAAGAGCTAGTAAAATCATGTTGTAAAAATGCAAGCCCAACAAGTGATAAAGGTACACCGCAACATTCAATTACACTGGCAGCATGAATTTTTGTATAAAAGTCAGGAAATCTAAAAAGCCCAATAATGCCGGAAAATATTGCTATAATTCCAAGTAGAATTAATCCATAACCAATAACAAATATCATAAATATCCTCAGAAATTAAATACTATTCTCCTTGAGCAAGAGAATAACCCGCTTTTTTATCAAATTCAAAGAGATTCTCAATTTTAATAAAATCTATTTCTGCCTTGCTTAAAGATTCAAGTAAATGGGCTATAGATAAATGGGTTATTCTTTCTCCATCCTTCTTTGCCATAAAACGACAACACCAATGATCAGATAATAATTCAAACCTCTCATCCCTGGGCCATAATTTAAGTCCCATGGAAGATACGGTTTTTAATTCTAAGTCACCTAAACTGATAGTTTGAATTTTTTCCGCTACCTCATGGGCAGTCAATGCCACCATCTGTATGAATATATCACTACCTACCAATTCTTTAACTTCTTTATTATTAATCGAATATATATGCTCAATAGTTTGTTGTTGAGCATTTGGTGATGAATATATGGCTGCTTTGAGGGTAGAAGGTTCGGTACCTAGTCTTTTCACTACTTCATCGGCAAATTCTTTAGTACCAACTTTTTTACTAGATATTTTGTCATTGTAAATATCTCCAGTATGAACCCCATCCTCAATGGTTTTTTTCCAGGCATTTTCTATTAATGTAGCAATATCTTGTTGCCCGATATGAACTAGCATCATAATTGCTGCATTAAGCAAACCAGAAGGATTAGCTAGGTTACGACCAGCAATATCCGGGGCGGAACCATGTACAGCTTCAAATAAAGCATAATTTTGACCTATATTAGCAGAACCAGCGAGTCCTACTGATCCAGAAATTTCTGCAGATACGTCAGATATAATATCACCATACAGGTTTGAAGTTACAATAATGTCAAATAATTCTGGCTGAGTCGCTAGTCTTGCAGTGCCAATATCTATAAGATAATAGTCACTTTGAATTTGTTTATATTTACTGGCAATTTCCTCAAAAACTTTATGAAAAATCCCGTCAGAGAGTTTCATAATATTATCTTTACTAAAACATGTAACCTTTTTACGATTATTTTTTATCGCATATTCAAAGGCATATCTAATAATTCTTTCACTACCAACTCGGCTAATTAGCTTAAGAGACTCATAAACATTATGAGTCTGACGATATTCGATTCCTGCATATAAACCTTCAACATTTTCCCGCACTATAACCACGTTTAGATTTGGATGTAATGTTCTAACAAAAGGAGCATAAGAAATAGCAGGGCGAATATTGGCATAAAGAGATAAGGCTTTTCTAAGAGTGACATTTAAACTTTTATACCCACCACCTAGAGGAGTGGTAATAGGAGCCTTTAGAAGTATCTTAGTTCTTGCCAATGATTGCCAAGTATCTTGTGCTATCCCTGAGCTATAGTACTTCTGGTATAATTTTTCTCCTACTTCCACTATCTCTATACGTATTCTGGCAGAAGCTTCCTTTAAAATATATAGTACCGCTTGCATTATTTCTGGACCTATACCGTCACCATAAGCCACTGTAATAGGGGTAAATTCTTTCATTATAACCTCAGCAAATTAGATTAACCTAAATTTGATATAATAAGTTATGCCAAATTCGATTATACTCAAATGATTTGAAGAATTGTTTTTTTGAAAATATCAGGGACTAGCATACTCACGTACCTCATGTACGCTGCGTATGCTCGCCCCTCATTTTCAAATCCAATTCTCCAAATCATTTGAGTATATATCTATGAATATAACAGATTTTTTTGATCCACTAATAGCTGTTTTCATTATTTTTGCGGTATTGCTTATTTTTTTCATTACCTAACTCAATACATTACTATTACCCTTTCTTTAAAAGGCTTTATACCCAATCTTCTGCATTACCTTCTGCATTTCCAGCTACTAATGGAATTTCTATATCACCATCTCGACTATTTGGTATAGCCCCATTCATTATCCCTTGTCGTAAGGGAACCTCTTCTGGTGGATTATCAGAATCACGACCCCACATCGCATGTTTTATTATCTTACAAAGACCTACAAAAAAAATCATTCCCCCTATTAGTCCAAAAAAACTCGCAAATCCTTCAACAAGACCTATCCGATCATCACCAGAAAAACTATTCTTATTTTTTAAAAAAGTACCACTCTTATTTATATTATTAAGGTAAACCATAGTTATATCTCCATTATTGTTATATGTTTAAAAATTTTCCAAAGTCTTAAGTTGCACTCATTATTATGTTTGTTATAATTAACCAAAATAGCTCAATTAGAAAACACACGTATGGCTTAGTCATGACAGAAACTAATTCCCTTATTAACTGATGACACGCTACTACTTGCTATAACATCCTCTAATATTTTACAACCTGACTCTATTTTTAATAAGACAATGATTGTTGATATGTCCAGCAAATATTTTGTCAACAGAATCTAAATATTTATTAGTTTCTATTTTTGACGTTTTTGATATATACCTAATAATATCATTCTTTAGAAAATAATACTATATGATAAGAAGAATAATTATATTTACTATCATTGCAATTTCATTGTTAATATGCTCTATATTAGTTGCTGTAAACTCTGTTGACTATAATTCTGTCAGTAATAGTTTTGTCAATGAATTAAAAATTTCTCCTCAAAATCTAAAAAACATAAAAATAATTAAATTCCCTGTACCTTATTTAACTATTGATCAGATAAAAGAAGAGGGAAAAATGGAATTAGGAAATATAGAAATTCGTTTTTCCCCATGGTCATTATTAATTCTCAGACCAAAAATTAGTGCTGTAACCATATATAATGCCACAATATATTCAGATGAACAAGATTTGGACATTATAAACCATGATAAGATAGTTAGCTCTTTCATAACCAATGGTATAATAGATATAAATTTTGATATTAAAAATCTGACTATTCTAAATAAAAATAACCAACCCTTTATCACTTTAAATAACTGCTCTTTATCTAAAAATGATCCTGTTTCTAATAGAACTTCATTCAAAGGAGATGGGGGGTATGTGGGACAATTGTCAGGATTCTTTGAAAGAAAGGATAACCAAACAAATTTTGACCTTACTATTGCTAACGGTGACTATAATTTTCACCTGTTAGAAACCTATATAGATTCTAAACTGATAAATGGCAAAGCAGAATATTTAATTCAAAATTTAGCTGATATATTACATATTCTTATACCAGATTTAGACTCTTTGTTTAGAAGATTTAATCCGAATGAAAAGATAAATATAAAATTTGATATTTTACCTACTCCACAATTACTTAAGCTAGAAAATATAACTATAGATTCTAATTCGCTGGCAGGTAATGGTTCAATATATTTGAACAAAAGTGACGAGGTCACTAGTATAATAAAATTATATTTTCCTAAGATAGATGCAAAATCACTGATTACCTCATCAAATAATATTAAACAATTTAGTAATTCGGTCTTTGGGTTAAGGTTCCTCTTTGATAATAAATCAATTATAACCAATATTTTAGTTGATCAAATAATATTAGGTAATGATGAAGTCTTAAATAATACCAAAATTTTGCTTAATTTAGATAAAGGGGTATTAGTGGTTAATGATTTCTCTGGTACAATAAAATCCGGAGGAAATTTTCAATTTATAGGCAATGTAACTCAAAACTCAGTACGAAGTGCGTTTGACGGCACAATTTACCTGCAACATAATGATCTTAATTCTGTATTGAATATTTTAGGTTATCAACAGGCAGTGAGTGAAAAGCCTACAGCTTTTATTTTATCTTCAGATTTAAAACTAACTTTAATAGATGTATATTTACAAAACCTTATGCTAAAAACTGAGAGTACTAAAGTTACCGGTAATATTACGGCTAGATTTATTGGTTCTATACCACATTTTATAACTATTCTTGACTTTTCCTCGATAGATTTAAATAGGGGAGATTATCCGATAATCTCCCCTATGGTAAAATTTGCAAAAAGTTTGTCAGAAAATATGAAAGATGAATCATATCTAGCTAAATATATTCCCATTAGGAAAGTTGATTATTTAGGTAATTTTGATATCACGATCAATGATATACTTATGGGAGATAATTTATTTGGTAAAGCATATATATTAGCAAATATTTCACCAGGTAATATTGAAATTAGTAATCTTGATATAAGAACCAACAGTGATTACCTCAATCTTAGTGCCAATTTGTTAGCAAATAATATTAAACCGCAATTAAAAGTTACAATAAATGATGGCTCTCTTAATGTTAACTATTTAACTGCTGAATATTTACTTAACCTACGAAATAAATTACTAAATGAATTTGATTTAGAAAAAATAGAGTTAAAATTAGACTGCATGTTATCAAAAATAACGCAGGATGATCTAGTATTACAAAATATTAAACTTGCTTTAGCAAATAATAATACCTTATTTAAGATCAGTAACCTTGAAGCAAATCTACTTTTAGGTAAATTAAAAGCAGAAGGTAATATTTTATTAGATCCATATAGTTTTAACTTTGTTTATGCACTAAATTCTATTGATTTAGCCCAACTATCTAATATTTTGCCAAAAGGGTTACTAGACAATTACGGGGGAATGAGTATCAACGGAACAGTTACCACTAATGGTGATAGTTTAAAAAAATTGTTATATGAGCTTAATACTCAATCAGATTTTGTAGTAAAAAATGCTAAGATCAACAATTTTTCCATTGATTCATTTATAGAAAAAATTAATAATAAAGATTATAATTTGAAATATTTAAAAGAGGATTTAGCCCACACTATGTATCAAGGGCAAACTGAGTTGGATAGTTTGAGTGGCAACATTCAGTTAAAAAATGGCATAGTTACAATAAAAGACATAGTATTTAATACGAAGTATAGTAGTGGGTCTGCATCATCGGTTGTAAATATATATAATTGGGACATGGCATTATCTTCAATATTATCTTTCTATATAGCAGATTTAAAACTTAATTTAAACGATTCTAATAATCAAAATACTCTTATAAATCTTAAAATAAAAACATCAGGTACTATGTTAGACCCTATAAAAACGTTAGATGAAACTGAATTAACAAAGGCTTTAGAGAACAAAAGAAAATCTACAGCTACAAAACAATAAAGGTTATTATTAAAAATTTGTGAGCGTTCACAGAAAAAAAGTTAACATACAAGACGTCATTGCGAGGAGGCGTAAGCCGACGAAGCAATCCACTCTTTTATGAATTGCCACGCTCACATGCGTTCGCTCGCAATGACGCCAAAAGGTAGATTGCTTTGTCGCCACTAAAGTGGCTCCTCGCTAATAGCACCAGTTTGCTACGAATAAATACTATTTGGGTTAGTTATATTAAAAATTTTTAAGGATTATAGTTTGGAATAATTTTTTATCTTAACGATATTTTAATCTTGCTATGACTTGTAATATTGTTATATCTTAACAAGATATATTCCTAAAACATATAATTATGTTAATGCGATCACGATTATTGATATTTTTTTCCTGTATAATAACGTTCAGTATAAGTTCATGTCCTGCTTATGCTGCAAAAAAGCCGGTATCTTTGCCAACTCAGACAAGTCTTGTTGTAGATTGCAAAACTGGTAGAATATTGCATGATAGAAATTCTACTACTAAAATATATCCAGCTTCATTAACAAAACTAATGACCTTGTATTTATTATTTGAAGCACTAGAATCTGGCAGATTATCAATAAATCAAAAATTATATGTTTCAAAAAACGCAGAGAAAATGTTGCCCAGTAAGCTAGGACTTAGAGCAAAAGAATCTATTACTGTAAGAGAGGCTATTTTAGCCCTAATTGTTAAATCTGCAAACGATGCAGCTATGGTCGTAGCTGAAAATATCAAAGGCAGTGAGGAGAAATTTGTTCAGTTGATGACTATTCGGGCCCACCAGCTTGGTATGAAAGATACTTATTTTAAAAACGCTTCTGGATGGCATCATCCTTGTCAAAAAACTACCGCTCGGGATCTTGCTAAACTATCTATAGCTATTAAGCGAGATTTTCCCAAATATTATAGTTATTTCTCTAAAAATAATTTTGTTTTTAGAGGCAATATTATACGGGGACATAATAAAGTGAATGAAACTTATGAAGGAGTTGAAGGGTTGAAAACTGGCTATACCACTCCTGCCGGCTATAATTTGATTACTGTAGCAACTAGAAATAATAAATCTTTGGTTGCTATTGTTACTGGTGGCAGATCTGCTGAATCTAGAAATCTGCAAATGACAAAACTATTAGATACATATTTTGATAAACCTAACAGTAATAAGATAATGGCTAATAAATTGATAGCAAAGATAACGGTACCATCAAAAACATATAGCAGAAAAGTAAAGTCAACTAAAGTTGCAACAAATCTTAAAGTAAAAAACAAAAAAAAGCTGGATCGAAGTTAGGGGGTGTAAGTAACCCAATTAGCTATACTTCCGTCTATTAGTGCAGAGTCATGGCGACGAAGTAGTCTAATAAATATGGATTGCCACGACCTACTTGCGTGGTCTTGCTAATAGACGTCTTGTACTTTTCTGTAATTTTTAAATTGCCACGGGGTTTATCCGTAAGGTGAGTTACTTAATGAATAGGGAGAATATAAAAGCAAAAATGAGCATATTGATACAAGAAGAAGAGTTGCATATTCAAACTAATCTAACTAGAAAACAGAAAGAGGCTGTCTGGTTACTCTCAATTGGTACATTCTTAGAATATTTTGATCTGATGCTATATATACACATGGCGGTAGTTCTTAATGAACTTTTTTTCCCGAAATATGAGCCACATGCAGCACAATTACTTTTAGCTTTTACTTTTTGTTCTACATATTTATTGATACCTATAGGGGGATTGTTTTTTGGATGGATTGGTGATAATATAGGGCGTAAAGCAACCGTTATTATCACCACTTTCATGATGGCAATTTCTTGTCTTATCATTGCTAATTTACCAACTTATGCTGAAATAGGTATTACTGCTGCTGTGATTGTATCAATATGTCGTATTGTGCAAGGTATGACTTCCATGGGAGAAATAATAGGGGCAGTACTATATTTGACCGAAACTATAAAACCACCACAACAATATTCAGCTATATCATTATTGGTTTTCTTATCTGTATTAGGGGGAACATTTGCTTTGGGCATTGCATCTATTGCTATCTCTTGCACTTTCAATTGGCGTTATGCTTTTTGGTTTGGTACATCAGTTGCGTTAATTGGTTCAGTAGCTAGGACAACTTTGCGAGAAACACCAGAATTTGTTGATGCAAAACGTCGAATAAAAAGAATTTTTGCAGACATTAATGAAGAACAAGATATACTAAAAAATGATCCTATTTGGACAAAGAAAGTTAATAAAATCACAGCCATATCTTTTTTTTTCATAAGCTGTGCTGCACCGGTATCTTTTTATTTAATATTTATTTATTCTGGGGAAATTCTTAGAAATAATTTTGGTTATACAGCTGAGCAAGTCATTCACCAAAATTTCTTCGTCTCAGTGGTAGAAGTGTTAGGAATTTTGCCATTGATATATTTAAGTTATTATATATATCCTATAGTGATTTTAAAAATCAGACTAGTAATTTTCTGGGTTTTTATTTTGATTTATCCATACTTATTAAATAACGTTAGAACCCCTTTTGATATTTTTTTACTCCAGTCATTTATGGTGTTTTTTGAACCTCGTGTTATTCCAGCCACATCAATTTTTTACAAATATTTCCCTATCTTTAAACGCTTTACTTATTGTGGTTTTATATTTGCTATATCACGTACGGTGACATATGTTATCACATCTTTTGGGCTTATTTATTTAACTGAACATTTAAGTAATTATGGATTGCTGATTATTATAATTCCAGTCATGATCGGATATAGTTTTGGCATATTGCATTTTGAAAAATTAGAGAAAACAACTGGAAATTATCCTAAAAAGAAAAAATGGTTTCTCTTAATGAATTAGGTATACTCAAATAATGTCTATAAAAGAAGGTTTAATTTTTGTTGGTGTAGTGTTATCAGCACAAGGAATAAAGGGTAATGTTATAGTAAAATCTTTTACCATGCCAAATACTAATATCATTAAAATGAATTTAGTCGATGAATTAGGAGAAAAAATTGTTCTTAAACCACTTAGTCAAAATTCTAAAGGTGATATAATATGTAGATTTAACCAAGTGAATAATAGGACATTAGCGGAAGGATTAAAAGGATGTAAGATTTTTTGCCATAGGTCAGATTTCCCTTCCTTAAGTGAAGATGAATTTTACATTGAAGATTTAAGAGGTTTATCAGTACTAGATAGCAATTTAGTCGTTATAGGAAAAATTACCAATATTTTTAATTTCAATGCAGGTGATATTATTGAAGTTGAGTTTGTCAGTGATAAAACAGTAGAGCTATTTCCTTTTAACAAACAGTTTTTTCCAGTAATTACTAAAGACCATGCTATTCTTACAAAATGCGAGTCATCCTGAAATAAATTCAATTAGAAATGGATGGCTTCGACCATTACATGGTCTCACAATGACGTATTATGTACTCCAATCGTCATGGCTCAGAGGCGTAAGCCGACGAAGCAATTGTAAGTTAAAAGTATGATATAATAGATATTGAAGTCAATGTAAATAATGATTTATACTGACTTTAAGGGGGTGTTCAGCAATAGCCATAATAATGACTATTGCTGTGCGAGCGTGAGCGACCGTGTAGCAATTGGTTTTAAGACCGAATGGATCCTGGTACTCTAGCCCAAATCCCCGAGACGTTTGAATAGTTGATTGGGATGCTTTTGCACGCCCGCTTACAATCGTAAACATTAAATATCTCGAGGTATATATGCTATTATATAATAATTTTATCGGTCTTGATATAGGAAAATTCAATTTTGTTGTTGCTATTCATAGTAAAAAAGAAACTAAAGAATATGAGAACAATACTAATGGAATAGCTAATTTTATCAAGGATTACAAAGAAAGCCTTAGTTCTGGGTTATGCGTTTTAGAAACTACTGGTGGATACGAAATGGAAATATTACTAACTCTTTGTACTCAAACTATTGCTGTACATAGAGCCAATACTCGTAAAGTTAAAAACTTTATTCGGTCTTTTGGTAATGCAGCTAAAACTGATAATCTTGACGCCAAAGCTCTGGCACTTTATGGTTTTGAACGGTCAGAAAGATTAGAGCTATTTAAAGTGCAATCTAAACAAGCTTTAGATTTGTATGAATTAGTAGGACGTAGGAACGATCTCAAGCAAATGTTGATTGCAGAAAAAAATAGGTCTCAATCTCCAAGAACTAATTTAACCAAATCTAGTTGTGTTAAAATGATCGAACTATTAGAAGAACAAATTACCTCTATTACTAGCGAAATAGATGACATAATAGCAAAAGATAAGATATTGCAAGCCAAGAAAGAGACTTTGCAAACTATTGCTGGTATAGGTAAAGTCGTATCTAATGAGTTTATAGCGTTGTTACCTGAGCTTGGTACATTAAACCGTAAGCAAATAGCCTCATTGGTGGGCGTTGCCCCAATATCTAATGATAGTGGTAGATATAGTGGGTATAGGCATACAGCTCATGGGCGAAATTTTGTAAGACCTATGTTGTTTGTAGCTGCTATGGCTGCTAGAAATTCTAACTCTAAACTGAAGGTATTTTATGAGAATTTGATCAATAGAGGAAAAAAGAAAATGGTTGCAATGGTAGCGTTAATGCGGAAGATCATTGTGATTGCAAACGCTAAGTTACGTGATTTAACTAGCTCTGCAGAAGCAATAAAAATTTAAACCAAATTTATTTAAATTTTTATTGATAACATAGTTGATCCATTCTTGGTCATTTCTTGGATTGCTTCGTCGCTACTAATGCCAGTTTAGGATAAGTGATTAGGTAGTATGAAGTTTAAATTAGATTTTTTAATGGAATAGCTAGTCAAACAAGCTAGGATATGTACCAAAAAATTTATAGGTGATCTATGACGAGAATGTTCTAAATTCATACTATTTTTCAGGATATTAAATACTGATTCAATTAAGGAACGTTTTCGTAGCATAAGTTTTTCATCAAGCTCGAGTAAATGACTTTTCATATCTTTACGGATAGCTGTAATTAACTTCAAATTTCTAACATAAAGCTTATGAAATAAATCTTTAGAGATATATCCTTTGTCACCAAATAATTTACCTTGCAATTCTTTGGTTATAGTTTCAACAGCAGATAAGTCGCTAGCATTTCCCTTGGTTATTTTAACTGCCATAATCTCTCCTTTATTGTTAATTATTAAATGTAATTTAAATCCCATAAACCAACCATAACTACTCATACCAATCTTGGCAATTTTGCTAAATACCTTATTGCTATTAGTTCGTTTACCGTGACATATTGATAATTTGGTTGAATCAATAAAATATATCCCTGTATCCTCTCCTTTGAGTAATTGCATCATTATTGACAATGGTAGTATTAACCTAGACCATAGTTGGATTATTCGACTATAGCTTGGCAACATAAAATAGCCTTTGTATTTATATGATAGGTGATATAGATAGTAATTTTTAAAATCACGACAAGGTGATAAATAAAAATATAATACTATAGTCATTAGCTCACAAAGCTTTAAGTTTCCTTGCCTAAAACGTTTCTTATCACTTGGCAATAACTTATTTTGTTCCCATTCTTGATAAATTTTACAAAAATTATCTACTAAATAATAAACAGTTGTGATACATTTCTTCATGTTGAGAGTATATTTTTTTCAATAATTCTTATATACCTCAACACTTCCTTACTTACAACCCTTATCATTCCTATACTTCTAAACTTCCCTTATCCTATACTCGCATTACTATCGTCACTCCTCACAATGACGTTGTAGGTAAATTTAAACGCTTACGCGTTTTTCTGGATTGCCAAATCGCTACTTCCAGCGGCTCTGAGCCATGACGTTTTAATTGGCAACTCTCGTTAATTAGATAGATTGTTTCGTCGACTTACGGTCTCCCTCATTAATAGACGAAGTAATGCTAATCTGTTTAACTATAGAGGCTAATTCATGTTTTTAATTTTTTGAGATAATCTACTGATTTTACGTGAGGCGGTATTTAATTTGATAATATTTTTTGTTACACCTTTCATTATTTCAGATTGTGCAACAATCAACGCTAATCTGGCTGATTCTTTTGAACCACTAGCAACTTCTTGCAAAACTTTTTTTAAATATGTTTTAATTCTACTCGATCTATTCTTATTTATTAAAGTTTTTTTGATCGTTTGTCTTATTGCCTTTTTTGCTGATGAATGATTAGCCATATTTATTATTTTCCTACAGATTCATTAATTTTGTTTTTCATGATTATGACTTTCTGCTTTTGGAGTCATACAACCTTTACTATTTACATCTCTATCAATGAATTCAATATAAGCCAGTGGTGCCATATCGCCATAGCGAGAACCAGCCTTTATTATCCTAGTATATCCACCTGGACGTTCACTATATCTTTTGCCTAAAACACTAATAAGTTTTTCAGTTGCCACTTTATCCTTGATTTTAGCAAGTACCATTCTTCTAGTTGCTAAATCAGATTTCTTAGCTTTAGTTACTAGCACCTCAATATATGGTCTAAGCTCTTTAGCTTTAGGTAAAGTTGTCTTTATTTGCTCATTTATCACAAGTGCCACAGCCATATTAGCAAACATCGCCTGCCTATGACTACTTGTTCTATTGAGCTTTCTACCCTTAATTTTATGTCGCATATTGTTTCCTTAAATTAACAGACTTCCTGCATAAGTCAAAAATAGTTGAGGGATTTTTAGGAGAAACGAAGCCGAGCACCGCAGCGTACATAGACGATTGTTACGGAGCGGAGGCAAGTTTCGACGACAAAATCACCAACTAGATTGACTTATGCAGAAAGTCTAATATGGATCTTCATAACGTTTAGATAGATCCTGAATATTTTCTGGAGGCCATCCCGCTACATCCATACCAAATTTCAAGCCAAAACTGGCTAATATATCCTTAATCTCATTAAGAGATTTTCTACCAAAATTTTGAGTTCTCAGCATTTCTGCTTCTGTCTTGATAACAAGATCTCCTATATAAATTATATTATCATTTTTCAAACAATTTTGAGATCTGACAGATAATTCTAACTCCTCAACTTTCTTCAACAAGGCTGGATTAAATGATAATTCTTCCAATTTATCCTGTTTATCTTCTACTTGCTCTTCAAATGTAATAAATAATTGTAACTGATCTTGCAAAATTCTAGCAGCAAGGGCTATAGACATCTCAGGAGAAATACTACCATTAGTTTCAACGGTCATAATTAACTTGTCATAATCTGTAACTTGACCAACACGTGTATTATCAACTTTATAGGTAACCTTCCTTACAGGACTGAATAGTGCATCTATTGGAATTACCCCAATAGCTGATTCCGAACCAACATTACTCACAGCAGGAACATAACCTTTTCCCGTCTCACACACTAGTTCCATTTCAAGTTGAGCTCCTTTTGCCAAGGTACAAATCATATGATTAGGAGTCAGTACCTCCACATCATGACCTGCTCCAATCATACCAGCAGTTACCACACAAGGACCAGTAGCATTTAATCTTACAATCTTTTTTTCAGAAGAATGCATTTTAATGACTACGGACTTAAGGTTTAAAACTACATCAACTAAATCCTCCTTAACACCAGGTATAGCCGAGAATTCATGCACCACCCCTGGTATCTTTATTGAGGTTATTGCAGCCCCCTGAAGAGATGAAAGTAGAATTCTCCTCATAGCATTACCTATTGTTAAGCCAAACCCCCTCTCTAAAGGTTCAACTACAATTTTTACTATATTAGTATTCTTATCAGGACTATCATAAACTATCTTAGAAGGCTTGATCAATGAGTTCCAGTTTTTATTTAATGATAACATTATTTACTACCTATCTCTCTATACTCTTCTTCTTTTTGGTGCCCTAACACCGTTATGGGCAACAGCTGAAACATCTAAAATTGATGTAACTATAAAATTTTGACTAAACACTGCACGCATAGCCGATTCCCTTTGTGCCCCTGCACCTTGCACTCTAATTGAAACAGTCTTAAGACCATGCTCTTTTGCCACCTCTGAGGCTTTATCAACAGTTATTTGAGCAGCATAAGGAGTAGCTTTTCTAGCCCCTTTAAAACCATGTGTACCGGCTGTTGAAAAAGCTATAGCATTACCTTGCACGTCTGTAAAAGTAACAATAGTATTATTAAAAGTTGTTTTTATATGAACAACACCAAGAGTGATATTTTTTCTTTTTTTCTTGATCTTAGTATTAGTCTGACTCATCATTATACCATATTACTTTGTAACTTTTTTCTTACCGGCAATCGCAACAGCCTTGCCTTTTCTTGTTCGAGCATTAGAATGAGTATTTTGTCCTCGCACAGGCAACTTTCTTATATGTCTAAGACCTTGGTAACTTCTAATATCTTTTTTCTTCTTGATGTTAAGAGTTACTTCTCTTCTTAAATCACCTTCTACTCTATATTCTTTTTCAATAATATTACGTAAAATAATTAATTCTTGATCAGTTAAGTCTTTGACCCTTTTACTTTCAGATATTCCAGTTTTTTGACAGATCTTCCCTGCAGCAGAAAAACCAAGTCCATAAATATATGTTAAACTCACTACTAATCTTTTGTTTGCTGGAATGTTAACACCCGCTATTCTTGCCACAAATAATCTCCAAAATTTTGATAACAACCAAAAAGGAATAATATAAAAATATCCCTTAAAGTCAAATAATTTCTAACATTTTATCTAAAACACATTCTACTTCTTGCTTATCCTTACTCGCATCAACAACATAGAACTCACTATTATCTCTATAATAGCTAAGTAATGGATAAGTTTCTATCTTATATTCTTCTATTCTATGTTTAATAGTCTGTTCATCATCATCTTGTCGGTGAATAAATTTATCTGATCCACAAACATCACAAACATTATCAACCTTAGGTTTAATAAAATAACTATTATAAATTTGTTTACAATTTGCACAACTAAATCTACCTAGAATCCTTTTAATAATCACCTGATCGTCTATGTCAAAAAATACCACTTTAATCTTTTGATTAGCAAACTCTCTAAGAAAGCTAGCTTGCTCCAAATTACGAGGATAACCATCTAGAACATAACCATTTTTATATATCTCTTGAGTTAAAAACTTTTTAACTACATTATTTACCAATTTATGAGGGACAAGTTTCCCTTGTGCCATATATTCTTGAATTAACAGCCCCTCTTCATTATTTACCTCTGTCATTTGTCTAAATATATCACCAGTAGACACATGAGGTAAGTTTAACTTTTCTGCTAATAACTTTCCTTGAGTTCCTTTCCCTGAACCAGGAGGTCCTATAAGCACTATAATCACTTTAAACCCATATTTAGATATATAACATAATATATACTTACCACTAAGCTATAAAAACACATTATTTTAAGAATTAGCTACAAAAATTCTAGGAGGCTGCTGGATAGCTACAACCTCCTAGTTTTTTAACTTCATTTTTTTTATTAACCCCTCATATCTACTGCTAAATAAATGAGTTTGAATTTGGGCAAATGTATCTAGAACAACATTAACAACAATTAAAAAACTTGTTCCCCCTAAAGCAAAAGATACAGCATATTTATTCATTAACATTTCAGGAACTATACATATAAAACTTAGATATATAGCACCTATGACAGTTAACCTAGTTAGCAAATAATCAAAATATTCCGAGGTATTTTTACCAGGTCTTTTTCCGGGAATATATGCCCCATATTTTCTCAAATTATTTGCTGTTTCTTCTGAATTAAAAACTATTGCCGTATAAAAAAAGCTAAAAAACATTATCAAAGCAACATATAACAAAATATATAGAGGTTTTCCATGCCCTAAATGGAAAGTTACTAAATTCATAACTTCCGAATTATTGCTAGAAAAATTAGCTATTGTCATAGGAAACAATAAAATTGAACTAGCAAATATTGGTGGTATTACCCCAGAAGTATTAAGTTTAAGAGGCATATGAGTTGAATCACCACCATAAATTTTGTTACCAACTTGCCTTTTTGGATATTGTACCAAAACTTTCCTTTGTGCCTTCTCAAAGAAAATTATCATGGCTATAATTAAAATAACTCCTAAACAAATAGCCATCACCACTATGGGAGATAATCCCCCGCTTCTTGACAACTCAAACATACTTATAATGCTACTCGGTACTCCAGATACTATACCTATAAATATAATCAAGGAGGAACCATTACCAATCCCCCTAGCACTAATCTGCTCACCAAGCCACATTAACAACATAGTACCTACAACTAAAGTAATAACAGTGGTAACTTTGAAAAACAGCCCGGGTATAATCACTACAGGTCCTACGTTAGTTACAGCATGTTCTAAACTTATTGCCACACCATACGCCTGAAAAGAAGCCAATAAAACAGTTAAATATCTAGATAATTGATTGATTTTTCTTTTACCAACCTCACCTTCTTTTTTTAAATTCTCTAACGGCTTGTAGGCTATTGACATCAATTGAATAATAATTGACGCAGTTATATATGGCATAATTGCTAAAGCAAAAATAGACATCCTACCTAGAGACCCTCCAGATAACATGTTAAACATACCAAGTATACCGGTTTGATTTTGTTCAGCTATACTGTTCAACGCAACCGAATCAATACCCGCTATGGGAATAAATGAACCAAATCTATATACTATAAGAACTAGAATAGTAAAAATAATCCTATTAGCTAAATCTTTATTAGATTTTTGTGTGGAATTTAAGCTCATAAATTACAATATTTGACCACCAACTTGTTCAATTATATTTTTAGCAGATACCGAATAAGCATCTAATTGAAACGATAAGGGACTATTAAATTCACTGCTGCTAACAGATAATAACTTAACCAATAAATTGCTATTCTTAATTAACCCTGCTTCAACTAACTTGTCTTTTGTGATAACTTCCGTTGAGTTCAAACGATTTTCTGATATTAAAAACTCTATATCAGCAATATTTACTACATTATATTTCTTAGAACTAGGACAATTAAATCCTCTCTTTGGTAACCTTTTAATCATTGGCATCTGCCCACCTTCAAAACCTTTGATAGCTACACCAGATCTAGATTTTTGACCCTTAACGCCTCTACCACATGTTTTACCTTTACCGCACCCAATACCACGCCCTACTCTTTTTTTATCTTTCTTAGCACCAAAATTGTTAGATAACTCATTCAACTTCATTTTCTAAACTCTAATTTATATTTTCTACTTTTAACAAATGCTGTACCTTCTTGATCATCCCTCTAACAGAGCTTGTATCTTTTAAAATAACAGATTTATGCATTTTATTTAAACCTAAACCTACCAAGGTTTCTTCCTGATCATATTTACGACCTATGCTACTACCAATTTGGGTAACTTTAACCTTTGCGTCATTCATTTTTTCTTTATCACTATTCATAGATTTCTACAACCCAATTATTACTTATAACATTTACTTTAACAAAAAACTATCTCTCAACCCACTGTTTCACAAGATATATCTTCAAATATAACCCGTTAAGGTTCTAAATGGAGTACATAATACGTCATTGCGAGCGAACGTATGTGAGCGTGGCAATCCATGAAGCTTATCATATGGATTGCTTCGTCGTATTTACTTTACACACTCCTCGCAATGACGTATATGCACCTCAAATGTCATTGCGAGAAGACCCCTTGGTGGCGACGAAGCAATCCATAAAAGTAACCAAAAATGGATTGCTTCTTGGCTTAAGCCTCCTCGCAATGACTTTAAGCGGAGCATACATCTCATTAATTTTGTTCACAAAACCTAGGAGGCTACCTGCAATAACTAATTAATAGCTTTTCATGTTATCTCCTACATCCCGGCTTTCGCAAGGATGACACCTTTTATCATTCACTTAAAGAATACACCTAAAATTATTCTGATATTATTTCTTGTTGCCCTTTTATAGATTGAGTTGATACCTCATTTAGGTTTTTTCCTCTCCTTTCAGCAATATTCTTTGGAGAAGAAAGTTGAGATAACGCATCAAAAGTTGCAGCAATCATTGCATATACATTACTAGAACCCAAAGATTTAGCAACAATATCATGAACTCCTAAAGAATCAAAAATAGCCCTCATAGCACCACCAGCGATAACACCAGTACCAGCTTTGGCTCTTCTTAAAATTACTTTTGCCGCTCCGCTTTTACCAATAACATCATGGTGAATGGTTCTGCTCTGATAAAGAGGAACCCTAATCATATCTTTCCTTGCTTCTTGAGTAGCTTTAGCTCTAGCCTCTGTTACCTCTTTCGCTTTACCATGACCATAACCAACCTTACCAGCTTTGTCACCAGCCACAATACAAGCAGAAAAAGAGAATTTTCTACCACCTTTTACTACTTTAGTAACTCTGTTTACATCCACCAAAGTTTCTGTTAACGCTTCACCCGTATTTTTTTTAGCTTTAGCCATTTCTTAAACCTAAAATTAGAAATTCATTTTTTTTCTTGCTGCATCAGCTAATGCCTTAACAACACCATGATATTTATAACCACCCTTATCAAATACAACTTCTTGTACCCCTTTAAGCGAGGCTCTTTCCCCTATCAACTCACCTACTTTTGTAGCTGTACCAACATTACAATTGGATTTTTTTAACTGTCTAATTTCTTTATCCAAAGTTGAAGCAGAAGCAATAGTTATTGACTGTTTATCATCTATAACTTGTGCATATATATGCTTTCCAGATTTAAAAATAGACAATCTGATTCTGTTTGATACCCTTGATATCTTAGATCTTACTCTAGCCTTTCTTATATCAAACTTTAATTTTGAACTACGCATATTAACTATTAACTCTTAAATTTTAGTTTTTCTTCCCTTCTTTCCTTTGGACATATTGACCTTTACGTTTAATACCCTTGCCCTTATATGGCTCAGGCGGTCTCTGTTTTATAATAATTGAGATAAACTGCCCCAATTTTTCTTTATCAACACTTTCTAATATAATCTGATTTTGTTTAGGGGCAGTAACTTTTATATTTTGAGGTATTTCTATTTTAGTATTATGACTTTTAGCAAGCATTAAATTTAAATATTTATCCTTCACTAAAGCCTTATAACCAACACCATTTACTTCCAACTCTTCTGTAAAACCTTCTTTAACACCTTTCATCATACTATTTATTATACTTCGTGCCGTACCCCACATAGATCTAGCACCTTTAGTCTCTGCTAATGGTTTAACAAAAAGCTGATTATCTTCCAATGAAATTGCTATACTCCCGGCAAAACTCTTTGACAATTCTCCCTTAGGACCGACAGCATTGACTTTCAACCCATCAAGCTCAACTTTTACCCCTTCAGGTACAGGGACTGGCAATTTTCCAACACGTGACATTTTTATACCTTAAAACACTTTACAAATTACTTCACCGCCAATCTTTTGGCTATGTGCTTCTCTATCAGATAGAACTCCTCTAGAAGTAGAAAGAATATAAATACCCATATTGTTATAATATCCTTTTAGTTTATCAATAGAAGAATAAATTCTCTTACCTGGTTTTGAAACTCTATTTATTTCACATATAGCAGGTTTTCCATTAACAGAATATTTTAAATCCACTTCAATGTGACTTATATTACCATTCTTAACAACTACATATTCTTTGATATAACCTTCTTTTTTTAAAACATCCAAAATGGCACATTTTATTTTTGAGGAAGGTAGAGATATACTCATCAATTTACTTTTCTGACCATTTCTAATTCTAGTCAACATATCCGCTATATTATCTGTCATTGACATACGATAAACCTATTATTTTACCAACTTGCTTTAATTAAACCAGGAACCAATCCTTTACTGCCAAGCTCTCTCAGCTTATTTCGTGATAAACCAAATTTACTATACACTCCTCTTGGACGACCAGTCAGTTCACACCTATTTCTAACTCTATTCATAGATGAATTTCTAGGTAACTTAGCCAGAATCATCACTAACGAAAATCTCTCTTCTAAAGATAAAGTTTTATCATAAATCTTGTCTCTTAACTTAGCACGCTTATTATACAAACTTTGTGCCATCTTTCTTCTTCTATTATTCTTTTTTATAGAACTTACTTTAGCCATCTTTTTTCTTCAAAATTAATTATAAAAAGGCAAATTAAAGCCTGAAAGTAATAATTTACCTTCTTCATTATTCGTAGCACTTGTAACAATCGTGATATCCATACCACGAATTACATCTATCTTGTCGTAATTAATCTCTGGAAAAACAATCTGTTCTTTTATACCAAAAGTAAAATTACCTCTACCATCAAAACTTTTACTTGAGAAGCCTCTAAACTCTTTAATACGCGGTAAGGCAACAAGCACTAACCTCTCAAGAAAATCATACATTCTATTTTTACGTAGAGTAACTTTACAACCAACTTCATACCTTCACGAAGTTTAAAAGTAGCAATAGATTTTTTGGCCTCAGTTATTAAAGGCTTTTGTCCTGAGATTAAAGTTAGATCATTGACAGCGTTATTAATTATCTTAGAATCTGCAACCGTTTCACCAACCCCCATATTAACAACAATTTTTACAACTTTAGGTATCTGATGTTTATTATCATAGGCAAACTTTTTCTGTAAGCTTGGAACAATCTCTTTACCGTACAAATCTTTAAACCTTAGCAACATTACTTACCTTCCTTACTAATAATTTCACCAGATTTTTTAGCTACTCTTACTTTAGAACCATCTTCTAGAATTTTAAAAGCAATTTTTGTAGGATTGCCTGTCTTAGGATCTATATGAGCAACATTGGATATATCTATTGATAATTCCTTTGACATTATGCCACCTTCACTTGTTTTACTTGGCTTAACATGCTTGCGAGCAACATTTACCCCTGAAACAATGGCTCTATTTTGTTCTGGAAAAACTTTCAACACTTTGCCCTTTTTCCCTTTATTTTTTCCGGTGATAACAACAACCTCATCACCTTTCTTGATTTTTAACTTAATCATTACAACACCTCTTCTGCCAGCGACATAATCTTAACGAATTTTTTTGCTCTTAACTCTCTAGTTACAGGACCAAAAACTCTTGTACCTATTGGATCTCCCTGCTTATTTAAAAGCACTACTGCATTGGAATCAAACTTAATTGTACTACCATCTGGTCTTCTAACACCCTTTTTTGTTCTAACAATTAGAGCTCTATGTACATCACCTTTTTTTACTTTTCCGCTGGGCAACGCATCTTTTATAGATACTACAATAACATCCCCAAGATTTGCTATCATGTGATGTGAACCACCAAGCACTTTAATACACATAATTTTTTTAGCACCAGAGTTATCCGCAACATCTAAGATGCTCTGCATCTGAATCATAACTTACTTCCACTTGAGAATTTAATAACGCAACAAAATAAACAACCTAAATAACAAAGTCAAAGAATAAAACTTATCATTCCCCAACTTGTACCAGAATTTACTCAAATAATCTAGAAAATTGGATTTGAAAATGAAGGGTGAGTACACACAACGTACATGAGGTACGTGAATATGCGAACCATTGATATTTCCAAAAAGCAATTCTTCAAACCATTTTAGTATAGTTTTTTAATAAGTAGGTTTACAACAACATTTCTACTAAGAAAAAACCGCAACAGACAAAAAACTACACGGTAAAATCTATCATTAGACCTCTTGCAAAACTCGCTTATGCTGAGAAATTTGAAGGAGATGCTTCACCTCGAACCGCAGCATACTCTAATGTACGTGAGGATTCGAGTACCGCATCATTGTCCAAATTACCAGCAGAAGTAGAGTTTTGCAAGAGGTCTATTAAAGTGATACCTTAACAGCCCCTAATACCACCCAAGACTTAGTCTTAGATATAGGGCGACTTTCAACTATACTAACTTTATCACCATCCTTATACATATTTTCTGGATCATGAGCAGCGTATTTCTTAGAAACTTTTACAATTTTTTTATACATAGGATGCTTAAACCTACGTTCTACTTTAACTGTAATAGTTTTATCGGTTTTTGAACTCACAACAACGCCCTGCAACACTCTTCTCGGCATTTTTCTATTCTCCAGTTTTTGATCTTATAGTTAGCTCTGTATTAATACGAGCTATTGTTTTTTTTACAAAAGAAAACCTACTCGTATTTTCTAGGTCACCTAACGTCTTTTGAAACCTTAGATTAAAAAGCTCTTTTTTAAATAAAATTCTCTTTTTGTGAAGCTCTTCCACAGTCTGTCCAACTAATTCCCTTGCAGATAACCTCAAATTACTCATAACGCCTCACTATCCTTGTTCTTACAGGCAATTTGGCACTGGCAAGCTCAAGTGCCCTGGTAGCTACATCATCTGTAACTCCTTCAACCTCAAACATAATTCTGCCAGGCGATACCCTTACTGCAAAAAATTCAGTAGAGCCTTTCCCTTTACCCATTCTAACTTCTGCAGGCTTTTTCGATACAGGCAAATCAGGAAATATTTTAATCCATAATCTCCCTTGTCTTTTCATACAACGAACAGCCGCCTTTCTTGCTGCCTCTATTTGCCTTGCAGTAACCCTTAAACCATCTAACGATTTCAAGCCAAAAGAACCAAAAGCTAGCATAGTACCAGATTTTGCCTTTGAGGATACTCTCCCCTTATGGGCTTTTCTAAATTTTTGTTTTTTCGGAGCTAACATTATCTTACTTCAAAATTAATTATGTTTTTTTCTACTTTCCACATGATCACCCCTATAGACCCAAATCTTTACACCTATAACTCCATAAGTTGTCATAGCTTCAGCAGTCGCATAGTCAATATCAGCTCTCAAAGTATGCAAAGGCACTCTACCTTCTCTATACCACTCTGTTCTTGCTATTTCAGCTCCAGCCAAACGCCCAGAACAAGCTACTTTTATACCTAACCCTCCTTGCTTAAAGCAAGCTTGGATAGTAGTTTTCATAGCTTTTCTAAAAGACACTCTTTTTTCAAGCTGTACAGCAATCGTTTGAGCAATAATAGTAGCGTCTATATTAGGTTTCTTTACTTCATGTATGTTAATATATATTTCTTCTAGACCGGTAATTTTTTGAACACGTTTTTTTAATTTATCAATATCGTTACCGCTTTTACCTATAATAACTCCAGGCTTTTTAGCAAAAATATTAATTATAACATTTTTATTAGAAGGTCTCTCTATTAGCACTCTACTAACTTGTGCTTGCACATAGTTTTTATTAATCAGATTTCTAACCTCTAAATCTTGAATAAAAAGAACTTTATAGTGCTTTTCAGCATATAACACCGAATCCCAACCTTTAATTAATGTTGGACCAACTCTAAAGCCATGCGGATTAACTTTTTGCCCCATATTTTACTTCCCCTCAACTTCAGTAACTGTAATATATAAATTACTAAAAAATTTATTAATCCTTGTTGCTCTTCCTTTAGCTCTTGGCATAATTCTTTTCATCACTAATGCCTTACCTACCGTCGCAGAAGTAACAAATAACGCATCAATATCTAAACCAAAGTTATTCTCAGCATTAGCAACAGCAGACTGTAAACACTTTTTTACATCCTTAGCAATTCTTTTTGGGGAAAAGGTAAGCTGAACCATAGCTTCCGATACTTTCATATTCCTAATAGAAGTTGCAACCAAATTCAATTTCCTCGGACTCACTCTAAGAGACTTAGCAATTGCTGTAGTCGAACCTTTATTCACCTTTACCATATTTATTTTCTCTTAACTTTTTTATCTGCACCATGACCGTAGAAAGTTCTAGTTGGAGAAAATTCACCTAATTTCTTACCAACCATTTCTTCGCTTACAGTAACAGGTATAAATTTATTTCCATTATGTACAGCAAATGTTACTCCAACAAAAAATGGTAAAATTGTCGACCTTCTAGACCAAGTCTGTATCATTTCTGATTTACCAGATTCAATCAATTTCTGGACTTTTTTTATCAGATAACCATCTACAAAAGGTCCTTTCCAAACTGAACGTGCCATAATTACTACCTAATTATTTTCTTCTCTTAATAATAAACTTTGATGTAGACTTATTCTTACGGGTTTTCTTACCCTTAGTTGGGAACCCCCATGGAGTTACAGGATGACGACCACCAGAAGTTTTTCCCTCTCCACCACCATGTGGGTGATCAACTGGGTTCATTGCAACACCACGAACATGCGGTCTCCAACCTAACCATCTATTTCGTCCCGCCTTGCCCAAATTTGTATTTTTTTGATCAGGATTTGAAACAACACCTATAGTAGCTTTACAGTCTAACGGCACCAACCTAAATTCTCCAGACCGAAGCTTGATTTGTGCATACCCCGAATCCTTACCTACTAAATTAACAGAAGTACCAGCAGATCTTGCAATTTGACCACCTTTGCCAATTTTCATCTCTACATTATGCAAAGTAGTACCAACAGGGATAGATTTTAAAGACAAACAATTTCCTACTTTTATATCAGCGTTATCGCTTGACACTATTCTATCTCCCTCAACAAGCTTTTGTGGTGCTATAATATAAGAATACTCACCATCATCAAATTTAATCAAAGCAATGAAGGAAGTTCTATTAGGATCATACTCTATTCTTTCAACAGTAGCGAATATATCTTGTTTATTTCTTTTAAAATCAATTATACGATAAAGTCTTTTATGCCCCCCTCCTCTATGCCAAGAAGTGGTTCTACCAAGATTGTTTCTACCACCAGTCTTACATAAACCTTTAGTTAAAGGCTTATGAGGCTTGCCCTTCCAAAGTTCAGATTTGTCAACCTGTATTAATTCTCTAAGAGATGGAGTAACTGGATTAAACTTTTTTAAAGCCATCTTATTTTATCCCCCCGGTAAAATCAATAGTATAATCTTTTTCTAGCGTTACAATGGCTTTCTTTTTATCTGACTGTCTACCATTGACACCCTTGAATCTTTTCTTCTTACCTTTTACATTCATGATGTTAACCTTTTTAACCTTAACTTCAAAAATTTTCTCAATAGCCATCTTGATAGAAGCTTTCTCAGCACTATCAGCAACGTGAAAAGTAAACTTATTTTGTTCAGATAAAATATTGCTCTTCTCAGTGACCACAGGATTCCTAATAAGATCATAATGTTTATAAGATTTCACTTCAACCTCTTTTCTAAAGCATCTACAGCTTCTCTTGATAACAAAACATAATCATGGCGTATTATATCATAAACATTTGTACCAATCTGTGGTACCGAAATAGTATTTGGAATATTTTGTACCGCCAAAGAAAAATTGCTATCAACCTCATTACCACTAACAATAAAATAACTCTTACCATGAAAATTATTTAATAATTTTACAAGATTAGAAGTTTTTGACTCATCTAATTTTAAAGAATCTACTATTAGCAATTTTCCTTCAATCAATTTTTCTGACAATGCATGTTTTAAACCAAGTTTTCTAACTTTTTTTGGTAATTTAGTAGCATGACTCCTTGGTACTGGACCGTGAGAAATCCCACCGCCCCTCATTTGAACAGACCTTAAAGACCCTTGCCTTGCATTACCAGTACCTTTTTGCTTAAAAGGTTTCTTTGTAGTACCTGATACTTGCGATACTGTCTTTGTTTGATGTGTACCAGCCATAGCTTTTGCTCTTTGCCAATCAACAACAAGCTTGATAATATCTTGCCTAATAAAGTCTACGGCAAATACTTCATTATCTAAATCAACCTCACCAACAACTTCATTTTCAAGATTTAATAATTTAGCTTTCATATAGTTTATCCTGCAGCTGTAATGGTTTTCTTAATAGCATCCTTAATGTAAACATAAGAGCCTTTCGATCCTGGAACATTACCACTAACTATGATTATACCTTTTTCTACATCAGTATCGACTATTTTCAAGTTCTGAATAGTAACTCTTGTACTTCCCATGTGACCAGCCATTTTCTTATTCTTAAATACTTTACCAGGATCTTGTCTACCACCAGTAGAACCATGCGAACGGTGCGACACAGACACACCATGTGAAGCTTCAAGCCCTCTAAAATTATGCCTCTTCATACTACCAGCAAAACCTTTACCAATAGTAGTACCTACAACATCTATAAACTGCCCAACAACAAAATGATCCACATGCAATACAGAACCTACATCAAGGAAGCAAGATGCAGAAATTCTAAATTCCTTCAATTTCTCCTTTGGTGCAACGTTAGCATTAGCAAATACTTGCTTCATTGGTTTTGTTACTTTAGATAATTTTTTATCCTTCACCCCAACAACCAGAGCATTATAGCCATCCTTCTCTTGGGTCTTTTGCCCTACTACTTGGCAATCTTCAACTTGCAGAAAAGTAACGGTAGTTCTCTCACCCTTTTCATTAAAAATTGAACTCATACCTATTTTTTTACCAATTAAACCGCTTCTCATCACTCAATACTCTCTAACTTGATCTCAACATCAACACCAGCAGGCAAATCAACTTTCTTTAAAGCATCGACAGTCTGAGGAGTTGGATAACTTATTATTAAAAGTCTTTTCTGAATTCTAATCTCAAATTGCTCCCTTGATTTTTTATTGACATGTGGAGACCTATTAACGGTAAATCTTTCAATTTCCCTTGGAAGCGGAATTGGACCAATTATGTCGGCACCAGTTCTTTTAACAGCCCCTACTATCTCTCTAGTACCCTGCTCAAGCGAACGATGATCAAATGACTTTAGACGAATTTTAATTTTTTGATTATTTTTCATTAACTAAACCTTTTTATAAACAGCCCGACCATCCAGAATACGCTTTTTTAATAGACTTGCTTAAATTCTTTGTAAACACAACTTAAAATAAGTCTAATTAAACGTATTTTGCCTAGCCACTAAAAAAATAATCATCCTAAATATATTTCAGGATGATTATTTCTATGTTATTTTATAATCTTTGATACTACACCAGCTCCTACTGTCTTACCACCTTCACGTATAGCAAAACGAACACCTTCTTCCATAGCTATCGGAGAAATTAATGAAACACTCAAATTCGCATTATCACCAGGCATAACCATCGTCTTACCGTCTTTCAAAGTAACTTCTCCAGTCACGTCAGTCGTTCTGAAATAAAATTGTGGACGATATTTATCGGTAAACGCTGTATGACGACCACCTTCTTTGGTGGTAAGCACGTAAACTTCAGCTTCAAACTCAGTATGTGGGGTTATACTGCCAGGCTTAGCTAGTACTTGACCTCTGCATACATCTTCTCTTTTAGTTCCGCGTAGTAATATACCAACATTGTCACCGGCTTCACCTTGATCCAATAGTTTCTTAAACATTTCTACACCAGTACAAGTAGTTTTTTGAGTATCTCTTATACCAACAATCTCTACCTCTTCACCAATTTTTACTATACCTTTTTCAATTTTACCAGTAACAACTGTCCCTCTTCCAGAAATAGAAAACACATCTTCTATTGGCATTAAGAATGGCTTATCTGTATCTCTCTTAGGTTGAGGTACATATTCATCAATAGCATTCATTAATTCTTTAATCGCAGCTTCTCCTTCAGGTTTACCTTCTAAAGCCTGCAAAGCTGATCCCCTGATAACTGGTATCTCATCTCCAGGAAAACCATACATCGACAGAAGGTCTCTGACTTCCATTTCTACCAAGTCAAGCAATTCTGGATCATCAACCATATCAACTTTGTTCAAAAATACAACCATTGTCGGCACGCCAACTTGCTTGGCAAGCAATATGTGTTCCCTTGTTTGAGGCATTGGACCATCATAAGCAGATACCACCAATATTCCAGCATCCATTTGAGCCGCACCACTGATCATATTCTTTATAAAATCTGCGTGACCAGGACAGTCAATATGAGCATAATGCCTTTTTTTAGTTCTATACTCAACATGAGCGGTAGCAATAGTTATACCTCTTGCCTTCTCTTCAGGAGCAGCATCAATTTCATCATAATTAGTAGCCTTTGCCCCACCTTCTTTTGATAACACTAAAGTTATCGCAGCTGTTAAAGAAGTTTTTCCATGATCTACGTGTCCTATAGTACCTACATTACAATGGGGCAGATCCCTCTCAAATTTTACCTTTGCCATAATTCATTCTCCACAATTTAAGATTTAATACAAATTTAACATAAAAATAACAAATTTACCCAATTATCACCAATACTCTTGGAGCGGGTGATGGGAATCGAACCCACGTGACCAGCTTGGAAGGCTGGGGCTCTACCATTGAGCTACACCCGCATATTTCGCCTAACCAATTTGTGGTGGAGGAAGAAGGATTCGAACCTTCGTACGCTCACGCGGGCAGATTTACAGTCTGCTGCCATTGACCACTCGGCCACTCCTCCAAAGAATTTACGCAAGTATTAAATAGTCTAATCAGACGTAAAACGCAATATAAATTAGTGTAAGTGCCAATAAATCTTCTTCGCCCTTCTCTTGAGTCTCTAAATAAGCTAATATTAAACTTATATATACTCTATGCAAATCAACAGATAATAAAAGTATAGCTAAAATATATACTAATAATTTCTATTAAAATTTTATTCACAGCAACTTAGAACGTTTATCTAGTTGTAACTTTCTATAATAAATAGTAGTTTGTGTCAAGAATAAATTACTCCAGGTTCTAATAAGATGAGAAATAAATCTAAGATTTCTAAAGATTTCTACTACATATATGGTAAACATCCAGTATTTGCAGCACTAAGTAATCCAAAACGTCATATTCAAAGAGTTTTATGTACAGAAGATATTTTTAATTTGAACAAAAATTTAATATCTAATCATCAGTATGAGATTACCAACACAGACTCCTTAACACGTCTTCTTGGCTCAAATCATAATCATCAGGGAATAGCCGCTAACGTTAAAAGCATTTTCTTTAATCATATTGAAGATATTGACATAACTACAGCCAATTGTAAAGTTGCTATTTTAGATCAAGTAACCGATCCACAAAATATTGGTGCTATTATTCGTAGTGCGGCTTCTTTTGGCATCACAGCCATAATATTACCTACCGATAATGCCCCAGACGAAAATGCTACTATAGCAAAAACAGCTTCTGGAGCTTTGGAACTAGTACAAATTGTTAAGGTCACTAATTTAAGATGGTCAATAGAATATCTCAAGAAACATGGATTTTGGATTATTGGTCTTGATGGTAACGCAACACAATCCTTAAATACCAAAATATTTTCAGACAAAATGGCAATAATACTTGGCTCTGAAGACAAAGGAATCAGACGTTTAGTTAAAGAACAGTGCGACCACCTAGTTAAAATACCAATTTCCAGCAAGGTGGAAAGCCTAAATGTTTCAAATGCTGCTGCAATATTGTTTTATTTAACCTCATTAACAAGATAGTACTTATTCCAAATAACTCAATGTATGTTATACCAGTTCTCGAAATTAATTTAGGTTGAGGAATTTGTAGGAGACACGGAACGCAGCCTTGCTGCGTACTTAAATGTACGTGAGGAGTAGAGTACCGGTATCACGCACAAATTACCAACATAAATTAATTTCGAGAACTGGTATTAGTCTACAGCTTCAACAGATTCCACCTCAGGAATGAAGTGTTTAAGCATTGATTCAATACCATTTTTTAAAGTAATAGTCGAGCTAGGACAACCATAGCAGGCTCCACGAAGCTCTAATTTTACCACTCCATTTTCAAATCCTCGATATATTATATCGCCTCCATCCATGGCAACCGAAGGACGTACACGTGTTTCAATAATTTCTACAATCTGTTGTTCTATCTCAGACATTTCTTCAAAATTATTTACGGTAGATTTATCAGTAGATATATTATTTTGCCCGTCAAAAACAGTAAAGCCAGAAGTAAAATGATCCATAATAATCATTAAAATCTCAGGTTTTAAAACCAGCCAATCACTTTCTTCCTCCTTAGTAATAGTAATAAAGTCACTACCAAGAAATACAGATTTTACGTTATTTATATTGAATAATTGAACTACTAGACTGCTTTTACCTTTTGCCTCATCAAGATTACTAAAATGCATTGGTTGATTAGGGCTAACAGATATATTAGGGAAAAATTTTATCGCATTGGGATTAGGAGTAAATTCAGTTTGAATAAACATATACATCTCCTTTGATAAAATGAATGGTACCCGCGGCCAGACTTGAACTGGCAAGGGTTTGCACCCCACGGATTTTAAGTCCGTTATGTCTACCATTCCATCACGCGGGCAAAGTCAGGTTAGTTCAATCATGATTGCTTACACAGCTACCAGATTCACATAGATTACTATGAAGATTGCACAGATTAATAAAAAAAATGTTAAAAAGCAAGTGTTTTTATAAATCACCTAAATCATGGCAGTTCTAAAAATTGCACCTTTGTTGCCAAGACCTTAAACTTTAAGGATTATTTAGAATTTTTTCTGTCTATAGCTAACTCGATTAAAACATTACCCTCAATTCACAGGACAATTTAAAAATCGCAGAGATTTATATAATCCAGATTGCTTCGTTACCGCTAAAACACCTCCTCTCAATAACGCCGTTTGAAACGGATAAATACTAATCGAGTTAGCTATAAGTTTACAACTTTACTGACTCAATCAACTTTCTAACTCCATCTACTGATTTGTTAAATAAATTTTGCTCTTCAGCATTTAATTTTATTTCTACTATTTTTTCTACGCCATTTTTACCAATAATAACCGGCACACCGACATACATATTTTTTACTCCATATTCCCCTTGAAGATAAGCAGCACAACTTAATATTTTGCGTTTATCTTTTAGATAACTCTCTAACATTTCAATAGCAGAAGTTGCTGGAGCGTAATAAGCAGAACCAGTTTTAAGTAGCGAAACAATTTCTCCACCACCATTTCTTGTACGATCTATTATTGCGTTAATACGTTCCTTCGTTGACCATCCCATTTCTACTAAATCTAAAACTGGTATCCCATTAATTGTTGAATACCTAACCAAAGGAACCATTGAGTCACCATGCCCTCCAAGCACAAAACTACTAACATTTTCTACAGAAACATTAAATTCATGAGCCAGGAAAAGATTAAATCTTGCTGAGTCAAGTACCCCAGCCATACCAACTACCCTATTGCTAGGTAACCCACTCTCTTTTAACATTATATAAACCATAGCATCAAGCGGATTGGTTATAACAATAACAAAAGCGTTCGGTGCATATTGCTTAATGTTGCTAGCCACAGTTTTTATAACAGTGCTATTAACATTAATTAAATCATCACGACTCATTCCGGGCAAACGTGGCACTCCGGCTGTAACAATTATAGCATCCGAACCTTCTATATCTTTATAATCGTTAGTACCTGTGGTAATTGCATCTGACCCTGTAATAGCTCCAGCTTGTGATATATCTAAAGTTTTACCTTGGGGAAAGCCTTGAGATATATCAAACATAACTACGTCACCAAGTTCTCTAAAGCCTATCAAATGTGCAAGCGTTCCACCGATATTGCCACCGCCAATTAAAGCAATTTTTGTTCTTTTAGTCATACTTCCTCCTGAAAAGCATTCTATGAATTCATTGAATCAAAAAATTCTGTGTTAGTTTTAGTGTTTTTAAGTTTATCAATTAAAAATTCTGCTGCATCTATAGTCCCCATTGGATTAATGATTCTACGAAGAATCCACATTTTGGTTAAAATGGCTTTATCAACCAATAACTCCTCTTTACGTGTACCAGATTTAGTAATATCAATTGCAGGATAAATACGTTTATCAGCTATTTTGCGATCGAGAACTATTTCAGAATTACCAGTACCTTTAAATTCTTCAAAAATCACCTCATCCATACGCGAACCGGTATCAATTAAAGCAGTTCCTATTATAGTTAATGAACCGCCATTTTCAATATTTCTTGCCGCTCCAAAGAATCTTTTTGGTCGTTGTAATGCATTTGCATCAACCCCTCCTGTAAGAACTTTACCAGACGATGGTACAACAGTGTTATAAGCTCTTGCAAGTCTTGTTATTGCGTCAACCAATATTACCACATCTCTTTTATGTTCTACTAACCTTTTAGCTTTTTCAATAACCATTTCTGCAAGCTGAACGTGCCTGATAGCTGGTTCATCAAAAGTTGAGCTAACTACTTCACCACGCACTGAACGCTGCATATCAGTAACTTCTTCTGGACGTTCATCGATTAACAAAACAATTAAAAATACTTCTGGATTATTGGTGGTAATGGCATGTGCAATATTTTGCAATAGAACAGTTTTACCAGTTCTTGGCGGAGCAACAATCAACGCACGTTGTCCTTTACCCATAGGAGCCACCAATTCAATTATTCTTGTACTAAAATCCTTACTATTATCTTCTAATTCTAATGATAATTTTTCTTCAGGATAAAGCGGTGTTAAATTGTCAAAATGTACTCTATGATACGCTTTAGAAGTATCTTCAAAGTTAACCTTATTTACTTTTAATAATGCAAAATAACGTTCTCCCGGTTTTGGGGCCCTAATTTGTCCCTCTACCGTATCCCCTGTACGTAGTCCAAAACGACGAATCTGACTTGGAGAAATGTAAATATCGTCAGGACCGGCTAAGTAATTTACCTCCGGGGATCTAAGAAAACCAAATCCATCAGGTAGAATTTCCAGTACACCTTCTCCTGAAATTAAATTACCCTGCTCAACAGATTTCTTGAGTATAGCAAAGACTAACTCTTGTTTTAGCAAGGCACTAGAGTTTTCAATATTAAGATTTTCTGCCTGTATTTGCAATTCTTCAGGTGATTTTCGCTTTAATTGTTTAAGATTGATGATAACAATACCATCTTTATTAGGACTATCATACTTGATACTATTATTGTAATGATTATCAGATGATTCTTTATTATCAGTCACTATATTTCTTGTCATATTTTATTTTTTTTAGATTAGTTAAGATTAGACTGTGCTAGGAGGCTGCCTACAATAGCTAAAGTGATTCTATATTTGACTCTTTTTGGCTGCGAATAAACATGATTTTCTTGAAATAGGTACACTATTCCTTCAAAAATCATATTTATTCTCGCCGAAAAATAGCTCAAAATATAATTAATTAGTTATCGCAGGCAACCTCCTAGAAACTTTATTTTTTCCGACTCGTTTTAGCTTTCAGGTCATTGTGCTTTTGGTCTTTTTATTATCAGAACCGATTGAGGATATCCCATGTGTACATTTAGTGCTACTTACGATTTTTCGATTAATTCTTTATTAAAAATTCCTCTCTCAGATGGTTAGTTTTGGAAAAGGTCTACTGGTTTAAAAACCGGGAAGATCACGAAACCCATGAAAAGTTAAGTTACTTAAATATTTAGACTACTACTCGAATGATTTGTAGAAATTAGTACCATAAAATCCCAACAATTTAGCTAAGAGATTGTCGGAAATAACTAAAGCATAATTAATTAGTTATCGCAGGCAGCCTCCTAAGTTTAGTAGAACATAGAGAGCATTTATATTTCCAGGTAGCTAATAAATTTTTAGGGATTGAGACTAAGTGCAACTAATTTTAGCAAATTATTTCACATTTGTCAAATACTTTATACAAAACATACCAAAGTAATTAAAAAGTTACAACCAATAGCTGAACATACCAAAATCATTTGAGTATACCAGTATATAATTATTATTTATTTTGACTTCTTATATCAGCAATTATTCTTTGTAATTGTTCTAAATCCATCATTCCCGCCATTAATTTGCCATTAATAATATAAGCAGGAACTCCCTGTATTTTCAAACCTTTTGCTAATTTAATATTTTTGTCGAGAAGATTGTTTATTTCCCCTTTATTAATTTCTTCTGCGATTACCTCAAGATTTAAATCATTTGATAGGAGCAATTTTTCTACAGATTCTTTGGTAATAGGTTTTAGCTCCATTAAACCATTATGAATATCCTGAAACTTACCAGGAGTTGTCTTATAAACAGCCAAAGCAATAGTTGCTGCATAATTAGATGCGTCACCAAGAAGTGGGTATAGTCGCAAAACAACCTTAACGTCCGTATCTGATTTGATTAGCTGATTAATAAAATTACTACCTTTTTTACAATAACTACAATTATAATCATAAAAAGCAGCAATGATTATATCGCCATTCGGATTACCAAGTACTGGAGATGTAGGAGAATTCTCTATTTCAGACTTATTATCTCTGATATATTCACCAGTTTTTATTTCCATCTCCTGCATTTTACGCCGTTGGAGACCTTCTATTGATTGAATTATTACTTCAGGATTATTTAGTAAATATTCTTTTACAACTTGCTCGATTTTTTCTACTGCTTCTTTTTTTTCTAATAATGGCTGATCTGCAGTATTAATCGAAACCGTAGCAGAAACAGCATTAGGAGTCTTCATAGTTTTATAAGCAAATAATGCTATTAGAACAACTACAATAATCAATAATATTTTACTAATAACACTATGCATAATATCTATTTCTATTCAATATATTTAGGTTGTGAAAAAGGGTTTATAGCTAACCCGATTAGTATTTATCCATACAAACCGTCATTGCGAGGAGCTACTTTAGTAGCGACGAAGAAATCCATTTCTACCAACTTTTTTGGATTGCCACGTCGCCGCTTTCAGCGGCTCCTCGCAATGACACCAAAGCTAAATACTAATCAGGTTAGCTATACTAAAATATAGAATCAACAATTACTTTGTCTATCAATTCTTCTATTAAATATGAGTTCCTTACCTTATTAAAGCATAATAGTTACTTTTCTATAATTTTCAAGCATTTTAGTTATTTGCTGATAATTTACTTTACCTATTGGTAGAATCGGTATTTCTTTAACATATATAATCTCCAGTAAATGACTTGCTGGTATATTATTATATTTCAAATATACTAAATTTTTGGACATCATTTCTATAAAATTTTCCCTATTTATAGTCTGACTGGTGGTAAAAAGAAAAATTTGTCTATCTTTATTACCATCATCAGGACAAACAGCTACATGTCTACTATTAACATCGATCATATTAGCTAAATCCTCTATTAATACCAGTGATATTACTTCTTCTATTAGACTTCCTGCATAAGTCAATCTAGTTGGTGATTTTGTCGTCGAAACTCGCCTCCGCTCCTCACGTACGTCTATGTACGCTGCGGTGCTCGGCTTCGTTTCTCCTAAAAATCCCTCAACTATTTTTGACTTATGCAGGAAGTCTATTGCAACAAATTGTTGAACACGACCTAATAAGGTAAGATAACCATCTTTATCAATTTTTACAATATCTCCAGTATCATACCAGCCCATACCTAATTCCTCTGATGATGTCGGGTGGATAACCCCAGGATTATTAGAGTGCATATAGCCAAGCATGATATTTGGTCCCTTGATAAATAGCTGCCCCTCCTCTTCTATTCCGTTAATTGATTTAATATGATATTCTATTTTTGGCATCAAACGACCTACACTTCCACCACGATAATGCATTGGAGTATTACATGATATTATTGGAGATGTTTCAGATGTACCATATCCTTCAAAAATTCTTATACCAAACTTATCAAGCCATAATCGCGTTGTCTCTTTTCTAAGTTTCTCACTACTGGCAAACACGTATCTTATAGAATAAAAATCATAAGGATGAGCACAGGTGGCATAACCATGTAAAAATACATCCGTACCAAACATAATAGTTGCTCCGATATCATATATTACTTCAGGAACACTCCGATAATGCAAAGGAGAAGGATAAAGAAATACTGGTATACCGTTAAGCGTCATCATTATTGTGCCAGATAAACCAAAACAGTGAAATAATGGTAAAGCCATAAAGGCAAAATCATCCAAACTAAAATGTAACTTAGCTAGAACTTGGCATCTATTAGCTTGCAGGTTTCTATGTGACAATACTACAGCTTTAGGGGGAGCTGAAGTACCTGAAGTAAATACTACAACTGACGGATCATTGTCATCATAACTAGCACACATATTGCTATAATAACTCTGTGGAAAGAAGCTACAAATCACAGCCTTAATTTTTAAATATAAACTAACTCTTGACGTTAAATCTTCAAGGTAAATAACTTTTATATTAACTGCTAAGATATTTGCCACTACTTCTTGTAGCCCAGCTTTTTCAACAAATTGTTTTGAAGTATATACTGTTTTAACTGACGTTGTTTCGCACGAAGCAACTACATTGCTAACCTCACTCATATAATCAATCATAACTGGTCGACGAGAACAGGCTTGCATAGCATAAAAAGTAATAATAGTTTCAACCATGTTAGGTAGCATAATACCTATATAGTCAGCTACTTCTGTATCCTGTCTTATTAAATTTGCTAAAGTAAAAGATTGTAATATTAATTGGCGGTAGGTAATAGAATTATCATCAATATCTTGTATTATTTTTTTGTTAAAACCATAAGCTTTTGCTGTTTCAAGGAGAGACTGAAATATAGTATTCTGGTAATCCGAACTTTCAAATATCATATCAGTCATGATATCATAAAGAGCCTGACCTATATATTTACGTTTTTCCCTATTATCTATATTCTGATTAGAAGAAAATTTTACCGGTGGCAAAGGTGGCAAAATAGTGACAGTGACCTTAGGAAATATCCGTGTTTTTAGTATATTTTTAAGCTTGGAAAAATGAGTAAACTGTGTACCATCTATTCTAACAGGTAAAATTGTTGCATCAGCTTTCTCAGCAATCATGCCAGGTCCTTCATATATCTTCATTAAGGAACCAGTAATACTTATTCTTCCTTCGGGGAATATAGCAATTTTTTTATCTTTTTGTACTTCCCTAATCAAACTCTTTATAGCCATTGCGTTAGTGGGATCGATTGGTAAAGTTTTTGCCATCGTTAAAAATGGTTTTACCCACCACACTTTAGCCATAGTTGTATTAATGGCAAAAGTCATTTCTTCAGGTAAATAAGTTGCAAGTAATGCAGGATCAAGATATGAAATATGATTTGCGATAACTACTGATCTTTTGCCAGCTTTATAAAAATTTTCAATACCTTTTACTTCCACTCTGTACATGCAATCAAAAATAAATTTTAAAATAGCTCGGTTAACAGCAAAAGGTACTATTTTTACTTCAGGAATTAATTGATAAATATAATAAGCTACCACTATGTTAAGTATGCTAATAAATAATATAACGGATGGTATCGAATATTCCCAATAGAATAACAACGAAAGTATTACAGTAGACCCAGCCATAAATATAGCATTAGCAAAATTATTTATAGCAATTATTCTACTACGATGAGCTGAGGAACTAAAATATTGTAATACTGCAAAAAGTGGCACAATATATAGCCCTGCAATAGCAGCTATAAAAAACAAATCGATAATGATCCGCCAATTATGCTTTTTAGATAAAAAGATCAATACACTCCTTAATTGTTCCGGTTCATAATGAACCGCACTAATTCGACTGGCAAAAAATAAATCAATACCAAATATACTGATACCAATCGCTGAGACAAAAACATATTTCGTGGTAATTTCATTTCCAAAAATCTTACTACACCAAAAAGAACCAACTCCTACTCCAATTGAAAATGTTGCAAGGAACAAATTAGCAACATTTTCATCTGCTGCAAAAGTATCTTTAGCAAGAGATGGAATTTGAGCAAGTATTGCTACACTGATAAACCAAAACCAAGATATACCAAGAATTGCTAAATATACTTGCTTTTTAGCTTTAGCATATTTAATCATTTCTATACTTTCACGAAATAAATTTAAATTTATTTTAATTTCACAGTTAGAATTATTTGATTTTGGCATAAAATAACTAGCAATAACGCCAACTGTAGCAATTATTATCAGAATAGTGATTATTAAATTGCCACTTATAGTGTAGTATCCTCCAATAATAGTACCAACTAAAATAGAAATAAATGTTCCTGCCTCAACAAATCCATTAGCTCCCAATAACTCATTTCGGTATAAATGGTCTGGTAGAACACTATACTTGATTGGTCCAAAAAATGTCGAATGTATACCCATAAGAAATATAGATAAAAAAAGAATAACTAAATTATTATTAAAAAATCCATAAGTAGCAAAAAGCACTATGGCTAGTTCAAATAATTTAATGATTTTAACTATAGTTGATCGCTCATATCTATCAGCCACCTGTCCTGCAATACTCGCAAATATTGCAAAAGGTAACACAAAAATACTATTAGCAGCTAGCACAAGCAATTGGGTTGAGTCTATTAGTTGACTAGATAGCTTATAAGTAATTAATATAATTAACGCATTTTTTAGTATACTATCATTCAGACAACCACAACATTGTACTATGAAGATAGGCAGAAAACGCATATCTCGAAATAAATATAACCGATTTGATTGCATGCTTTCTCCAAAGACATTATTAGTTGGGGTATAGTATGCAATTCATTGCTTTATGTCAAATACTCTGATTCAAACCACCTAACAAACCAAAAATAAAATCATCCAACTCCAACTATTTTAGAGGTGAACGCTCACTGACAATCAATTATTTCTATTTCGTAAGCATCACCATTGTTCCAAGCAAAGCATATTCTCCATTTATCATTAATTCTAATACTATATTTATTAGCCTTGTTACCTTGCAATTTCTCTAATCTATTTGCAGGGGGTATAATTAAATCGTCTAAGATATTTGTCTTTTTACACTTAAAACTTTTCGCAACCATTCCCTGACTAACATAGAATTATAAATTATACTTAATTCATAAATGAGGTAAAATTTCATGTATAGATTCTTTAAGATTATTTTTAATTTTCTGAAATTCTTCCGTGATATTATTTAGTTTACTTATTTTTTCTAAAAATACCTTCATTTCATTTTTTTTAAGTAATGGTATGTGTATATTACAAAGCTGTTCATAAGTTAAGTTTGCTCTAACAGCTCCATACTTTGTATCATATTTACCAATAATGCCTAAATAATATTTTGATTTTAAAACATGTAATAAATATTCAGATGGTAGAGTATCTTGGAATTTTTTTAAAACTCTAAATACGATATAAATACCACTTACATAACCACCGCTTAAATCCTCGAAAACTAAACCTAAAGAACCAACATTAATCCTATGCGGATTATATACCAAATCTCCAGCTTGAACCTGCTTGTATTTTTGGTTTATTTCCTCACCTTTTAAAATTTCATTGTCAAAAACACCAATACTATTACTTACACCCAAAATTCTAAAATCTGTAATTGGCTGTAAAGACGGCTCTGTTTTTTCTGTTATCTCCTCAATATAATCACCAAGTTTTATAATATCACCTTTTAAATTAGCAAAAATATCAAAATAATCATAAATCCATAAACTATAACCATTCTTGGTAATTTCAGTTGATGCTATTATAGCAGATTCAATTTCCAAAACGGTCTTCTTATTATTGAAAGCATCAAGTACAACTGGCAAATCATTGTCCTTAATTGGCTTCTTTCTTGAACCAAGTTCATGACCAACCGCATTAACTGCAAAAAAGAACGTGTTTGATATCTTTCTGTTTTTCTCGAAATACACAATGCTTGTTTTTGTTGGTGTGTAAGGTTCAAAAAGCTTTCTTGGCAATGAAACAATAGAAACATTTGATGAGTTATTAAAAATATACTCTCTTACCTTTCCAACATCACCTCCATCTGAAAGAAAATTTTCTTTTACAAGTAAACAACCTCTACCACCTAGTTTTAAAGCTTCAAAGCAATGCAAAGCACAAATAGCGTCACCATTATTTGATTGAATAGGATATAAATACCCAAACCTTGTTTGTTGTGAATATGGTGGATTTGTAATTACAATATCATATTTTTGATTTACATAATCAGAAAGGGTGTCTTGTTTCTTGATATTACTATGTCCGTCTCCGAACAAAATCATATTCATTTTTGCAATTCTTGCATTTACAGTAATCTCAGAACCATAAATTGTTCTTTTTCTTAGAATATTTTGCATCTCATCGTTAAACGAAGTTCTGATTTTTAAATATCTAAATGCTTCAATTAAAAACCCTCCTGTCCCACAAAAAGGGTCATAAATGGTTTCGCCAATTTTAGGGTTAACCATACTTATCATTGTTCTTACAATGTTTCTAGGTGTAAAATATTCACCTAAATCTTTAATTTTGATGCCTTGGTAAGCATTTTTTAAAAAATACTCAAAAGCATCACCATTCACATCACTATCTGAAGCTGTAAGGTTAAGTTTTGAAAGCTCGCAAATAATTTCCTCAAAAATATCAGGTGAACTAATAGGGAATGCTTCGTTAAAAATATCGCCATATTTCTCGTTAATCTTAATCCAAACAATATCTTTCACATATTGATATAATTCGTTTCCTTTTCTCTTAGTAAATGAACTCCATCTAAGGTACTCATCTAATGTATTCTCTTCACTTCCACACATTTTTAGAACAGAAATTTCATCAAGAATTTTTAAAAACAAAATATCGGAAAATGCTCCAAATCTATCAAGACCAGCTTGTAATCCATCCTCTCTTAATAAATTAGCTGCACTTTTAAATACCTTAATAAGTTCGTCTCTTGAATGCTGAATGAAATTTACCGCAGATAGTATTTCAGAACCCTCATTAACAAATCTGAGTGCCGTATGGTGATTTATAAATTGCCTTACATCTTCCCCGTCAATTTTAAGATTACGTCCATTATGCAAATATTGTGTTTCAATATAACTTCCATTGTAAGCAAATATAAGTGGCGTATTTAGTGGTTTAGCATACAAATTCAATGCTTGGTTCATTGCTAATTGTATACTTTCATTCGGTTTTTTTGCCTCAATTATTATTATTGGTTCGTTACTTCCTTCCTTGTATAGTACAAAGTCAGGTATTTTACCATTAAGTAATTCTTTTTGCTTTGTAAGTTTCACCCTTTGCTGAAAGACGTTACACTTTGGGTCTTTTTCATCGACAATCCAACCAAGATTATCAAGTTGAACTAGGATATCATGCGTTATAGATGCTTCTAATCTTTTAGTATACATATAGAATATTCCAATTTTACAAAATAGCTTGTTTTACCAACAAATTAAACATATCGTAATTATATCTCAAACAGAACTCATCAACGTATTTTTGCAAGATGATACATGGTAATAAATAACCTGAATTCGATATAACAAGTTACGTCAAATTCGACTATATCTATAAATATAACAGATTTTTTTGCTCCACTAATAGCTGTTTTCATTATTTTTGCAATATTGCTTATTTTTTTCATCCCCTAACTCAGTACATTATAGAAAGTGCTTTAAAATGGCTAATAATCTTATTTTTCAGATTAAAAATAAGATTATTATCTAAAAATTAGGTTAAAATGCATTCGTAGAACCGCTTCAAGAATGCATTTTTCCTTATTGCTTTACCAGTTTTTGGATTAGAATTTTTAAATTCTAATCCAAAACTGAGGTTTTAAATTAAGTTAGCTCTAAGGCAGCTTCTTCCAGATCATTAATTTGGTCTCGTATTTTTGCTGCCTGTTCAAATTCCAAATTACTAGCCTTTGCGTACATTTCTTTTTTTAATTTATTGATATGAGATTTTAATTTTACCGGATTGTCCAATAATATATGAGCTTGTTTTTTATTATCTAACTTATTATCCAATTTTTCTAATTTGATTAGTGCATGGATATGATTATTAATTGTTTGAGGTATTATAGAATGCTGTCGATTATATTCCTCTTGAATTTTTCTTCTCCTATATGTCTCGCTTACTGCCTTATCAATAGAGTTGGTGATGCGATCTGCATAGAGTATTACTCTTCCTTGACTATTCCTTGCAGCTCTACCAATAGTTTGAATTAATGAAACTTCAGAGCGTAAAAAACCTTCTTTATCGGCATCTAGTATGGCAACAAGTCCACATTCTGGAATATCTAGACCTTCTCGTAATAAATTAATGCCAACAATAATATCTATAGTACCTTGGCGTAAATCTCTAATGATTTCAATACGCTCAAGAGTATGAACATTAGAGTGCAAATATGACACTTTATACCCCAATTCTTGCAGATAATTTGTTAAATCTTCTGACATTTTTTTAGTTAATGTTGTCACTAAAATACGAAACCCTTTATTTATCGTAGATTGAATTTCACTTAGCAAATCTTCAACTTGGTTAGTCGCTGGTTTTATAATACATTCTGGGTCAAGTAACCCTGTTGGTCTAATAATTTGCTCAACCATAATCCCTGCTGTCTCGTCCAATTCAAAAGCTCCAGGTGTGGCCGAAACAAAAATCGTTTGAGGTCTAAAATCTTGCCATTCTTCAAATTTTAATGGTCTATTATCTAAGGCTGATGGCAGGCGAAATCCGTGTTCCACTAATACTTCTTTCCTAGCCCTATCACCATTATACATTGCTCTAATTTGTGGAACAGATACGTGACTTTCATCAACAAATAATAAAGCATCTTTCGGTAAATATTCAAATAAGGTTGGTGGGGGCTGTCCATTTGCTTTACCAGTTAGGAACCGAGAATAATTTTCAATACCTTTACAACTACCAGTCTCCATCATCATTTCCATATCATACTGGGTACGCTGATTTAACCTTTGAGCCTCTACTAATTTATCATGTGTGTTAAGAAATTCTAAACGTCGTTGCAATTCTTCCTCAATTTGTAATATAGCATTTTGTACTACTTCTTTAGGCGTTACAAAGTGCGATTTAGCATAAATCACAGCTTGATCCAATTTAGCTAATTTTTCACCTGTCAGCGGATCAAATTCGTTTATATACTCCAGTTTATTGTCAAAAAATGACAATCGCCAAGCTTTATCATTATAATGTACTGGGAATATATCAATATTATCACCTTTTACCCTAAACGTACCACGCTCAAACCCCACATCATTACGCTTATATTGTAAGCTTACCAAATCATTAAGCAATTTATCTCTACCATAAATTTCCCCAGATTTAAGGCTTATTGTCATCTGATAATAAAAATCCGGTGAACCAAGACCATAAATACAAGAAACGGAGGATACAATAATTACATCCCGACGTTCTAAAAGAGACCTAGTGGCAGAGTGTCTTAATAAATCTATCTGTTCATTTATTGAAGAATCTTTTTCTATATAAGTATCAGTTCTTGCAATATATGCTTCAGGTTGGAAATAATCATAATATGATACAAAATATTCAACGGCATTATTTGGAAAAATTGCCTTCATTTCCGAATAGATTTGAGCAGCTAACGTTTTATTATGTGCCATAATAAGTGACGGTCGACCGGTTCTCTCAATAATGTTTGCCATAGTAAAGGTTTTACCGGAGCCAGTAATACCAAAAAGTATTTGTGAAGGCAATCCCGATTCAAGACCTTTAATAATTTCATTAATTGCTCTTGGCTGATCGCCAGCTGGACTATATTTAGATACTATCGAAAAATTATTTATCATTAATTTGTAACTTGCTAGTTTATTATTATATGTGGATAATAGTTTTATAACCAATTAAATGGAAATAATAATTATGAAGACAATTATTTTATACACGGTCATCATTTATACATTAACATATTGTCCCTATTGCACTAAGGCCAAAAAACTACTTAATCAAAAAAATATATCTTACGAAGAAATAATCGTAGACAATTATAATGACAAGCAAAGAGCAGAACTACAGGCTAAAGCTAATGGACAACGTACATTACCACAAATATTCATTAATGATAAGCATATTGGTGGGTGTGACGCTCTCTATGCACTTAACAAAGAAGGTAAACTAGATGAATTAGTAAAATAATACCAGCAAATTACGACAACAAAAATCCTAAGCAAACTGACGTCCGTGTAAGACCACGTAGTGAGCGTGGCAAAATATGATTATTTTCCTGGATTGCTTCGTTGCCCCTAAAGCGGCTCCTCGCAATGACAGTTTATTGTAAAGCGATTCCTCACAATGACAATCTGGTTAGCTATAAATATACTTGACTTACAAATGATAATAATTTACTTTAGCACAGGTTATATGGCGGATGTAGCTCAGTTGGTTAGAGCATCAGATTGTGGATCTGAGGGTCGCGGGTTCAAGTCCCGTCTTTCGCCCCACCTTCTCAAGGTTCTACAACTTCACTCAAACATTTTTATTTTGGTTTTATTTTGGTTTTTCAGCAAAACTCCCCAAAATTGACCTACAAAAAAATCTATTTTTAACCCTGTTACAAGGGGGGAAAATATGACAGAATCATTAACTTTTTCCAACGCATTAGTTGAAAATCCTGATATTATCTTTTATAATCTTGTTGGTAATTTTATCCCCCCTGAGTGGCGAAATCTTACTAATAATTGTGATAAACGATTAAGTACAACCTCTCGTCAACTTCTGTCTTTGATAGTTTCTCGCCTACAGATTTATCAAAAAGATAAACTATCAGAAGAATTACAAGAAGGCTATCACTTTTTCGAAAAAGAGTTAGGAGTTTGTCAAAGACGAGTTAGACAATGTCTTAGAGAATTAAAAATAAGTGGGTTCATTGATTTTACTTTAATTACTACGATCAAATATAACATAAAATGCCGCAATATTTTATGTATCAAACTCATTAAGAAATTTATAAGTTTTCGTAAAGCTAATGATAATTCTTCTCACTCTAGTTGTACAAATATTCAATCTAGCCATCAAAAAATTTCAACTCAGCAGGAAGAAAAATTTAACCCAAATGGCAAAAAATTTCCCCCACACAATATAATAGATAATAATATATCTATATCTTTATCTAGATGTGAAAAAAATGAAAAAAATTGTGGACAAAATTGTGGACAAAATTTGCCAGAGCTTGAATCAGCTAAGGAGCAAAACTTTAATTTGCCGTCTGAGGGAACAGTAAGAACAGGTGAACAAAATTGGTCAGAGCTTGAGTCAACTGAGGAGCAAAGCTTTAATTTGCCGCCTGAGGTAACGGTGAGTTCAGATGAACAAAGTTTGTCAGAGAGTGAGTCAACTGAGGAGCAAAAATTTAGTTTGCTGCCTGAGATAACGGTAAGCTCAGTAAGTGAAACGTCACCCTGCAATTCCACAGACTGCAATTCCGGCGATGCAGCTCTAACTGATGACGAGTCAGACTCAGATTCCGATTCAACAGGTGGAGCTTCAGGAAATAGTGGGGTTGAGCAGGAGCAAAGTAGGGAGTTATCAAGTTGGATTAGCAATCTTGCCAACAAGGCTAAAAGCTTGTATGCATATAAGCTAGAGAAGTTTCACCCATTGACCAAAGAAGATGGGGCTTTGTTAAGAATGAGAACAGGTACTGACTACGAGTTGAGTTACATTAACAAGCTGTTAATTCACCTCAGCAAAAAATATCCTGATCATCGCTTTCCTTGCAAGCAAGCAGTACTGAATTACATGACAAAAGCTTTGATTTATGAACTGCGTCAATCAACTTTGGTAAATGACGAGAATTTTGACTTTATGGACGATGCTATCAGAGCAAGAGAAGCCCGTTTGAGGGCGGTAGAAGCAAATAAGGACACTTCGAAACTATGGCAGTTGAAACGCAAGATTGTTGGAGCTTTTGAGTCTGATACTGCTGATAAATTGCTGATTAGCTGTCGTTTTTTTGGAGTATATGACGATGAATACCGGATTGATTTAGGAGATATGTCTTTGTCAGCAACTGATAAAAACAAATTGCTTGAGCAAGTGCAAGCGGTATATGGCAAGCAGGTTGAGCTATTGAATATTATTAGCAAAAACACCACTGCCACTAGCAATAAATCAGCGTCAGTTTATTTAGGGCTAAGTCAACTAGACCCAAAGTCAGTATGGTATAAAATAAGGGAATATTTGTTAAAGTTATGCGGTGAATTTATTGATCAAGCCTGGTTTAGCCAATTAGAAGCAATAAACGAAGATGTGACCAGCAAGAAGATCACCCTTAAACCATCCAGTGCCTTTATTGGGGCTTGGATTAAGAATAATTACTGGAGAGATTTAAGAGAGGCTTGCAGCAGCCAGAATTTTACTTTTGAGATTATCGATGCTGATAGAGTGGTGGCGGTATAAAATATGGCAAATGGAACAAAAGACTAATTGTATTAGCAAGAAAAAAGAATGATTACAATGAAGTTAATAATAATCAAGAGTTATTTAATGAGGGTTGAAACCAAAATAAAACCAAAATAGAAAATTATTAGGACTTAGAAAACTTGATAGTAATGCGGCTTATAAGTGTATGAGTCTCTGACTCCGAATCATAAGGACACACCCTAAACTACTAATTTACAGCTATTTTGCTGAGGTTTTTAGCAGTTTTTGTCACTTTTTTACATTTTTTGGCAAAAATTGCTGACTAAAATCACCCGGGGGGTACCCGCGTTGCAAAATGGGGTATAGGGGGGCGTTTCGCGAAATTTTTTTTAAGGTAATTAATCTGTTGTTATTAAAAATTTTCACTTTTTTAGTTTTTATTTTACAAGGATTAGCATTTTTATATTGCTTGAATAAAAAATTTAATAATAATATAAAAAAAAATAGAAAATAAGCTATTGACAGCAATTACTAGTTGTAATACTATGCAAAACATAAGAGGAATTTTAGTGAATCAACTGGCAAAAAACCTGGAAATCAGGTATAATAAAGGGGATTACAAGGAATTTTTAAAGATGTCTATATGATTAAAAATTATGGTTTATTTGAAAAATATTTAGCAAAGATATCATCTAGTACCATCAGTAAGTTTGGTTCAATAGAGGATATCTCTAATTTCCTCTTATATCTTTGTGAGCATGGTAACATTGTTATTGCAGCTAAAAAGGCTGGTTGTATTTCACCACTTAGATTACACCGGGTTATTAATGGCGATAAATATTTAGCCAAATGCGTCAATTTAGCTTTAGCCATTGCGGTAGATAGAGCAGAAGGAGTGTTATATGATAGGGCTATTAACGGTTATGAGGAAGTGACTTATAACAAGGATAATCAGGCAATTGCTACTAAGAAAAAATATTGTTCTAAGTCGTTGCTGGAATATCTTAAAGCTAATTCACAGAAATATCAAATAAGAAAGCATGATACTAGTTACCATAGGAAAAATAGTGATGAAACTGAACAAACAGCAAAAGCCCAAGAAATGGCAAAGATGATTGATATAACTAATTTTGAAATAGAATCGTATGAAGCAGAATATACAATTAGCAAAGAATAGTAAGACTAAAGCGATGAAAACTATTAGCAAAGCTAAAGCCAGCAAAGAAGCTCCTAGTTCTATCTCTAAAAGTCTTAAATTTCCGGTGGAGTGGTCACCCTACCCATTCCAGTTGCCTTTGTGGAGGTATTTATATTCTGGCGGCAAGAAAGCTATTGCCATTTGGCATAGAAGAGCTGGTAAGGATATTATGGGTATTAATTGGATCACTGCTAGTGCTATTCGAGAAATTGGCATTTATTGGTACGTATACCCCACCTATAATCAAGCCAAGATGAGTATATGGGATGGTATGACATTATCGGGGCGTCCTTATATGTCGTTCATCCCCAAAGCTATTATTGCTCGTAGCCAGCAATATAAGCAACGGATATTATTTAAAAATGGCTCAGTGATTCAATTTGTTGGTAGTGATCGTTATGCTACTATCAGGGGCAGTGGCATTAAGGGAGCAGTTATCTCGGAATATTCTTACCATGATCCACGAGCTATGAGCTGTGTTATAGAGCCTATGGTAATTCGTAATAATGGCTGGTTGCTTTATTTATACACTCCTTCCGATAATCCAAAATTAACACATGGTGAAGAATTATACCAGAAATACCAAGATAGCCCGGAAGTATTTTGCCAGATTAAAACTATTGAAGATACTACTGATCATGAGGGGCAACCATTAGTCGATAAGAGTAAACTTGATTCTGTCGACATGAGTAATGAAGAGATTCAAAGAGAGTTTTATTGCGATTTTGCTGCCTATCGTTACAAGAGGGCTGATCAAGGCGGTACCTTTGTTGAACAATTACGACTAGCTGAAAGTCAGGGGCGTATTGGCTATGTGCCATTTGATGCAAGCTATCAGGTTAATACTTATTGGGATATAGGTATTGTTGATTATACGGTGATTTGGTTTGTTCAAGAGAAACAAGACTATATTGATATTATCGATTTTCATATGAATAGGGGCAAAGATTTAGAGTTTTATCTTAATCATTTAAGAACTAGACCCTATCAATATGGACGTAATGTATTGCCACATGATATGAGTCGAAGACAAATGCCGACTTTGGATACTCGATTACAACAAGCTAATGAGATAGCCGAAAAAGTCGGCTTCCCGCCTTTTGCTATTGGCAGGAAATATTTGCGAGAAGAGATGATAATTAAAGCTAGAAATCTGCTAGGCAAGTGCCGAATAGATGCCGAAAAATGTCAGCGTGGTATTAACGGTCTTTATGAGTTTGATGCCACTAAAAGGGGCGTGCATTCTAGCTCCTCGAGAGCTACTGATATAACTGAGAGTTTTTGTTATCTAGCAATGGACGTTAAAACTGGTAATGAGCAACAGCAATCACAATATAACATACTAAAATATCGTAAAGTAATGAATGATTATAATGCTTTGGAGAGATGAAATGGTTGGAAAGAGTATAAATAAAATAGCTATAATATAACTATAAGCAAAGAGGTAGTATAATGTGGCCCCTCGTACTTGCACTTGGGGGGTTACTTGGAGCGGGTGTTGCTACTGAGATTCTTCCTGGCAGCCAGTATATTACTGGTTCTAATAGAAGAAAACACAAGCGTAACTATAATGAATCACTCGATCGCTATAATAATTATGGTCGTGAAGCACAAACTAATATCAATAATCTATCTCGCGAAATACAGCAATCAATGCAGGGTTTACGTTCTCTAGAGGAGCAAAAATACCAATATAGCAATAGAAGCTATGCGATGGAAAATCAATTAAGTCAGTATGTTAGCCAATATGATAGTGGTTTAAAGAACATAGCAGCCCAAAGAGCTAGGCTATCTTCTTCAGCCGGACAGCTTAAACAATCTTTTGCATCATTGCAACAGAAGGCTCCAGCTCTTGAAGCAAAAATGAGTGAAGTGGAACAATTGCCTGGTGTTTTCCAAAATCTCTACGACCGAGTAGCCCAGCAAAAAGAAAGTTTGCGAGGTTTAACTGAAGAAGCAGGCAGCACAATTGCCAAACATCTGCAGGATGTTGAATTGTTAAAAAAGCAACGTCAAACAATAGAAGAGAAAATACGTTATTCTATGAATGATATTACCAGGGAACATAAAAATATAAGTAGCGAAAGAGCAGAGCTTGAGCATCAGTTAACTAGCTATCAAGCAAGTCAAGAGCGTCTATTGCAAGATACTAGTAATTTTGATCAGGCAAGACATCAATTAATTAGTTGCATTGAACAATATAAACAACACAAAAACATAGAAGAACAAATAGCGGCTGATTATGCTAGTAGACAATCACATATTGAAGGTCTGCGAAACAAATTAAATGATTATAGTTCATCTGCTCAAAGACAATTGGATAGTTATGCTCATGATCTAAAGTGGCGTGCTGAGAAATATGAGAAATCAGCCAACATTACAGGTTTGGTACAGGGGATAGGTCTTGGTGCCTTAACTTTTGGAGCTGGAATGGGACTCACATCACTAGGAGCAGGGGGAGCAGCCGGAACAGCTGGTGTAGTGGGAGGAACTTCAACACTTGGACAGCTAGGTTTTGGACTAAAATGTTTAGCTCCATTGGTTGGTATTGGTCATTATATGAATACATCAAATATTATGCGTAGACTTAGAGGGGGGATTGAACAATTTGATCTTGCTAATGACTATCAATACGATGGTATGTCAGGAGATTTAGACCAAATGGCAAGATACGGTAGATCAGGATTAGCAAAAATGCCGATAGCTGAGCTTGGCGGTTTAAAACAAGCAGTAGAGCATTTTAACATGAGGTCAGTACCACAATTAAAAGATTTACCGAAATTATCTGAATCTCTGGGCAAGATAGTCTCGCTTAAGGATATTGAAGGGTTAACCCTTGGCTTACCTAGAATGACTGCAGCTAGTGGTAAGAACTATAACTATGAGGTGTTATATGATAACGAGTTTATCAAGAAACTCAAGAAAGTGTCAAAGAAGCTTGGCGAGCCATATTTAAAGCCAAACTCAACCATACACCCAAACGCAACGCGTAATATGGTGACAGCTTATGGCTGATAATGATTTAAATGAAAAGATTGAATATTTTGATAATCTCAAGAGCAAGCGGGAGAAATGGCATCATATATGGGATGAGCTGAAGAAATATGTTTGTCCACAAACTGAGAGTAATAAGGTAATATTTGATTCAACTTCCATTTGGTCAAGAGAGCAGTTAGCATCAGGTTTACAAAGCTTGCTGGTAAATCCAGCAATGAACTGGTTTAACCTTACTATAGTCGCTGAAAACGACGAGCAGCAAGAATATTTAACCACCACTGAACGCAACATACTAGCCCAAATGCTAGAAAAAACCCTAATGGATATATTCAATAATCCTGCCTCTAATTTTCATAGTCAAATTCATCAATTTTTTTTGAATTTATCAGCTTTTGGTACCGCGATATTCTATGTTGAAGAAGATATAGAATTAGCACAAACTCTGTTCTTCCGTAATATTAATTTACAGGAATGTTATTTTGAAGAGAACAAGTTTGGCTTTGTTAATACAATGTACCGACTATTTAGTATGCCAATTAAAACTGCATCAGCTAAATGGGCAGAGTTTGCTCCTTTCAAGGAAAAGTTAGCCCGGAATCCTGATGAAATAGTAGAAATATTACACATAGTTAGCCCGCAAGCTCAAAATCAAAAAAATAAAGGCAGAAAAGCAACGGTAACATCTAGCTCACCAACACTTGAATATAGTTCAGAATATATCTACCTAGCTGAACAAAAAATTATCAGTCAATCTGGTTATTCTTATTTCCCGTTTTTTGTAACGCGGTGGATAAAAGAAGAAGGTGAAGTATATGGCTATGCTCCGGCTCATCATGTGCTACCTGATATTAAACTACTCAATAGTTTAAGACAAATTACCTTGAAAGTAGCCCAGAAACAACTAGACCCACCATTATTAGTGCCAAAAGATGGATACTACTTACCACTCTATACTACGCCAGGTAGTGTTAATTTCTACCGTAATGGTATGGCAGATAAAATAATACCACTAACTGGTATGGAAAATATCTTACCTACTGAGATAGAGCAAAATCAATGTCGCGATGCCATATACAAGGCATTCTATATCGATATATTCAGAATGCAAAAGGAGAACAAAGAAATGACTGCCACCGAGGTACAAATTAGGACAGAGGAACAATATCGTTTAATGTCTCCGATGGTTGGTAGAATCGAGAGTGAGTTGTTAAATCCATTAATCGTGGCAATATATCAGACATTGATTAAATATAACAGAGTACCAATCTTAGAGGGAGCAACAAGCTCGCCCGAGATAGAGATTGAATATGTTTCACCATTATCCAGGGTACAGAAAACATCAGCAATATCTAGTGTTGAGCAAGTATTAGGTTTCTTCCAACGAAGTGGTATCAGTAACTTTTTTCCTGAGATATACGATAATATTGACTGGGACAAATGTTTTAAACTATTTTTTGAGTTGCGAGAAGCCCCAAGCTCAATTCTTAAAAACGAGCAAGAACTATTACAAATCAGGCAACAACGTAAGATGATGCAAATGCAACAATTACAACAGCAACAACAAATACAAGGGTAAGGAATAACAAATGAAACTATCAATTAACTCCTCATCCCCACCAAATTTACTAACAAAAGAGCAATTAAAATCAATTTATTTGAAGCTTTTTAGTGGAGAAAATGGTAAAATAGTATTAGAGGATTTAGCCCAAATGAGTGGCATATATCGTAGCAATTTCGTTCGGCAAGAAAGTGAGTACACAGCCTTTCTTGAAGGACACCGGGCATTGTTCTTATATATATGCTCTCAGGCTTCAGAAGATGATGGAGTTAATAATATAGAAGGGAGTAGTTGATATGCAAAAATATTTAGACCCAACAAATGATAGTCTATTTAAGAAAATCTTTAGTGATCTGGAGAGGTTAAGAGAATTTCTTAACAGTGTTCTTGATTTACCTGAAAAACACTTAATTAAGAAAATCAACTTTATTCCATCAGAGCAATTACCTAAAATTAATAAAGGTAAGAGGAGTGCATTTGATTTAAAAGTTGAAGATGAATCAGGCAACCGGTACATTATTGAAATGCAGAAAAAAAATGAAACCGATTATTTAAAAAGAGTACAATATTATTCTGCTCATTCATATGTACAACAACTTAAACAAGGAATGACACACAATAATTTGTTACCAGTATTAGTGGTTTCATTAATAAAAAACAAAATATTTGGTGAAGCTGGTAAAAACATACCTTATATAAGTTTTCATAAAATTATTGAGACAACTACCAATACACAACATTTTTTTGATATATCGTATGTTTTTATAGAGCTTGGAAAATTTAATAAGACCGAATTATTGACTGTAGCCGATGAGTGGTTACACCTATTTAAACACGCGACAGAAGAGGATAGCCCACCTGAGGGAATTAAGAGTAGTAAGGTATTAGAGGCTTACCAAGTTATCGATATGTATGGACTAACGCCAGAAGAATATGACTTATATATAAGGTGCAAAATGCAGGAAGATGCGGAAGACATTGCTTTAGCAGAAAGTTTTCAGGAGGGCGAAGCTATAGGTAAAGCTGAAGAAAAAATAGCCATGGCAAAAGAAATGTTAGTTGATAATGAACCAATAGAAAAAATAGTTAAATATACAAAACTAACCCTTGAAGAAATAGAGAAGCTAAAAGAAGAAATGGAAACGTCGAAAGAAGAATAAGCAGATGAGCAAAGAACTAATTGCCAATAACTATGAAACTAGCCATACTTCCTCTGGTAATGACTGGCTAGCTAATATGCCTGAGGAAATACGTAAGTCTGAGTCACTTGGTAAATTTAAGGATGTATCATCTTTAGCTCAGAGCTATTTAGAGGCAGAGAAGAGCTTAAATCAGCGAGTCGCTGTGCCAAGAGATGACAGCTCTGATGAAGAGTGGCATAAATTTTACTCTCGACTTGGACTGCCTGAAGACAAGAAATATACTGACAAACGCTCCAAGGAAGATGAGGAGTATTTAACTCGTTATGAGGACATGTTTTACCAAAGCGGATTATCTAAAAGGCAAGGTGAAAAACTGCTTAATTCTCTGTATGGTTTCTCGCAGGATTTACAAAAACAGCAACAAAATGCTATCGAGCAAACACGTCACTCTCACATTGATTGGCTGAAAAATACTTATGGTAATGCCTTTGATAATAAAATGACAGTGATGCAGGCAGCCTTGTCTAAGTTTGGTAGTAAAGAATTGGCTGGATTAATTGAAGATTCGCATTATGCACCAGCTTTAGTAGATTTATTAGTACGAGTCGGTGAAACCTTAAAATCCGACTCGTTAGTAACTGGTAAAGAGCTACCTACAATTAATAATCGGGACGGGGCATTAGCAGAGATAGAAAAACTTGAATCTGATCCTGAGTTTGTGGTAAAATTAAGGAGTAAAGATCATACGGGACATGAGCAAGCTGTTAAACGTAGGGAACAATTATACAAGATTGCTTATGATAAAAAACAATAAGAAATAACGTAACTAACCAATCATTAAAGTTATGATGTAGGTGACAACTCATTTAAGGCTGCAACTTCGCAATAACCTATCATAAAAGAGCCACTAATAGCACTTTAAATGTTAGACTTACCTAGTATAAGTCAAAGATAGTTGGGGAATTTTTAGGAGAAACGAAGCCGAGTACCGCAGCGTACATAGACGTACGTGAGGAACGGAGGCGAGTTTCGACGCCAAAATTACCAACTAGATTGACTTATACTAGGTAAGTATATTGATAGATTATTGAGGAGGAAACAAATGGAACAAATAACAGATGGTCTTAAAGAACAATTTGCCAAAAATATCAGCCTAGTTATTCAACAAGAAGGCTCTAAACTACGAAAATGCGTTACTAATGGTACGCAGGATACTGAAGTAATTAGCTTTGAGTCAATGACCACCCATGAGGTAGAGAGCAGAACTAGGCACCCAATCGATCCTGATGATCATTTGCACGGGCATTATGCTGCTGATGAAGAGCGTGACAGGCTAGAACAAATAGAATTTAAAATACCAACTATTTCAAGACGGTTTTTGACAGCTTCCGCCTATCATTGGAACGCTACTATGGATAGGAACGACAAGCTAAACCTATTAACCGACCCCACCTCACATTTTCCTAAAATGGCAGGCTGGGCAATGGGTAGGCAACAAGATCGAGTAATTATTAGTGCTTTTGCCAGTCCTGTCAGAGCAGGACGAACAGGTAACAATGTGATTAACTTTGATGTAGCTAATAATGTGGTGCCAGTAGGAATTAGGGTTACTGATACTAATTTTACCTTAAATGCTCAAGCTGCAGTTCCTGCCAACAGAGGTATCATTAACTCGAAAAGAGCCGGGCTAACCGTTGACAAACTAATAAAAGCTCATCATATCTTAAAAAAACGCTCTTTTGGTATGTATGATAAATTATACTTGCTGTGTTCAAGTAACCAAATCTCAGACTTACTACGTGACCCGCAAATTACCAATTATGACTATAATAACGTTAGAGCTTTAGTAAGTGGCGAAGTTAATAGCTTCCTAGGATTTACCTTTATTACTAGCGAGATGTTGGGTGGTATATTTGATAATATTGGGGATGCGAACCAATCTAGATATGCTGTTAAAGATTGCTATGCCTTTAATGAAGGAGCTATAAGATTTAACACGGTCAGTGGTTCTAACAAGAAGGGTATTGAAGAGCTAGTACAATACCATTATGCCAAAGTATTATATTACAGTGAAGCTTTTGGAGCTAGTCGTGATAATGAACAAGCCGTAGTAGTAATAAAATGTTTAGAGAATTACGATCGTAGCAGCCATCATGGTGTATTGTGGCAAGCAGTAGCCAATGAGGATCACAAGAGAGGTGTGCATAGTATAACAATGCCATGGCAGATGTTTGGTAATCAATGTCGGAATATAGATAATACAGAGGATATTAATACTAATGCTCTAGCAGTAATTGCCAATGACAATTTAGCTACTAGGATACGAGGGTTTGGTATGAGAAGAGCGGCAGCCGGTGTTGATGTTGGTATTGATGCTGATATTGTTGAAGATGCTGACTTTGGTGGTGGTGTTGTTGAGAGTGAGCATGAGGATAATGCATAAGTAACTACCGTGAAATATGAAATTATCAAGAAGGCAGTAGTACTACTTGGGTCAAATGTTGGTATTAGTAGCATTGGTGGTGGCAGGATATCAAAAGCCGAGGAATTATGTGAGGAGTTTGTTAATCCTGCTATTGAAGATACTGTACTAATGGTTAAATGGTCATTTGCCTTACGGAGGGTTTAATATCGAAGCTAATAAAGATAATAGAAACAACTTCACCGAAATACCGAATATTAACGATTGCATTAAATGTGCAGTAATAGTGCCATCTAATCTACAATTTTATACAGAATCAGGTAGGATTTACTTTAAAGGAGGTAAGCTTACCTCACTGTTTTACTATAGCAGAAACGTTGTTGATAATTTATTAGAGAATAATAGAACTATTTGGCAACAAGTACCTGCTAGCTTTGAGTTACTGGCGGCTTTGTCGTTAGCCTCACAAGTATCATTTGCTATGTATTCGGACAGTGTGTTTACTGATGGGCTAAAGAAACAATATTTAATCAAATTAGAAGAAACAAGAAGAATTTATGGGGTTGATTATAATTTAATTAATTCCGGCGAAGTATGATGGTAACTTTTTTAATAATATTGCATAAAAATAGAAAATAATTGATTGACATGTAACTATAGGTAGAATATATAATATTAAGATAACTAATAATTAATAGGAGCCATAATGTTTGCTGACAAAAATGAAAGCCGCCTTGAATTTTTGTCAGTTCATTATTTATGCACTCTTTTAAAAATTGTGCTAACAATTTTTAAAAGAGTGGGAGAAATTATGCAACAAGAACAATTTGTTTACTCACAAAAAAACAACTTCTCAGGTGGTGAACTAACTCCGACCATTGAAGGAAGAACTGAGCTGGCACTATATCAGAATGGCGTTAAGAAGCTGATTAACTTCATGCTACTGCCATCAGGTGGCATTATGCGTAGACATGGTACACAATTTGTTCATTTATTCGATAATAACGTACCAAAGAAGATGGCAGCCGTGATGTTTTCAAGGAAATTATCTTACTTGCTAGTTTTCGAATCACATAAGGAAGAGACTCGTTACTTATTCTTTGTTGGTGGTGAATTGTTGTTAACTAGTAAAGTTATTAGAGATGATGGGCAAAATTTTCATTTTCGTCCTAAGGATTTTTCTTATGTAGTGTTTCAAGGAATTGCTTATATTTCCTTTGGTAATAAGAGACCAATCTTTAAATTCTCCATTGATCCGCAAATTGTCGAGCAATTTTACCAACATATTGAAGAACAGGCAAGAAAGAGACAGGTAGAATATGGTGAAAGAGCTGAGATAGCCTCAAGTAGTAGCTATGAGCTAGCCAGTAATTTTCCTGGTAAAGATAGGATGTTTATTATCGAACCACTGAGATGCCAAGTTAATTATTTTTCTGTAGGGCAAGTAGGGCATAATATCATACAAAAACCTTTTAATGAGGTAATTTATGGGGCGGAAGTAGACAAAATCAATGATGAGCTGAAAGACATTTACCAACGAGCAGCGAGTACATCATATACTAATCACATCTACCAAGCCCAGCAGGAGAAATTATATTGTACTTCAGTGGTTACTTTTGAAAATCGGTTATGGTGCTTTGGGGTTAACAAAAATATTCATTCAATTTGGGCAAGCTATAAATGCCAGTTTAGGATAAGTGATTAGGTAGTATGAAGTTTAAATTAGATTTTTTAATGGAATAGCTAGTCAAACAAGCTAGGATATGTACCAAAAAATTTATAGGTGATCTATGACGAGAATGTTCTAAATTCATACTATTTTTCAGGATATTAAATACTGATTCAATTAAGGAACGTTTTCGTAGCATAAGTTTTTCATCAAGCTCGAGTAAATGACTTTTCATATCTTTACGGATAGCTGTAATTAACTTCAAATTTCTAACATAAAGCTTATGAAATAAATCTTTAGAGATATATCCTTTGTCACCAAATAATTTACCTTGCAATTCTTTGGTTATAGTTTCAACAGCAGATAAGTCGCTAGCATTTCCCTTGGTTATTTTAACTGCCATAATCTCTCCTTTATTGTTAATTATTAAATGTAATTTAAATCCCATAAACCAACCATAACTACTCATACCAATCTTGGCAATTTTGCTAAATACCTTATTGCTATTAGTTCGTTTACCGTGACATATTGATAATTTGGTTGAATCAATAAAATATATCCCTGTATCCTCTCCTTTGAGTAATTGCATCATTATTGACAATGGTAGTATTAACCTAGACCATAGTTGGATTATTCGACTATAGCTTGGCAACATAAAATAGCCTTTGTATTTATATGATAGGTGATATAGATAGTAATTTTTAAAATCACGACAAGGTGATAAATAAAAATATAATACTATAGTCATTAGCTCACAAAGCTTTAAGTTTCCTTGCCTAAAACGTTTCTTATCACTTGGCAATAACTTATTTTGTTCCCATTCTTGATAAATTTTACAAAAATTATCTACTAAATAATAAACAGTTGTGATACATTTCTTCATGTTGAGAGTATATTTTTTTCAATAATTCTTATATACCTCAACACTTCCTTACTTACAACCCTTATCATTCCTATACTTCTAAACTTCCCTTATCCTATACTCGCATTATAAGGGAGATTTTAGTGATTTTAGGATGGCATATAGAACCTTACTAGAGGCTCGTAATCCTTTAACCGCTTTTTCGGCAACTTTCTCTTCTGCAACTTTTGATAATGTCCTATGGTCGGTGCCTTTTGCCGATGAATTATTATTAGGTACTAGTGATGGCATCTATTTAGTGAAAGAAGGAGATCGAGCTAAGGGGGAGTTTGTCAAAATCCACAAAGAGATTGAGCTACCGATATCACCAGTGAAACCAGTAGTGATCGGTAAGACCATCTTTTTTGTTGAAGGTAATGGCTGTAAAATCAATAGTTTGTATTATTCACAAGAAAAAGGTGGCTTTCAAATATCAGACATCACTGCCTATGCTGAACATATATTCGCTGGTGGTATTAGACAAATTGTCGGCTGTAATAGTCCCTTTTCAATGATAGTGGCAGTGTTAAAAAATGGTTCTTTTGCCAGTTTTATCTATTCGCATGATTTAAAAATTATGGGCTGGTCACAACATTGGCTGGGTGGTAATGGGCAAGTATTAGGCATCACGCCAATTTATGCTGAGAGTGCCGATATGCTATATTTGCATGTTCGGAGAAGTGATGATACTGGTGTAAGCAGCAAGGAATATCTGGAAGTGCTACAAACTCGTTATTTTTCTGCTAAGCATTTTGTGACCGATAAAGCTGTTTATGCTGACTGTCACGTTAATATCCAACAGCCTGGAGAGAATGCCGCTTATCGGTCAATGATACAAGCATTAAAGGACGATAGTGCTTATGAGTTTAGAGGCGATATTACCAAGCTAGAGCATATTGTACAAGCTCAAGCAGAAACTATCTTGAGACTTAAGTTAGATAATGTTGCTGGTTCTTTTAAATACAAAAACAAGCTAGTTGCTAACTATGATGAACATAGAACCGAAATAGAAAGTTTTTTACAAAAATATTATCAAAATTATTTACCTAAAATTATGAATATTTTGGCGGTATCTTTTGCCTATCATCGAATATTCTCGCGTATTTATGCGGAATTAGACAATTTCTTTTTAAATAATCCTGAAAGCTTTGTGACAATCGAGCAGTTATTATATGATGGTGAGCGGCTTGGTGGGGATATTATTGAAGCCATAGAGCTACTGAATGAAATCGATGTACCAGCTATTTTAAGAGATGGTGGTTTGATGGAATATTTACCTAATAGTGCTTTTTCCTTTCGTCCAACGATTTGTGTACACATAAAAAAGCTAAATACCGATCTAATTAGGTTAATTGCTGGTACGGTACAATATATTATGACAACTGCCAAGCAAAATATTGATTCACAGTTTGAAGTAAGTAAAGAAATACAAGAGATGCGATCAGCGGTTAGCCATATCAATAAGAGAATATTGCTATATTATGCCCAGCAGGATAGCGATAAAAAATGCGGACTGTTAGTTAATTTAAAAAAATTTTTTGCCAAAACTGGAGTGGATTTTTACCCAGAATTGCTAAATATCGCTCATCCAGAGCTAACTAAATATATATTTGGTGAGCAGACTAAACAATTAATTAACCAGCAAATAATAGAGTTAGATCAACATAGTAACAAGCAACAAATAGATAATAAATTATCAACTATTACTAATCAATTAATCGAAAAATTACAACAAATACATAATGACAACAAAATTAATGAGCTAACCAATTTCAAAAGACGAGAAGAAATAGTTACTTGCCTAAGAAGTATCATACTTGAGAAACCATTAAGTAAAGATGTTCGAGAATATATTTTGTCTGATAGTTTTAGTCAAACTATCGATAGGATTGTAGATGAAGTAACAAACAGAATTGCCCCAGCAATGACAAGAGATCGTAAGTCCTCATTGTCGTCCTCTAGAGCATCAATATATAGTGAAGAAGATTATACTGATCCATTAGCGGGTAAAATATTTGAGCAAATGCAAGAACTCAAAGAAGGGCTGGCTTATTTACAGCGGAACATTATTGAATATTGTCAGTTAATTATGCCGAGCTTTCATCCGGCTTTACTGAAAGACATTCTGGAGGATGAGAAGAGCATAAAATTAGAAAAATATTTACTTTTATCCAAAAGATATTTTCCAGTTTTTAAAAAACTATTTCCTGATATTGGTGGTTATGAACTAAGTAATATAGCTCGTAACTGCCTGCCATCATTCCAACAAATGAATATTGCCACTATATTACCAATCTTTCAGAAAATTGCCGTATCTATAATTGGTGATGAAGAATTACATGATTTGAGGATTATTGATAGTGAACTGATTAAGCTAAAACATCCGGTAAGACATTTGTCGGTAGGGTTTCCCTATTCCTCGATATTACAAACTTTTCCTCTGATATTTCCGGATGAATACGAACACACTCCGAAAAAAGATGCAGAACTTGGCTTGAAGGTATTTAATAGCAAAGGTGGTTACATTGAAGAACGGCTAGATAATGGGCAAATAGATCGGCAACATATTAATAGTAGATATGTGGATAGTGATGCATTGATTAGATTGGTTAATGATAAGAAATATTTAACAACATCAACAGCTACTAAAGAAGTGTATGACTTATTTGCCACTCCTTACCAATCAGGCTGGGTAAATTTTATTATGCACGGGGAAATTAAAACTGATATTGATGTGACTTTTAAGGTCGATAAACCTTATCCAGTTAGTATATTAAAAATCTATGCTAAGGCAAAGATTTTACCAAACTACAAGGGTAATTGATGAATGAGCGAGAGACCCCTAGTAATATAGGGGTCATAACGCCGACCGAGTTCCTCAGTCCATTTTGTCTTTGCTAAATAAGCACCAATCGGATAATGCCCTAATTCCCCAAAAGAATCGACTGCCAAAAGCAGATTTTTCAGTACATTACACAACTGATACTAGTTATAGTATAAACATATTTTTGCGATAAGTCTACTTAAAGTTTTTTAAAAGGTAAAAAATAACTATGTTTGATTTCCTAAATTTTTTCTCGAGTGGAGCGAGTATATTTGCTACAGGAGCATCTTTATTTAATACTTATGCTCAACTCAGGAGTAACAAAGAGAAAACCAAGCAAGCCTTATATGAGCAGCAGCATTTATTGAGACAACAACAGGAAAATGTCAGGTTTGACCGTCAACAACTAATCGAAAGAACTGCGGAATATGGAGCAATATCAAGTTATCATGTCGATATGCTAAGACAAGAACAGTTATATAATCGCCAACAGCTGGGATATAATATCCTGAAAACTGGTATTGGTATCACTGGCACTGATTCAGCTGGCTTGTTGCTAAGGCATATGGCTTATATGGATGAGATGAAGGCAAGAAGTGTAGAAGCTGAACATTTTCACCAAAGACCAAGATCAAACTTAAACACGGCAATGATTGATTTAAACAAGGAAGCAATTAACCGTAATATTGGTTCGATCAGGTCAGCTTCACCTTGGCAAACTATTGGTACTGTTTTAAGTGGTGTATCTGATCTTGCTAGAATAGCAAGAATTAATGAAGGGATAACAGAAAAGTAAAAAAAATAAGAATACCACAAAAATAATGGCAACAGCTATTAGTGGATGATAAAAATCTGTTATATTTATAGATATAACTAAATAGTGACTAAAAAAGATGAAATGGCAAGTTATAGCGGGGATAAGTCAGCAGATTAACGAAGAAGCTAAAGGCTATTTGATACGTAAATTGGAGAAAGATGCCAGCGTAGAAATGCCAAATTTATGGGCAAATTTTATTAAAGATACCACTACGCACTTGCATCAATCACAGAGTAATATTGAGGTAGTCAGTGATAACAAAACTGGTGGTTTTGGTTGCTTGACGCAATTTGATGAATTTCATCCAGATTTTTCAGAAAATAACAAACCGTTCATCGAGTATTTTTTAGGTAAGTATGATAAGCGGGCTGTAGATTATTTGCAACAAGCCAAGAACCCACTAACTAGGCGTATGTTGCAAGCCAAGATTAATGACTACCGAATATCTTTAGCTGGGCAAATAAGTCACACAGAAGCCAAACTGATTGATGGTAAACGTAACCATTTAGCAATTGAAGCTATCGAAAAATTAAAGAATGCTACTTATGATAACCCACAGCTTTATACTAGTCACTTACAAGATGTCGTGATAGCGATTAATTCTCTATCATTACTGCCGCAAGAAAAAGATCAAATGCTAATTAATGCCAGACATGCTTTAGCATTTGCTGCAGCACAAGGTACTTTAAAGCATTCGCCGGATGCTATATTAAATCCCAATATAGTTGCTGAATGGAAAGAAGATTTGTCGCTTGAACAAAGGGTTAAGTTAGAGGGGCAAGCAAATAATCTACTCCATCATCAGCAATTAATGAGACAACATCAACTTAGTTCGCTTACCAATGCCCATTTGCACAGTATCCTAAATACTGGCAAAGGTGTTGATGGCATTGAAAATCTACTACAAGCCAGCTTTAATGTTGATGATCCACGATTATTGCAATTCAGAACCCAAGAAGCTTTGTATAAGCAGGCTTTTATTGTTTCGCAACAATTAAAATACCTACCATTTAACCAATGTCAGGAAATATTACAACAAATTGCTCCAAAGAGCGGAGATTGTTAAAAAGCGTGCAATAATGACCCCCTAAATGGGTTAATGTGCGTCTAATTTTGACCCACCCTAAAAGTGGAAATTCGTAGCCTTATTAACCCATTATTTTCAACCTATACTTCTATTATTCAATTTAAATAATAGGAGTATTAAATCAGAGTGTTAATAATGGAAAGTAAAAGAAAAATACTAGTGCGTTACCGCCGTGGCGAGTCAATACGCTCAATCAGTCGTGAATGAGATATTGCACGTAATACTATAAGAAGCATTATCCGTTCCCAAGGTAAAGTTAAATCAGATTATATCAGAGCTACACAACCTATCCCTAAACTTGGAGGTTACATTGAAAAGCTTGAAAAGATGCTACGTGATAATAAGCATACGAAGCCTCGAAAAACAGGAATTGCTTTATTTGAAGAACTCAAATGCTATGGATACCAGGGCAGTTATTCCGCTGTTAGTCGTTATATTTACAATTGGAAAGATAGAAACTCTGAAGTTAATATAAATGCTTGTGTTCCTTTATATTTTGCTCCTGGAGAAGCTTATCAATTTGACTGGAGCAGTGAGCAGGTAATACTGGCTGAAGAGATTATTAGCGTTAAAGTTGCTCATTTTGTCCTATGTTATAGCCGCAAGAAGTTTATATATATTTACTTTAATGAGACTCAAGAGATGGTATTTGACGCTCATGCTCGAGCATTTGTATTCTTTGGCGGTACACCAATTAAAGGAATATACGATAACATGAAGACCGCTGTTAGTAAGGTTTTGAAAGGCTCTAATAGAGAATGGAATCCAAGCTTTGAAAAACTCTGTACCCATTATCTAATTGAACCATTAGCATGTACTCCGGCTCGAGGCAACGAAAAAGGTAGGGTCGAACGCCAAGTGCAGGTTAATCGTGAACAATTCTTTACTCCAATGCCAAAAGCATCGACTCTACAAGAGCTAAACGATACATTAATGAGTAGGTTAGTCACTTATAATACAACTCATAAGCACCCTGAATATAAAGATAAGACAATAGATGAAGTATATGAGCAAGAGCGTAGTTTTTTAGTTTCTGCTCCTGTCTTATTTGATGGTTGCAAAGAATTTGATCTAAAGGTTTCCACAACCTGCTTAGCTAGATATGAAAACAATAATTATAGTGTTCATTGTAGCTGTGCTGGCAAGATAGTCCAATGCAAGGCATATGCTGATCAAGTAGTGTTTATTTACAATGCTAAAGAGGTAGGACGTCATAGCAGAAAATTTACTAAAGGGGAAACTTCTTATAATTGGCAACATTACCTACCAATACTTGCTCATAAACCAGGAGCATTGCGTAATGGTACTCCATTTATAGGTATGGACTTACCTGAAGAGCTAAAAGAAGTTAAGCAACGTCTTGAACAACACTCAACTGGTACAAGAGATTTTGCCCATATATTGTCCTATATAGTAACAGAATCAATTGAGTCCGTAGTATCTGCATGTGCCCAAGCAATAAAAATAGGGACTGTTAGTAAAGATGCTATTTTGAATATTTTACTACGCAAGAAGGATGAAACAAAGATTTTAGAATCATCAAATAATTACAAAGAGCATTATACTTTAAAACATTGTCCAGAAGCTAATTGTACCATATATAACAACCTTCTTAAGCTAGGAGGCAAGTAATGAGTTATATTCATAATGAATCTACTAGAGAAGATGTTATAACTATAATGAAAAGTCTTAAATTCGTTGGGATGTTGGAATCTTATGATGAGGTTATAGCTGAAACCATAAGGCGTAATGCAACATTGAATTATGGACTACATCAGCTATTAAAATCTGAGCTTAAGACTAGAACACTCAGAGCTATTCAAAGTAGAATTCGAGCTGCAAAATTTCCAGAGAAGAAAGATATAGATAATTTTATTTTTACTGATACCCCAATAAGCCAAGAGCAAATTATGCATTTATATAGTTGTGAGTTTGTTAATACTTCTAGAAATATAGTGTTAATTGGAGGGACTGGTACCGGCAAAACGCACCTTGCTATAGCCATTAGTGCAAGGGCAGTAAGAAAGGGTTATAAATCAAAGTTCTTTAACCTTGTAGATTTAGCAAACCAACTAGAATGTGAAAAAGTTGCTGGTCATGCAGGAAGGCTTGCATGTTCAATAGAAAAGATGGATGTTTTAGTACTTGATGAACTTGGTTATTTACCATTCTCTAAAAATGGTGGTCAGCTTATCTTTCATTTGCTATCTAAGTTACACTCAAATACTTCAATCATAATTACCACCAACCTTATGTTTTCCGAATGGCCTCAAGTATTTGGATGTAACAAAATGACAGCAGCACTGCTTGATAGAATTTGTCACAATTGCGATATTATAGAAACTGGAAATGAGAGTTACCGTATAAAAAAAAGGCCTAATATTTTGTAATTTAAGTGGGTCAAAATTGGACGCACTTGCTGGGTCAATTTTCAACGCTTATTGACAGGAGATATTGATTATGACAAAAAAGAGCAAATATATCATATTTTAGCCCAGCAGTTTAACAAACAGCTTAAATTGGCTCAAAAAGACCCAGTTAGAATGGTTGAGGAAATATATGCTGACGAATTACTAGACATACCATGGGAACAACGTTTATTGCTTAGAAAACAATTGCAAGAACAAAAAGGCATCCCTAGTTACGCTCAGAGATATTTAATGAACAAAGAAAGTGATGAATATTTAAAAAAGATTGAGAGTAAAGATGTTAACCAAATTAAACAAGCCATCAATAATATACTTAGTTTGCGAGATGATGAAGGGGGAAATAGACAATATGGCTTAGAGATACTGGACGAAATCTTAAGGGGTAAGGGAGATTTAGAGTGTTTGACTCAATTCTATGCCGAAAGTAGACTTTACGACCGTAAGACTGCATCAGCCTTTATACAGATGATCGCATTAGTTAACGAGTTGTCATTAAAAAGTCAGCCATTATTTATCAGTAATGAGGCTACAGAATTTAACAAAGAAATTGATAAAAATGATATATTCAAACAATGGAGTAAGGATATAGCAAGAAGCAATATACAAAATGAGACAGAGGTTAATCAAACGAGACAAGCCATAAAGTATTTAGCTAAATACTACCAACATACTGAAGATTTATCTATTGACAAAGCAGTAAAAAAGGCAACCAAAGAATTAATTAGTGAGGTTAATATGAGGCTTAATAATTTGCAAATCCCCCGTCAGGTGATAGTACGAGGTATGATCACTGATTTAAATGCTGATTGGATAGAGAGTAGTCTAACTGAGCTACAACATGGTCTCATTAACGGAACTGTAGCTTATGATTATGGTACTACTTTTTCAAAGGATAGTGGTAGCAATGATTCAATAGGACAATATGCGGCTGCAGCAATAGTACGAGAATGTTTGCAACAAGGTAGATGGAACCTAACACCTGACAAAAAGAGTGTTTATTATAGTTTCCCGACGAAAGATGGTCAGTATTTGCCGGTTATGGCAGGAGCTGGTAAAATATTAAAATTTGATTTGTCAGAGTTAAATAATCCTCAGGCTTTAGAGAGATTGAAGCAAAGAGTATTACAAGGTATCTCTGAATCATATTCAATAGATTAGTGCGATGAAAAATAATGATAGTTCAAATAATCAATCACATTACTATTCTATCTTAATACCGGAGCGTAGATTTAATCAAAGTGTCGTTGATTTGTTAGGTAGTAGTAAATGGGATGTTTGGCAGGCAGTTAGCCGCCAAGCTTATGCAGATAGCCCAAGCCTATCAACCTTACTGCAAGCTTTTGACCCACAAGATATTATTGATCCTGAATTACAGTATATTACTGAATATTTTAAAACTTATAATAATAAATTAACCAAGGAAGAGTTTGAGCAAAAATATAGTGATTCAGGTTTAAATTATGACCCTAATTTTACCGAACAATTAGTAGAAGATATTTTAGAGAGGCAAAAGCAACGAGAAATTAATGAGATTATCATTGCTGCAGGTAAAGGCGGATTAGTTGAAGCTATTGGCAAATTTGGAGCTGAGGTAGTATTTGGTAATTTGTCACTAATTAATATTGCTGCTAGCTTCGTCCCTATTGGTAGACCAGCAATGTGGGCGGCAGCTGCTGTAAAATATGGCAAACTTCCAACAACATTAGCTAAGGGTTTGATCGGTGGTGCGGTAGGTCAAACAGCTATCGAACCATTTCTTTATAATGAGCGACATACTGAACAAAGACCTTATGACTTGTCAGATAGTTTGGTTAATATTATAGAAAGTGGTTTATTTGGGGCAACATTGCACGGTCTTGGTTATTCGGCTAAATATTTGCGGAACAAATTGTACCTATATTCCAATAAACTACGTCCTGAAATTGAGACCCTACACCCAACAGTTGATGGTCAGTTGAAAGAGAATATTGATGCTGTACTAACAGAGTCATCTCCTCAAGCAATGGATAGGACAATGGAAACTGAGCAAGTTGATAGTCAATTAACAAGTAGTAATGCCAATGCTGAAAACAGTTCTTTATTAAGATTAGCCGAGTTACAAGCAAAGAAGTTACAATTAATTACGGCAGCCGAGCAACAATACCCTTTATATTTTGAGCAGCTGCGGAAAATAGCAGAATTACAACAACATATGCATAATCATTTTGGTACTAATGGCAAGGTTGAGCAAATATATTCGAATGATCTGGAGAATTGGAACGTAAAACAAGGGGTGAGCGAGCGGAGCGTACAATTAGTACGTGAGTACGCGAATTCCCCGAAGTTTTGCGGAGCCAATTCTTCAAAGCATTCGAATATACCGAAATGGTTTTTGGATATTTTCCTAGAAGAAAAAGGCAAATTACAACAATTATATCAGGAACATATTAACGATCCAGCTTTTCAGGAATATTTGACAGCAGAAAAACAACTAGATCAGCAAATTATCAATAATTTACGACGTCAGCAATGGGAAACTAAAGGCTATGACTTATCGCCTGAAGATTTATATATAGCAAGAAAGCAGCTAGAAGAAGGAAAACACATAAATCTCGATAATCCACAAGAAGCTAAATCTTTTTACCATGGCGATAACGAGAAATTTAATGATATTAGTAATGCCACCCCTAATCTACAAGAGCATCTGGCTTCTTTAGAAGCTGACATAGCCTACCTACCTGAACAACAAAAGGTTACTTATCAAGCAGAAACCATCAAACAAGATGTTATTTACCAACGAATCGAAGAAATTTTACGCAAGGTTAAGCAAGGGGCAGACCATTCAGAACTAGAGGAATTATTTAAAACTCTAGCTGTTGTCGATCAACAATTAGTAGATGAGCTAAAAACTATCCTCAAAGAACTTGTTGGACAGAAAAGATTAAATTTGCTAGAGAGAGACAAACAAATAGATAGGTTCATTGATGATTTTAAAAAGGAGCATTTTATAAAAAAAAGAAATAATGCTTTAAACTTAATCAAGATGGCTGCCATAGAGAGATTTGTTAGAAATCATGCCAATAAAGTTGCTGCGATAAAAGAATATTTACGGCAAACTGATTTACGGCAAGGCACTATTGCTAAAGAGCTGTTATATGGCTTTACAAGAGATTTAGAAAAAGCTGGTGTGGTACACGAGTTCGGCGATATTGCTTATGAAAAGGACATAATACAAGAATTATGGAATATCAGCCATCCTGATAAAAAGCCAACTGGTAGTGAGAGGGCAATGATAGTCGCTCAAATAATCAACAAATGGCAAATAACTGCTACCAATAGAGCTAATCTAGCAGGTGGTCATATAATACCACTAGAAGGTTATATTACTTACCAAGGTCACGATAACTTTAAAATCCGAGAAGCTGGTTATGATGTATGGGTAAAATTTATCCATCCACTACTTGATTTCGAAAAAATGACTAAACTAAATGAGAAAATAGATTTAAGGGCAATATTTAATAATCTTGCCACTGCAATTCATTTAAAAGATACTGACCAATATTTAAATATAGCATTTACTCACACTAGGGGTAGTAACGTAGCTGATGTGGTGTCGGCTAGTAGGAAATTACATTTTAACTCGGCAGAAGCTTGGTTAATATATCAGAAGCAGTTTGGTAATTATGTACAAAATGACTTTGTTGACAAAATCATTAGCCCCCTAATAAAAAGTCGATCTTTTATTGCTGATTCAATAGTTAGTAACCTTAATATATTAGGTCGGAGTATCGGGGTGATGGAGAGTATGGGTTGTAACCCTGAGTTAATGCTACAATCGATTAAAGGTACTTTTACCAGAGAGTTACAAGAGTTAGCAATTAAAGACCCAGCTATTTTAAAGCAACTAGCAGTACTTAGCAACCCAAACAGTTTTACTAATCAGTTAGACCTAATGCTAGGAGTTAAACCACAAATACCGTCAGTTGATCGTATCTTTGGGGCTTATCGTGCTTGGAAATGTATGGCAAATCTTGGCAAAGTGGTACTTTCTTCAATCCCTGACATGATAACTTTTGTCAGTGAGTTACAGAATAATGGCATACCACTAATGCAGTCTTATGCAAACATATTGCAAGTAGCGGCGACAAGCTTTAATGGTAAAGAGAAAAAAGAGCTTGCTAGTTTGCTTGGTGTAGCTGTAGATTCAATGCTTGGTCATAGTTATTCTCGTTTTGCAGGAACAGAATACCCCGTATCTGGCAGCATATTTAAACTTACCAATGCATTTTTTAAATTAAATTTTATGGAATGGTGGGATAATAGTTGGAAATCGACAATGGATAATTTGTTATCGCATAATTTAGCGGTACAAGTCAATAAGCCCTTTAACTTGCTATATCATAACTTACAAACTTTGCTTAATAGATATGGGATTAACGAAAGTAACTGGCATCTTTATCAGCATTTAGTCCAACAAATAGAGAATAAGCCATATTTAATACCCGATATGGCACTACTACCTGATCATTTACTAGAGCAACATTTACAACAACAAAGTGGTAATAGTATAAGTCCTCTTAATATAATAGACTTCCTGGATAAGTCAGAGATAGTTGAGGGATTTTTAGGAGAAACGAAGCCGAGTACCGCAGCGTACATAGACGTACGTGAGGAACGGAGGCGAGTTTCGACGACAAAATCACCAACTAGATTGGCTTATCCAGGAAGTCTAATTAGACTCAAGCAGGATTTGACTAACAATTTACGAAGATATTTACTTGATCGGGTTGATACAGCTATTGCCACTCCCCATAGTGCGGAGAGAAATGCTATATTATTGGGTAATTTAGGCATTAAGGCAGGTTCGCCAGCTGCCGCGGTGATTCAGTGTATCATGCAGTTCAAAACTTTTGCCTATACTTACATTACTAGACCCTTGAAATCAGTAACCATCGATCAAATACCACTTCATCAACAAATAGGTAGTGGCAATTTGTTTGATTTAGGAACATGGCAGGATATTGCTAAAACAATGAGAAACCCAACTAGTATTAAAATGTTGTTTCAATTATTAGCAGGTTCCATAGGACTTGGTTACTTGTCGATCAATGCTAGCAGGTTGTTTGAAGGAAAAGAATGGATTGCCCCAAATGAAGAAGGAGTATTTATGGCGTCTTTGTTAAAAGGTGGAGGTCTTGGATTATTTGGGGATTTTTTCTTTAATGAGTATGATAGTCATAATAATCTGCTTAAAGCTTTAGCAGGCACCATCGGCAGTGACATTATTGATTTTGGCACAATAGTTACTTTAATCCAAAATGGCGAGTTGAATAAGGCAGAAGAGTTGCTTAAGAAATCCCTTCAAAGAAACATCCCAGGCAGAAATCTATTTTACCTACAGCCGGCTTTGTGTGGTTTTCATGAATGTAATAGTTTGAATTGGTAAGAAAAAGTTATAAATCTAGCCCGGATATTGCATGAAGGTAGCAAAATTCACCTATGAATCCCTTGTAATATAAGGGGTTCAGAAAAATTATACAAAAATACAAATTGTATATTTAAAATTTTATTATATTTTAGCTTGTAGCCCTTATTAAACAAGGATAGAATAAATTACCTCATTATCTATCATGCAATATTTAGATTAGCTAAGAAAATGATTATAAGCCGAGCATTGGTATACAAAATACTAAAAGAAGAATAACCAAAAAACTTAGGTGAAATATGAATGTACCAGTAATAAGATGACGAAAAGACCAAGACACGACCAGTTATTTAAGAAAATAATGGGCAATGAAATAGCAGCCCAAGAATTTTTAGAATATTATCTGTCGAGTGATTTTAAAGAAAAGATAGACTTATCAAAGATCAAAATAGAGAAGGAAAGTTATATTGAAGAGAGTTTGAGACGGAAATATAATGACATAGTTTATTCTGTAAGAACTAAAAATGACGAGACAGCTTTTATCTATATTCTCCTAGACCATCAGTCGACATCTGATTATTGGATGGCACTAAGACTCTGGAAATATGCATTACTACTATGTGAAAGGCATAAAAATAATGAAGATAAGCTACCATTAATTTATCCAATTATCATGTATAATGGCGTAGAGAAATATAATGCTCCTAGGAATCTATGGAATTTATTCACTGATTCTGAGCAAGCTAAAAAACTGATGACTGAAGATTACCAATTAGTGAACTTACAGAGCATGTCAGATGATGAGATAGGGCAGAAAAAACATTTAGGGATGATGGAATATGTGATGAAGAATATCCATATGCGAGATATGATTAAATTATGGGAGCAGTTTTTAGAAAGGTTTAAGTTAGAAATATTAGTGGATAAAGAGAATGGTTATATTTACTTAAGATCATTTTTATGGTATACTGATTCCAAGTTACCTGAAGAAAGGCAATCGGAATTAGAACAATTGCTAGCTAAGTATTTATCAGAGGAAGAAAAGGGGAACATTATGAGAACCGTTGCACAAAAATATATCGATGAAAAAGCTATAGCTGTAGCTAAAAATCTGCTTAAAGCTGGTATATCAATTGATATTATCTCTACATCTACTGGTTTGTCCAAAAAGGCAATAGAAGAGTTAATGGTATAATTACAGTTAAGAAAGAAAGTTAGTCACATCTTCCGCTGGACCTCCACTATCATAATTCATCCACCATTGATCTTCTGCAGTCGCAATTTTTAACTTATCTTCTTGTGAAATTAATAAAAAGTCAGTGTTAATTAATTTTTTAAAAAATTCACTCATCTTTTTTTTACTAATAATCTTGTTATCCGTAGCCATAGCATCATGCCAAATTGAATGTTTGTGAGTTAGCTGGCGTAAGTAAGAGGCTGTGTGTTCTCCATAAACACCATACACTTTATAGATCAATGCTTTTTCTTCTCTGTCATATAAGTCAAAATCAATTTCACCAGGGGTTGGGATAGTACTACCTTTGAAATTACCAAATGTTCTACGTAACTCCCTAGCTACAAAACCATGTTCCCAGGCTTCAATTTCTTCGTTAAATAGGGGTCTATCTAATAAGGCTAGGCTAACCCCTTGAGCAAAATAAATCAACTTCTGCAACTTTAGCTGAGTTATGGTATCTCCAGCTTCTCTATCTACTAAGATCAGAAAGTAATTAGCTACATCAAAACAACTTAATATCCTTTTTCCTGTTATTGTTTGCATAGTTTTGTTATCCACTGTTTTTAAAACCTTTCTCTTTATTATTATTGTTAAAAAGCGTGCACTAATGACCCACTAAATGGGTTAATGTGCGTCTAATTTTGACCCACCCTAAAAGTAGAAATTCGTAGCCTTATTAACCCATTATTTTCAACCTATACTTCTATTATTCAATTTAAATAATAGGAGTATTAAATCAGAGTGTTAATAATGGAAAGTAAAAGAAAAATACTAGTGCGTTACCGCCGTGGCGAGTCAATACGCTCAATCAGTCGTGAATTAGATATTGCACGTAATACTATAAGAAGCATTATCCGTTCCCAAGGTAAAGTTAAATCAGATTATATCAGAGCTACACAACCTATCCCTAAACTTGGAGGTTACATTGAAAAGCTTGAAAAGATGCTACGTGATAATAAGCATACGAAGCCTCGAAAAACAGGAATGGCTTTATTTGAAGAACTCAAATGCTATGGATACCAGGGCAGTTATTCTGCTGTTAGTCGTTATATTTGCAATTGGAAAGATAGAAACTCTGAAGTTAATATAAATGCTTGTGTTCCTTTATATTTTGCTCCTGGAGAAGCTTATCAATTTGACTGGAGCAGTGAGCAGGTAATACTGGCTGAAGAGATTATTAGCGTTAAAGTTGCTCATTTTGTCCTATGTTATAGCCGCAAGAAGTTTATATATATTTACTTTAATGAGACTCAAGAGATGGTATTTGACGCTCATGCTCGAGCATTTGTATTCTTTGGCGGTACACCAATTAAAGGAATATACGATAACATGAAGACCGCTGTTAGTAAGGTTTTGAAAGGCTCTAATAGAGAATGGAATCCAAGCTTTGAAAAACTCTGTACCCATTATCTAATTGAACCATTAGCATGTACTCCGGCTCGAGGCAACGAAAAAGGTAGGGTCGAACGCCAAGTGCAGGTTAATCGTGAACAATTCTTTACTCCAATGCCAAAAGCATCGACTCTACAAGAGCTAAACGATACATTAATGAGTAGGTTAGTCACTTATAATACAACTCATAAGCACCCTGAATATAAAGATAAGACAATAGATGAAGTATATGAGCAAGAGCGTAGCTTTTTAGTTTCTGCTCCTGTCTTATTTGATGGTTGCAAAGAATTTGATCTAAAGGTTTCCACAACCTGCTTAGCTAGATATGAAAACAATAATTATAGTGTTCATTGTAGCTGTGCTGGCAAGATAGTCCAATGCAAGGCATATGCTGATCAAGTAGTGTTTATTTACAATGCTAAAGAGGTAGGACGTCATAGCAGAAAATTTACTAAAGGGGAAACTTCTTATAATTGGCAACATTACCTACCAATACTTGCTCATAAACCAGGAGCATTGCGCAATGGTGCTCCATTTATAGGTATGGACTTACCTGAAGAGCTAAAAGAAGTTAAACAACGTCTTGAACAACACTCAACTGGTACAAGAGATTTTGCCCATATATTGTCCTATATAGTAACAGAATCAATTGAGTCCGTAGTATCTGCATGTGCCCAAGCAATAAAAATAGGGACTGTTAGTAAAGATGCTATTTTGAATATTTTACTACGCAAGAAGGATGAAACAAAGATTTTAGAATCATCAAATAATTACAAAGAGCATTATACTTTAAAACATTGTCCAGAAGCTAATTGTACCATATATAACAACCTTCTTAAGCTAGGAGGCAAGTAATGAGTTATATTCATAATGAATCTACTAGAGAAGATGTTATAACTATAATGAAAAGTCTTAAATTCGTTGGGATGTTGGAATCTTATGATGAGGTTATAGCTGAAACCATAAGGCGTAATGCAACATTGAATTATGGACTACATCAGCTATTAAAATCTGAGCTTAAGACTAGAACACTCAGAGCTATTCAAAGTAGAATTCGAGCTGCAAAATTTCCAGAGAAGAAAGATATAGATAATTTTATTTTTACTGATACCCCAATAAGCCAAGAGCAAATTATGCATTTATATAGTTGTGAGTTTGTTAATACTTCTAGAAATATAGTGTTAATTGGAGGGACTGGTACCGGCAAAACGCACCTTGCTATAGCCATTAGTGCAAGGGCAGTAAGAAAGGGTTATAAATCAAAGTTCTTTAACCTTGTAGATTTAGCAAACCAACTAGAATGTGAAAAAGTTGCTGGTCATGCAGGAAGGCTTGCATGTTCAATAGAAAAGATGGATGTTTTAGTACTTGATGAACTTGGTTATTTACCATTCTCTAAAAATGGTGGTCAGCTTATCTTTCATTTGCTATCTAAGTTACACTCAAATACTTCAATCATAATTACCACCAACCTTATGTTTTCCGCATGGCCTCAAGTATTTGGATGTAACAAAATGACAGCAGCACTGCTTGATAGAATTTGTCACAATTGCGATATTATAGAAACTGGAAATGAGAGTTACCGTATAAAAAAAAGGCCTAATATTTTGTAATTTAAGTGGGTCAAAATTGGACGCACTTGCTGGGTCAATTTTCAACGCTTATTGACAATTGGTTTTGGTATGTCATATTTCTTTGGAAGATAGTTGGTATTACTAGTAAAATCATATAAGTTTATATTAAAGCTTTTGGCAATTATTTTAATCTGACCTGTACGCTGGTTATCTGTTTTAATAATTCGTAAACTATGAATAGCATTTTGGCAAATGACATTGATAATATCAGTTGGTTCTAAATAAGCGTATTTTGGTGGTAGAGTTAGTTTATAATTAACCCGCTCCTGCCAGCTATTGTATAAAATAATATCAACTATTTGTTTGGCTTGCTGATTATCTAATATAATTGGTAGAGAAAAATTTATTTGATCTTTTGTATTTACCGTTTGTCTTTGAGTTTCTACAGTCAGATAATCATAATTTTGTTGGCATTCAATATGGGTAAGGCTGACTTTTTGTGGTAACTCAAGCTCTTGCAGTAGGTTAATTTCTAGAGTTTCCTTGATATCTTGATTATTGCTTGCACTATTGCCATGACTATTGCCGGGAATTAATTCTTCCTCATTGATACTCACAGTAACGCTGGCTTCAACTCTTGGAACAAATTTTAAAATTCCATCACTCTCTACTATATCAAAAAAATAACTAGTCTGTAATTGGGCAATTGCGTCTCTAGCTGTTAAGTGCTGGGATATAACATAGCCTGTTACTTCATTGGTTAATCTAGATACATCGTAGTCATCAGCTTTTAAGCCAGTATTACTTAAAATCTCGGCAATAATAGCCCCAAGAGTTGAACAACCAAGTTTACCATTGATCCAATGACCAGTAACCCATAAATTACCATCTTGCCAAATATTTTTTAAATCTGACCAGAAAGGAAATGGTCTAGCATCATAAGTCCAAACAAATCTCTTTGCTACTAATTGCTCTAATCCATTATGAGAATTTTTATTTTGCCAATAATCTAAGCTGGCATTTAATGCTTGCCGCTGAGCAAAAAAACTAACTCTGCCTCTTGAACCTCTTGGATAATATGACTCGCAAGAAGATGGATCGTAAAATACGTTAGGCTGATTGCTGCAACCATCTACTGACGGAAAGCCAAATTCAGTAAACCAGATTGGTTTCATTTTAGGCTGCCAAGCGGTATAATTACCATTAGGGTTTTGATGATAATTACTCCACCAATATTCTAAATTTTTCCAAGCATATTTACCATCAGAAAAGTAATGTCTTCTGCTTCTAGTATGATCATAATAATATTGCCATCCTTCACCGCTTTGCCAACCATCCTTGATTACATCTTCGGTAATTTGCCTTTGCGGTAAGTCTTCAGTTAGGGGAAAATAAGCGTCAATTCCAATAAAATCAATATTAGGACTTGTCCACAATGGATCAAGATTAAACCACCCGCCTTCTGTGTGGTGATATTCTGACCAATCAGCAGCGTATGTAATGAGGGTATTGTAGCCAAGGATAGTTTTTACTCTAGCTGCTAAATTAATTAACTGATTTACCGTAGGGTAGGAGCCAATATTATCAGTAAATCCAGTTAGACCAACTAATTTTATCCACAATTTTTAAGAATTTGCAATATTTTTGATATATTTTTCAAACTCAGATATATTCTTGTTTACATCTATAACAGAGTTTACAGGTTGCATGTTAAATAACTCAGCATAAATAATAATTTTGGATCCATTTCTATAAGGATAAACTTTTATTTTCATTAAAACTGAGGCATAGTCTAATTTTAATATATAATTGCTAGGGTCAAATCTTTCTAAGCTACGATCAAAATTTGCCATTATTGCTGCAGCTGGAAAATCTGAATTTACTTCAAAATTATATCTTACCATGGCGGTTGTTAAATAAGATTGAAGATCAAATTCAGGTAGTGGAAATGGAAAAATAAGACCGTCTTGATAGGTATTCATTGATTCTCCTCGTAACCTAATCAAAGTATTATTTGATTCATTTTCTTTGGTTATACTTACTTTATATATACGACCAGAACCTGCTACTCCATTGTCAGTGCGTCTTTCTATTTGTAAATTTTTATTATCAAAGTTCACAAGAATTTTTTCCTGCTTCGTATCCCTTCCCCAACAACGATTTTGGAAATTTAAGCCATTGATTCCTTCAGAATTCAGAACATTTTTTGGAATTACGTAGGTTATTTGTAAATCAGTAATTTCTTTTATATACGCTTTTTCTGGTAGTAGCTGTAGTTGATAACCATCAGGAAGTACTACTTTATTTGAACAGGATGATAGAATAATTAATACTATTAAATGAAGAATAAATTTCATTAAATTAAACCTTGAATCAAAAAACAATACTAATTCATTACTTATGCCAATTCAACAATTATTTTATAACCTTAAGATAACCATTATCAGCATAATCAATTATTTTTTGATCAAACGTCATTAAATGAGAATTAATTGATCTGGCGGTGGCTATTATCATCCTATCAGCCGGATCTTTATGCTCATATTTTGGTAGAGTACAACTTTGAATTAGTATTGGAATAGAAAGATTAACTAAATTAAATCCTGGAATAGATATGATTTTATCAATCCATTCATCAAGATTAATTGATATAGCTATTTTAGCTTTATTTATTAGCATGGCTGTTTCCCAAATAGATATAGCAGAAACATATAAATTACTAGCTTGTCTAACCTGTTCAATTATTTTAACTTGTTCCTTTGATAGTTTTATACCTTCAATATACCATATTAGAATATGAGTATCTAAAGTCAGTTTTCCCAAATTAATCATTGGATCATTGGTCATTGATAACTTCCCAATTATGTTCTAAGTTACAGTTTATAATATCATCTTTTATTTTTACTGTTCCTTTCATGCAACCAAAGTAATTTTTATTAGTATCAACTTTATTTGAATCTAAAGGAACAATTTTAGCTATAGGCAATTTTCTTTTGGTTATAACGAAAGAACTATGGTTATTTCTAACATCATCTACTAAACTTAAAAAATGTTTTTTAAACTCAGTAGTGGATATTTGATTATTTACTTTTTCCATATTACTACTTAATTAATTTATAATATTTATATATAGTTTTATTATACTTGAAAATATCCATAAATACCATAAGACAGCATATATTAGTATTAGATTATTTTAATAATATATATTATGGTCATATAAAAGTATAATATTAAAAATATTTGCTGTGTCTTGTACCGGTTCGACATACAAATCCCTAACACAGACGATATATAAAGAGGTTTCAAAAAATCATATGCCTTTTCCATTTTCCATTTACTCAAAATATCATATTTAAAGATAAAACAATAACTACAATGTTAAAAAGATTTTCTATCCACTTATCCCCTTTTTTAAGAGCGTATTTAGCTCCGAATGTAGAACCTATTAATGTTCCAAGAATAAGCGAAATGCTAAAAACCCAATTAATCAGATTATGTACACCATAAATTAATATAGCAAAAAAAGATACCAATAATCCATTAACTTTTCTTGTTCCGACAGATTCTGATATGCTTTTATTAAAAAAAATAGAAAAAATGTAGGCTGCAATAATTGCCTGACCACCAAAAAACCCCCCTAACATTCCTGCAAAAATAAAAAGAAAATACCCTATAAACTCTTTTAAATGCGAGTATAGGATAAGGGAAGTTTAGAAGTATAGGAATGATAAGGGTTGTAAGTAAGGAAGTGTTGAGGTATATAAGAATTATTGAAAAAAATATACTCTCAACATGAAGAAATGTATCACAACTGTTTATTATTTAGTAGATAATTTTTGTAAAATTTATCAAGAATGGGAACAAAATAAGTTATTGCCAAGTGATAAGAAACGTTTTAGGCAAGGAAACTTAAAGCTTTGTGAGCTAATGACTATAGTATTATATTTTTATTTATCACCTTGTCGTGATTTTAAAAATTACTATCTATATCACCTATCATATAAATACAAAGGCTATTTTATGTTGCCAAGCTATAGTCGAATAATCCAACTATGGTCTAGGTTAATACTACCATTGTCAATAATGATGCAATTACTCAAAGGAGAGGATACAGGGATATATTTTATTGATTCAACCAAATTATCAATATGTCACGGTAAACGAACTAATAGCAATAAGGTATTTAGCAAAATTGCCAAGATTGGTATGAGTAGTTATGGTTGGTTTATGGGATTTAAATTACATTTAATAATTAACAATAAAGGAGAGATTATGGCAGTTAAAATAACCAAGGGAAATGCTAGCGACTTATCTGCTGTTGAAACTATAACCAAAGAATTGCAAGGTAAATTATTTGGTGACAAAGGATATATCTCTAAAGATTTATTTCATAAGCTTTATGTTAGAAATTTGAAGTTAATTACAGCTATCCGTAAAGATATGAAAAGTCATTTACTCGAGCTTGATGAAAAACTTATGCTACGAAAACGTTCCTTAATTGAATCAGTATTTAATATCCTGAAAAATAGTATGAATTTAGAACATTCTCGTCATAGATCACCTATAAATTTTTTGGTACATATCCTAGCTTGTTTGACTAGCTATTCCATTAAAAAATCTAATTTAAACTTCATACTACCTAATCACTTATCCTAAACTGGCATTTTTAAATATACATTAGGATTTTTATAAAGTATATTTGTTGTAGTTTTTTTTCTACTTATTGATATAAACAACAAAAAAAGCGTTACAATACCTATTGCTTTTTCTGCAATGTATGAAGAAATATAGACAATATGTCAATAAGCGTTGAAAATTGACCCAGCAAGTGCGTCCAATTTTGACCCACTTAAATTACAAAATATTAGGCCTTTTTTTTATACGGTAACTCTCATTTCCAGTTTCTATAATATCGCAATTGTAACAAATTCTATCAAGCAGTGCTGCTGTCATTTTGTTACATCCAAATACTTGAGGCCATTCGGAAAACATAAGGTTGGTGGTAATTATGATTGAAGTATTTGAGTGTAACTTAGATAGCAAATGAAAGATAAGCTGACCACCATTTTTAGAGAATGGTAAATAACCAAGTTCATCAAGTACTAAAACATCCATCTTTTCTATTGAACATGCAAGCCTTCCTGCATGACCAGCAACTTTTTCACATTCTAGTTGGTTTGCTAAATCTACAAGGTTAAAGAACTTTGATTTATAACCCTTTCTTACTGCCCTTGCACTAATGGCTATAGCAAGGTGCGTTTTGCCGGTACCAGTCCCTCCAATTAACACTATATTTCTAGAAGTATTAACAAACTCACAACTATATAAATGCATAATTTGCTCTTGGCTTATTGGGGTATCAGTAAAAATAAAATTATCTATATCTTTCTTCTCTGGAAACTTTGCAGCTCGAATTCTACTTTGAATAGCTCTGAGTGTTCTAGTCTTAAGCTCAGATTTTAATAGCTGATGTAGTCCATAATTCAATGTTGCATTACGCCTTATGGTTTCAGCTATAACCTCATCATAAGATTCCAACATCCCAACGAATTTAAGACTTTTCATTATAGTTATAACATCTTCTCTAGTAGATTCATTATGAATATAACTCATTACTTGCCTCCTAGCTTAAGAAGGTTGTTATATATGGTACAATTAGCTTCTGGACAATGTTTTAAAGTATAATGCTCTTTGTAATTATTTGATGATTCTAAAATCTTTGTTTCATCCTTCTTGCGTAGTAAAATATTCAAAATAGCATCTTTACTAACAGTCCCTATTTTTATTGCTTGGGCACATGCAGATACTACGGACTCAATTGATTCTGTTACTATATAGGACAATATATGGGCAAAATCTCTTGTACCAGTTGAGTGTTGTTCAAGACGTTGCTTAACTTCTTTTAGCTCTTCAGGTAAGTCCATACCTATAAATGGAGTACCATTACGCAATGCTCCTGGTTTATGAGCAAGTATTGGTAGGTAATGTTGCCAATTATAAGAAGTTTCCCCTTTAGTAAATTTTCTGCTATGACGTCCTACCTCTTTAGCATTGTAAATAAACACTACTTGATCAGCATATGCCTTGCATTGGACTATCTTGCCAGCACAGCTACAATGAACACTATAATTATTGTTTTCATATCTAGCTAAGCAGGTTGTGGAAACCTTTAGATCAAATTCTTTGCAACCATCAAATAAGACAGGAGCAGAAACTAAAAAACTACGCTCTTGCTCATATACTTCATCTATTGTCTTATCTTTATATTCAGGGTGCTTATGAGTTGTATTATAAGTGACTAACCTACTCATTAATGTATCGTTTAGCTCTTGTAGAGTCGATGCTTTTGGCATTGGAGTAAAGAATTGTTCACGATTAACCTGCACTTGGCGTTCGACCCTACCTTTTTCGTTGCCTCGAGCCGGAGTACATGCTAATGGTTCAATTAGATAATGGGTACAGAGTTTTTCAAAGCTTGGATTCCATTCTCTATTAGAGCCTTTCAAAACCTTACTAACAGCGGTCTTCATGTTATCGTATATTCCTTTAATTGGTGTACCGCCAAAGAATACAAATGCTCGAGCATGAGCGTCAAATACCATCTCTTGAGTCTCATTAAAGTAAATATATATAAACTTCTTGCGGCTATAACATAGGACAAAATGAGCAACTTTAACGCTAATAATCTCTTCAGCCAGTATTACCTGCTCACTGCTCCAGTCAAATTGATAAGCTTCTCCAGGAGCAAAATATAAAGGAACACAAGCATTTATATTAACTTCAGAGTTTCTATCTTTCCAATTGCAAATATAACGACTAACAGCAGAATAACTGCCCTGGTATCCATAGCATTTGAGTTCTTCAAATAAAGCCATTCCTGTTTTTCGAGGCTTCGTATGCTTATTATCACGTAGCATCTTTTCAAGCTTTTCAATGTAACCTCCAAGTTTAGGGATAGGTTGTGTAGCTCTGATATAATCTGATTTAACTTTACCTTGGGAACGGATAATGCTTCTTATAGTATTACGTGCAATATCTAATTCACGACTGATTGAGCGTATTGACCGCCACGGCGGTAACGCACTAGTATTTTTCTTTTACTTTCCATTATTAACACTCTGATTTAATACTCCTATTATTTAAATTGAATAATAGAAGTATAGGTTGAAAATAATGGGTTAATAAGGCTACGAATTTCCACTTTTAGGGTGGGTCAAAATTAGACGCACATTAACCCATTTAGGGGGTCATTATTGCACGCTTTTTAACACTTATGTTCTCTGAGTGGTCACAAGTGTTCGGGTGTAACAAAATGACTGCCGCTCTGCTTGATAGAGTTTGTCATAATTGTAAGATTATTGAAACTGGAAATGAAAGTTATCGCATCAAAAAAAAAGCTAATTTTTAGCTTTACCTGGGTCAATTTTGCACGCTCTTAATGGGTCACTTTTCAACGCTTATTGACACTTTTACACTCATATTACTTAGTTTATTACCTTCCATAGCTTCATTTAAATTGCTAATTATTTTTTTTATTGACCAAAGCTAATTTTAATACTTCATCTATAGTTGATACCGATAAAATTTCTAAGCTCTTCTTTATATTTGGTGGAATATCTTCTAAGTCCTTGACGTTATCTTTAGGTATTATCACCGTTTGTATACCACCTCGGCTGGCAGCTAATAATTTTTCTTTTAGCCCCCCAATTGGTAATACTGTACCCCTTAGGGTTATTTCTCCAGTCATTGCCACCGTTCTGTTTACCGGTACTTTGGTCATAAGTGAAACAATAGTGGTAAATATTGCACATCCAGCAGATGGTCCATCTTTTGGAATCGCTCCAGCTGGTACGTGCAAATGGATATCAAGATCTTTGTAATCTTCATATTTCAATCCGAAACTGTTAGCTCTAGAGCGGAAACAACTATAAGCTGCTTGAGCGGATTCTTTCATCACATCCCCAAGTTTGCCGGTAGTTTTAATATCGCCCTTGCCAGGGAATGATAGAGCTTCAATGGTCAATAATTCTCCACCAACTTCTGTATAAGCAAGTCCTGTAGTACTGCCTATTTGATCTTCTTTCTCCGCTAAACCAAAATCATATTTTTTAACTCCCAAATATTCTGCAAGATTGGCAGATGATATTGGTATGCTTTTTATTTTTTTGTTACTCAAAATTCTTTGCAATACCTTTCTTGTAACAGAGCCAATTTCTCTCTCAAGCGATCGTACCCCTGATTCTTTGGTATAATATCTGATTAACTCTAAAATTGCTCCATCATCAATGGTTAGCTCATTTTTCTTTATTTTATGCATTTCCAATTGCTTTGGTATTAAATAATTTTTAGCAATTTGTAATTTTTCTTCTTCAACATAACCAGAAATATTAATGATCTCCATACGATCTAGTAGAGCTCTGGGCAGATTATAAGAATTAGCTGTTGCAATAAACATTATCTCTGATAGATCATATTCTACTTCTAAATAATGATCAACGAAATTACTGTTTTGTTCAGGGTCTAAGACTTCAAGTAAAGCAGAAGCTGGATCACCTCGAAAATCAGAACCCATTTTATCAATTTCATCTAATAACATAACTGGGTTATTAGTTTTAACTTTTTTAATTAAATTTATGATTTTTCCTGGCATAGAACCAAGATATGTTTTCCTATGTCCCCTAATTTCTGATTCATCTCTAATACCGCCAAGAGCAAATTTAGTATATTTTCTACCCATTGCTTCAGCAATGGATTTGACCAATGAGGTTTTCCCAACTCCTGGTGGACCGATTAAACATAGTATAGGTCCTTTAATTTTTTTAGAACGTTGTAACACTGCTAAATATTCAATAACACGCTCTTTGACTTTCTCAAGACCAAAGTGATCACGATCCAAAATTTCTCTAGTTTTATTGATATCAGTTTTACTATTATCAAATTTTCCCCATGGCATAGCTAATAATGTATCAAGATAATTACGAACAACTGATGATTCACCTGACATTTGATTCATAAGCTTTAGTTTTTTCAGTTCTGCCTCAGCCTTTTCTTTTGCTTCTTTTGAGAGTTTTAAGGTTTTAATCTTTTTTTCTATATCAGAAAAGTCAGATTTATCATGTTCGAGTTCTTTTTGTATAGCTTTCATTTGTTCGTGCAAGTAATAATCACGTTGAGTTTTTTCAATTTGTTTTTTTACTCGCAGTTGTAAAGCTTGCTCTGCATCCATTTGAGCCATACTAGATGTTAATGTATCTATTATAGTTTTAATTCGTGATTGAGGTTTTGTTTCCTCTAACAAAGTTTGCTTTATTAGTAATGGTGCAGTTAAATAAGAAGCTAGTACATTAGTGACATAACTAAAATCTGTTGGATTTTTGGCTATTTCAGCGGCTATCGTTTCTATTATTTCTGGATTAATTTTTTTATGAGTCTTAGTATATTTTGTAAATAGCTCGATAACATTTGATGTGGAAGCTTTTAAAGCTTCTACATCAATTACTTCTTCATCATGTAGTATACTGTACTCAGCCTCAAATATTTCCTTATTAGTGATGTTATGCAGGCTAACCTTATGGATTGCCTCAACTAAAATTTTTGCATTATTCTGTAATCTTACTGTTTGTATAATTTTAGCAATTACCCCTGTAGAATGGAGATCTTGAATATCTGGAGTGTCTTGATCTTGTTGTTTTTGTAATACCAGTAATATATATCTATTATTATCTATAATTTTAGTATCAAATAAGGCTTTTAGAGACTTAGTCCTGCCGACAAATATAGGAGCAACCATACCGGGAAATATCACCATGTCTTTTAATGCGATTAGGGGTAATTTTTCTTTATTTGTCATATTAAAAAACCTTAAGAAATTTATATACTAAAGCGGATGGTAACTATATAATATCGCCTTACTATGATTTCAAGCTACATTTAGTTTATATATGCATTCATCGCTTCAACCTTCCAATATAATATCAATAGCAAGTAATAGGGTAAAACAATATCTTCACTTGACTCCAATAATTCAATCTGAAATTTTGAATAAAATGCTTGGTCATAAAATTTTTTTTAAAGTAGACTCATTACAAGAAACTGGAGCCTTCAAGGTTAGAGGGGTATTAAACCATTTATTAGAATTACAAGAACAAGAATGTTTACCAGATAAAGTTGTTGCATATAGTACAGGTAATCATGGAATTGGTCTTGCTTGGGTAGCAAAAACCCTTAACCTTAAGGCAAGAATTTATTTACCAAAAAATACCTCTCCAATTAAACAACAAACAGCAAAATATTACGGAGCAGAGGTTATACTGACTAACACTAGACAAATGGCAGAAGATAAAGCAAAGGGTGATATAGAAAATGATTTCTACTATTTGCATCCTTCCGATAGTGATTCAAGTATAGCTGGTGCTGGTACCATGTGTTATGAAGCATTGCAACAACTAGGATTTAGTCCAGATGCCATCTTTGCTTCTTGTGGAGGAGGGGGGTTGCTTTCTGGATCATATTTAGCAAAAGAATTACTATCTCCATCTAGCTTGCTGATAGGTTCAGAGCCGCTTAATGCCAATGATGCTTTCTTATCGATTAAACAAGGTTCAATATATAGGTTTACTGATTCACCAAATACTGTAGCAGATGGTTTGCGTACTTTAGCAGTTTCACCACGTACATTTAATTATCTAAATAAACTTGACGATTTCTTTCTTGCTGATGAACATTCTATATATTATTGGACTGCTTGGTTGATTCACTTGCTGAGAATTGCCTGTGAACCATCATGTGCTTTAAATATGGTTGGAGTAGTCAATTGGTTAAAGAAGCAATCAGAACCTAAGAGAGTTTTAGTACTTATATCAGGTGGAAACATTGACCCTATTATTTATCAGGAGCTTTGTAAGGGAAAATATCTTTCTAATTTACCTAAATCTTAGGCTCTTATAATTACTTTAGTTATTTCCGATAGCCTCCTAGCCAACTCTTGAAATACATCTGATATCATAGCAATTATCTTTTATCTAAATTTTCAAATCCAATTCTCCAAATCATTTAGTATATTTTGTCAAAAACTACGAAAGTCGGAATCACCTGTTATATATATATTGTTTACCGCTGAATTTGATTTCCTATAGCTTTAGCTTTATTTCTTACTGTTGTTATTTTTTGCACCCTTTGATCATTATCATCCATACTAATATGCTTCATGGTACGCTTCATTGTTATACCTCTGAAATTTACCTCTTCGAGGTCAATTCCAGGAAATAATTTTTGTTCTTGCTCTTGTTTCTTTGTTGCGATTTTAGCAATATCACTTTCTGGAAATACTATTTCATCAAATTTTTTGGGATTAATTCTTTTAAGAGCAGTTAATTGTTTATCTGTGATATTTTTAATATCTACAGTCTCCTTATCATTAAAAATACCCAATCTATTTGCAGCTTCGTTAATGTTACCAGTTGCTAGGAGCTTTGATATCCTCTTTTCAAGAGTGTTATTAGTGACTTGATGAGCAACAAGTTTCTCACTAATCTCCATACTTCCTTTCTTTAACTCTTCTGTTGCAAATTCATTGCTTTTGCCTTCATAAGCTACAGTTACCTCTGCGGCAATTTTATCTAATGTTTTCTTATCAATAGTAAAAATTTTATCCTTTCCTTCATTTTTGCCACTAAATGAGATATTATCAGCTATATATTCTGTAATTTTCTGGCGATTAACATTTAAATATTGCGGATCAAGATCTGATAACGATGAATGTAGTGTAGAAAGAATTTTCTCTTTTTCTTTTGGTTTAAATGATACTCTTAGTGTTCCTTCTTTATGTTTTACACTATTAATAACGTCTACTAATATATCTGTGGCAAAAGATTTACTATCTCTTGAGCTATACCCCTCTTTAGTAAGCTCATCAAACCGTGCTTTACTTGTAACTTTACTCTGAGATATTTCTGTCAATCTTTCTTTAGGAAACATAATTTCATCAAATCGTCTTGGATTAAGCTTCCTAATGCCTACTATTTTCTCTGCTGTATGTTCAGATGGTTTATAAGATGTTATTTTTTTTACCAGTTCAGACTCCGGATTAAAGATTGTTGTTAAAAACTGCGATAACTTCTCTGCTATCTGTGAATCTTTCAACTGATGGTTATAGATTCCTTCATTAATCTTCTTAGCAGCAAATTTGTCACTTTTATCACCGTCAAATTTTTCTATGTCATTTGCATATTTAGTTAATATTTTATCACTAACAGTAATTTTATTACTAAATAAGCTCTTATTTGCATCTTTTTTAATATTTTTTGCAATAGTTTCGGCAATAGCTTGCTCTTCAGTTTTTAAATAGTCGGCGTCAAGTTCTGATAATTTATTGGATAATTTATCAATAATTTTTTTTCGTTGTGGATAGTCTAATTTTCGTTTTCCTTCTTCTTCAACTAGTTTAATAGCTTTGTGTATTATATGCGTACCTAATATCACCTCTTTAACATTATCTGAAACCCCTAGTCCTGTAGATTTCTCTACCTCTACACTATTATTGACCTGGACTTCTCTTCCACCCTTAAATTCCTTTTCAAAATTCGTTGGTGCTACATCTCTAAACCATTGCCATTGTTCTCCTGTAATATTGGCGGTTTGTTCTGCAGTTAATTGTATCTTACCATCTTGCAGCAATGGTTCTGTACCTAAAATAATTCTCATCTCATCAACCGTAACTGCATTATTTTCTATAAAGTTTGATAATGTTTCTGCTAACTCAGTATTAACATTAGTCGTTTCTGGATTAATTTCTATAGGAAATTGTTCTTTACTGGCAGTTGATTTTTCTACAACAGCCTCTTCTACTACTTCAGCTACTTTTAACGGTATTTCTTGTTGCTCACTAAATTGCTTATTAATATTATCAGCAGAGATGTTTGTAACTTCTTGCGGTACTTGCTCTGTTATGTTTTGTCGTTGTACTTGTTGTGTTACGTCTTGCTGCTCTTGTTGTACTATATTTTGCGGTGGAATATTTTTTTCTGGCTGCTGAATATTCTCATCCATAGAAACATATCCTTCGTCTTCCAACGATTGGCGTGGTCCCATCTCAAAACTGTGCTGTTGAGCTTTTTCAGTCTCTACATTTATAGATTTAACTTCAGCTGGTATTTCTTGAAACAAACTTCTATTAAATCCCACCGGATTATATTGTCTAAATTCCTTGAGTTGCTTGACAGTAATATGTTCCACTTGCTTGTCAGTTAAGCTTAGCGATTTTGCATCACCAGTAATTTTATTCTCTTCAGAGCATTCCAGTATGCTGTCTATAGTGCTAGGAAAAATGGGGTTCTCTTGTATAAATGTTGATAATCTCAGAGCCAATTCAGCTTTATTTTCATTAAGCAAAGGATTAATTTTTCCTTCAATAAATTGGTTATTTTGTTCAGCATATTCTTTAGTTATTTTCTGAGCTATTTTTTTAACTTTATCATTAGCAATGTGAACTTCTTTTTTTAATTTAGAAAAAGGCGTTTTGCCCTGTTGTGTTATCTCATGGGTAATATTTGTTATAATATCTGTTTCGTTCTTCTGCAGAAATTGCGGATCAAATTTACCTAGTACCTGAGATAAATTCTTCTTAATTTCCTTTGCAGTTGTATCAGAAATCTTTAACTTTAATTGTTCTATAGATTTATCTATTGTACTACTTACTATTTCTTGAGCTGCTTGCAAGTCTTTTGTTTTTTGCTCACCAAAACTAACTTTTTGCGAGCTATCCTGTTGAGACATAGATTTTTGGGGAATGAGCTGTCTACCCTGCTCCAGAGAAGTGTTTTTAGCCTTTTCATTCTCAATATTCAATTCCTTGATAAAAGCATCAACCGATTTAATAGCTGCATTTGAAATCTCACCTAGGTCAAATTGAGAAAGTTTGGAAAATCTGTTCTCCTTATTTATCAATTTATCATCTTTTACTTTTAAGGATGTATCTCCTTGCTGAACAAAATTTTCAAACTGCTGTAGTTTTTCAGTAGAAAAGTTCTTCTTATCCTGCCTAAGAATATCCATAGTTTTAGCAACAACATTATTTGCATATTCAGCCTTGGTAAGCTTCTGCCCTTGTAATTCTAACAAAGCCTTTTTAGTGGCTTCTATAGGAATATTATAGTCCTCTTTCTCTAACCCAAAACTTGTTAGTTTATCAGTGAAACCACTACGCTCTCCAAGTGGCAAAACAAAACCTTTTAAGGCACCTTCAGTTTCTATAACTTTAAGTTTAAGTTTTTCTAATTCTTGATTATCACTTATAAATTTAGAACACGAGTCTAAATTTAAGGCAATAACATCAACTAACTGTTGTATTTTTTCATCTGATAGATTTTCACAAAAAATTCCTGTTGCCAAATCCATTGTACCCATCAATGCTACATTAAACTGTAATCTCTCTTCAGCGTAAGTTTTCGCATTAAAAGTTTTTTTATGTACATCTAGCTTACGTATCAAACCATCTATATTGCTAATTACTTGCGTAGCTAGTCCTGATATCTTAACAGCCATACCCTCATTATCTGAACCATAAGCTGAATCTAAGCTAACATCATCACCATCTTTTTTAGACATACTATCCTCTCAATCATCTTAAATTTTATTAGTGAGTAAACGTGAGCGTTGCCACTACGTCCCTCATTATACATAACGTTGTCTTTCCAGCTTCAGAAGCACTGTTGACATGAGCGTTCACGAAAAAAGTTACAGTATAAAAGACGTCATTGCAAATTCGGTCATATCTATAAATATAACAGATTTTTTTGATCCACTAATAGATGTTTTCATTATTTTTGCAATATTGCTTATTTTTTTCATTCCATAACTCAGTACATTACTGTTACTTATTCTTTAAAAGACTTATTCTTATCCCGAATTGAAGTTATAATTAAATATTAAATCACAAAAAGATTATTATCTCAAGAATAATCTTACTTCCTGTCGATAACCTTATTACCGCTAATAAATATCTGTGAATTTGGTGTAATGCTAATCGGGTTAGCTATAGAAACTGCAACTTATCGATCAAGACTCCGATCTAAAGAATTACTTCTCTGCAATTTCTTCTGGTGGACAAGGTTACTTTCTTTTTGCGATAAATCTGGCATAGATTTACTTTTTCGTAATTGTTCTATAACCGCAGGTGTTACGATTTCCTCAGCAGATTTCTTGGCAGCCCCTATAGATTTGGTTAATGAACTATCACCCTTGACCTCAGGCTGTTCATAAAAAGGATCATGTGCCCTACCCAAATCTTTTAAAAAGCTTAGAGTACCTTTTGCCGCTGATACTAGTATATTATTACTTTTTTTCTTTTCTTTAGTTTCAGTTTCTTGTTTGTTAGATTTTTCACTAGGCTTTTCACTAGATTTATCTTCAAGCTTATTTATTGCTACATGAAGTATATCTCGTCTTTGCTCATCGGTTAATTTTCTATAATCTTTGTCGTGGCTTATTTCAGTTAAAGCTTCTTGATATATATCAAATTTATTTTGTTTTTGTTCATCAGTTAACTTGAAATAATCTTTAGCTCGTATCAACTCAGTCAAAGCAGCAGTTTGAATATGTTGTTTTTGGGCGATTTCACGCAGCTCTTGTAAATTCTGATAATTGGCAACATCACTCTTACGGAGTTCACCATTAATATTAATTTTAAATGTTGTGGCAAGATCAACTGATTGTTTTTCAGTTAAACCTGAGCTAATCAGAGAAATCGCTGAAGCTGTACCAGATTTCACTGCTGAAGCAATTTTAACAGGATTACCACTGCTAGCTGCAACTATATTAGATGCTAAACTAGCTGCCTCCTGAATGTTATCCATAAAAAATTTGCTTGTACTAAGTGCCAGTTCTGCTTTGGAAGATACGTAATGATAATGTTTATTTTCTTCACCTGGGACAGATGTAGGGACATATAATTTATTTTCTAACAATTGAGCTAACTTTGGATCCAGTGTTAATAAATATTGTTGTTTGCTTATATCTCCTCGATTTTGCATTAATAGATCATTTTCTTGGGCAAGTTTACGAAGATTTCTTATTTTAATAGTCTCAGCGATCATTCCGCCAGCTACCCCAACTAATGTTAATGCAGCCATGGCTAAGGCTGTAGGGGGTGATATCCCAGCTAATACTACTATTGCAAGCGTAGTCGTAATAACCCTGCTTACAGCACTACCAAGTGCAATTTTGGCTAATTTTGTATTTAACAGCCAAGTTACAGCCTTGGAAGCCTTGGTATTTTGTATCCAATTCCAAGCAGATTCAGCTTTATTAACTATGTAGGAAAAAGCTCTTTTTATTTTTGATTCTGTCTTTATTTCTTTCTTTTCTTGTTCTAAATATTTTAAAAATTCACTTGAAATTCTAATCTCGTTTGTTTTAACCGATTTTAATTTATCACTTTTTTCTTGCTCAATTATCGACAAATCATCCTTACTTCTTACTGGTTTTGCAGGAGAAGTAGCTGCTAACTTATTTGAACGTTCAAGCTCCATATCATCAAGGCTTTTTACAACCCTTGCTTTTCTTTCCTTTGGTTGAATTGTTTGATTATCTAAAGAATTACTTAGTGTTTCATCTAGAGGCGACACTTTTAATTCATCTGGCTTCTCTTGACCACTAAGATACTCATTTGTAGGCTCTTCAATTGTAGCACTATTCGTCTCAGAACCTTTAAGGTTCTCAAACGATGTAGATTCTTTTTCATCATATGTCATAATATACCACACTCTAAATATAACTAACCCGCTTAGTATTTCCCCATAGTAAACTGGTGTCTATTAGCGAGGTTCCACTTTAGTAGCTATGAAGCAATCCAAATTTATCGTTTTCCTAGATTGCTTCGTCGGCTCATGCCTCCTCGCAATGACGATAATATAGCTATCTACCTATACCAGTTTTTACCGATAATGTTTTTTGTATCGTTCCCTTAAGCTTGCTTGTAGCTTTTTTGAGATTATCCCACGCTTTTTCTTGCGTTCTATCATCTTTAACAATAGAGGCAAACATTGCCCCCATACTTTTTAAGAAATTTTTCAAATCTTTTGTAAACGATACATTTTTATTGAATGGAACCTTATCATACAATTTTTCAAAAATCTCTCCTGCTCCAGTAGCGTCTTTCGCTTCTTTTAATCCTTCTTTCACTGCCTTAATTACAGGAACAAATATATCCTTTACATCGTGTTTTAAATCTTTCCCTTCTTTTTCTAAATCATTAAGTAGATCCGCACCAACTCTTTTAACTTCTTCGAAATTACTTGGTTGCTTTATTGCATCACGGATTCCTCTACCCAAGTCTTTAACGTCTTTAGCAAAACCTTCTTTTATAGACTTAGCTTTTTCTCGTAACTTATCCTCAAATCCCATAATTTCTCCTCTAAGTTATAATGATTTCCAATATTCTTCCAACTCCATTTCTACCATCAACTAGCTTGTTGTGAATCAATAAGCTAGTTAGGAGGCTGCCTGTAATAACTAAATTAATTCTATATTTGACTCTTTTTGGCTGCGAATAAACATGATTTTCTTAAAATAGGTACACTATTCCTTCAAAAATCATATTTATTCTCGCCGAAAAATAGCTCAAAATATAATTAATTAGTTATCGCAGGCAGCCTCCTAGGTTCTCTCGTATCAATTGATAAGGCGTGTAACCCACTAGCTAGCTCATCTGCTAAAAGATTGTTAATCATTTTATGTTGTTCTAGCAAGCTTTTTCCTATAAAAGCTGCTGTAAAAATTTTAATTCTAAAATGACTCTCAATAGTTCCACCAGTATGGCTGGCATGTTTGGAACTTTCATCAACTATTTCGCAATAATGTGGTTTTAACACATCTAATTTGCTTTTTATTCTATTTATTTTGCTCATAATTTTATAATATAAAACTTTTACTTGTATCATTCTACTAGGATTTTAGTATTTAGTAAATTATATTAGTTTAGTTATGATAGAATTAGATACGAAATTTAGAAATTTACAATTTGAACTTGATAAAATAGAGCGTGGATATTGTATTTCTTTTAAGTTGCTAAATTATGATGAACTGAATGCTATGATGGAAGACATTCACATAATTGACAAACTTAATAAAATTATTTTTGAAGTTTGTACTGAATTAATCACCAATTCCGTCACATCGGTTTATAAACACATTGAACATGATCGAATATTATTAGTTTTACCCATATTAGACTCAAATCTAGTCAAGGAAATTGCACTAAAAATACATTTATTATCCCAACTTTATGTTGACGATCTATTACCTACAATTTACATGAATTGCAGTATTGCTAGTATAGAGTTTCCTAAATTTAGCAATAAAGCCGAAGAGATTTATAATTTATTAAACTGGCTAATTTCTTATCAAGGTGATCAAAATTATTATCGTGAGTATAACTCTAAATATTATAATATAGAATGCGTTAAAGAGTCCAATAAACAACTTAATCTCTTAAGAAAAGCTCTCGCAAACAAAACAATGGTTTTTGCTTATCAGCCAGTTGTTGACCGTAGAACAATGAAAGCTCATTACTATGAATGTTTACTAAGGGTTCCTGATACAAATAACCATCTGTGTTCTGTAGGAGCAATAATCTCAGAAGCTGAAAAGAAAGGTTTAATTTTTATAGTAGATCAAGTAGTGCTAGAAATGGCAATCAAAGAATTAAATGCTAACCCAGACTTAACACTTGCAGTTAACATTTCAAATATTGGTACATTAGATGCTCCTCTGCTGGTAATAGCAGAAAAGTTATTACAAACATATGATGTTTCAGGAAGATTAATTATCGAAATTACTGAGACTACCCTTAATCAGCATTATAAGCAAATAACGTACTTTATGCACAGATTAAGAAAATATGGTTGTAAATTTGCTTTAGATGATTTTGGCTCCGGGTTTACTTCATTTAAACAATTACAAAATCTGCCAATAGATATTGTTAAAATTGATGGTAGTTACGTACGTAACGTTACTAGCAATCTGCAAAGTCAAGACTTTATTAAAAGATTAATTAAAATCTCTGAAAATTTAGGTATTCAAACTGTAGCAGAATTTGTTGAGAATGGTAAGATAGCCAAATTCTTAATCAATCTAAAAATTGATGCTATGCAAGGCGATTTCTTCGCACCTGCCTCGGTTAATAAATTAATTAAAAATGAATAACAGAACCTAATGGTTTTTCAGTTTTTGATAACCATTTATTATGCTATTTTCTTTTTTTATACCAGTATATTCGAGAACAATGTAATAATTGCTAATTTTAGAAATTCTTATACATTCATCTATATCATAGATATTATCACTATGTTGCATCTCTTCATTTTTCGGTGCCTTCTCTCTTGCTTTTTCAATTGCCTTACTTCTTGATTGGGCAACTACTAGGGTCATAAAATGACGTTCTCCAAAGGAATTATTTTTATATGAACCAAGATTTACAAAAAACAGATGATTCTCGCTAGCTATAGTTTTTTTTTCATGAAGGTGAATATTAAAACCATCAATACTATCTGCTATAAACCAAGAATCAATATGTAAGGATTCAGGGGTACCAATCCATTTTTTCTTAATTTGTTGAGACATATCTATATTTGATTTTCCAATTACAAAAACCACATCATGTATTTCTATATTACATCCTTCAATCTTACCACCAAGATAAAAAATGCCTAATTTAGGAGAGTTAAATATAAAATCATGAAATTGTTGCATATACCCCTATTCAATTATTTTGTGTACTGAGTAGTCGAAAATTATCAATTATAAGACTTACTAATATATCAAGCATAAGTAGCATTGAATAGTCAGAAGAATCAAATTTAGTACTTTTTTTATATGTAATATTCATTAGACCTCTTGCAAAACTCGCTTATGCTGAGGAATTTGTAGGAGACACGGAACGCAGAACCGCAGCGTACTCTAGCGTACGTGAGGATTCGAGTACCGGATCGACGCACAAATTACCAGCAGAAGTAGAGTTTTGCAAGAGGTCTATTCTCTACAGAGCATCATAAAAGGTTATCATGTAATGAGGTAAAAATATTTTTTGCAAGGGTTTGGCTTATACCTTTTACTTTAGATAATTCCTCAATAGTGGCATCACATATTGCTTTATATGAGCCAAAATAATGTAACAAAGCTTTTTTCCGGATTAGACCAATTGAATCTATGTCATCTAAACTAGAAACTTTAATAGCTTTGGGGCGGCGTAGCCTATGATTTTTTATAGCAAAATTATGTGCTTCATCACGCAGAATCTGTAAATATTTCATGACTGGAAGATTCTTATCGATTGTAAAAGCCTCTTTACCTGGCATATGAAATTGTTCGCATCCAGCATTTCTGTCAGGTCCCTTTGACATACAAACAAATGGAATTTTAAGATTAAATTCTGTCATTATTTTTTGTACTACTGATAAATGTCCCTTGCCCCCATCGATAATCATTAGAGTCTTACAAGTATTTACCTGTTCATTTGTTAGATATTCTTTTTTTAATCTGGTGAATCTTCTTGTTAAAACAATCTTTAACATTTCATAATCATCCCCCTGGGGAATAGATATATTAAAAATTCTATATTCTTTTTTATCGAAGCCTGATTGGTTAGCAACGATCATGCCACCTACGGCAAATGTTCCCATAATGTGACTATTATCATAAACTTCAATTCTGTTTGGTAGGGTAGGTAGGTCGAATAATTGTTGTATTTGTTGAAAGATTATTTGATTTTTAGCAAATTGTTTTAAATGTTGATTAAGTGATAGCTGGGCATTAAATTCAGCATTTTCCAGCAATCTTATACTCGAATGCTTTGAAGAATTGGTTCCGTAAAACTTCGGAGAATTCGCGTACTCACGTACTAAATGTACGCTGCGTTCGCTTACCCTTTGTTTTACGTTCCAATTCTCCAGATCATTTGAGTATAGTCTGATGTTAAATTTACTATTCCCACTCAACTGTCTAATAGCCTTGGTTACTAATTCTAGATCAATGATAGGATGATTTATAATTATCTCATCTGGAATTTGAGCAGTTTGATAGAACTGATTTATAAATTGTGTCAGTATTTCTGCTTTGTTGCTTTCCTCGGTGTGGACCGGAAAATACGGTATATTGCCGTAAGATTGACCAAATCTATATACAAATAGTTGGATACAATAATAATTATTCTTTTCAGCAATAGCTATAACATCAGCACTTTTTATAGAACTACTGGATAAGGTTGATTTTAGTTGAATATAACTCAATGCCTTTATTCGATCTCGTATTTCAGCAGCTTCTTCAAAACGTAATTGCAGACTTAATTCTTCCATTTTTTGAGATAAAGTTTTTTGTAGCTCCTTAGTTTTACCATTTAAGAAATTTTTTACTTGGCTAACCAGCTCACTATAATCTTCTTTACTAATTTTGCCAACGCATGGGGCAGAACATCTACCAATTTGGTACTGTAAACAAGGACGTTTGCGATTGTTAAAATAATTATCACTACAAGAACGTAGTTTAAAAATTTTCTGTAATTCTTTTAAGGTAGTATCGACTTGCTCTGAGGAAACAAAAGGACCAAAGAACTCGCCACCAGATAAGTTTTTTCCTCTATATTTAATTAATTGCGGGTAATCCACCTCTAAGCGTAATTTGATATAGGGAAAAGACTTATCATCCTTAAGTAATATATTAAACTTAGGTTGAAATTTTTTAATTAATTGGGCTTCAAGCAATAAAGCTTCAATCTCGGAATTAGTAACATTATATTCTAAATAATGTGTTACAGAGATCATTAATACTGTTTTATTATTGAGATCAGTTTTAATATAGTTAGTAAGGCGTTTTTTTAGATTCTTAGCTTTGCCCACATATATAACTTGCCGATCATATCCTAGCATTTTATAAACTCCAGGCAGGTTTGGTACACTTTCGAGCTGAGATTTTATTAAAGCACTACCTATAAGTTTAGATTTTTGTAACATAACTTAGCCTTTTTCTGAATAATCCTATGCAGAAGACCAGCAAACTGCACATAGTGCCAACAAAGACTCCCTTTAGCCGAAAATTATCAGCAAAAAAATATGTCCAAATAAAAAAAGATGTGACTCCACTTAATCCACATAAAGCCATCATTCTTGGTGTAATAGTAATGTTAAACAAGGCAAATATTAGAGGAACCAATATTATTGGTCCCCAGAATCCGGTAATAAATACTACTAAATCAATTACATTATTAAAATTTAAGGCAATGATTATGGCAAAACTTCCAATTACCACATTAGTAATTCTAGCAATTAGCAATAATTTCTTTTGATTTTGTACTTTAAAAATAGGACTTAACAAGTCTTTCACTAAAGCTATTGAGCTAACATTTAAATCAGAATCAGCAGTAGACATGACTGATGCAAGTAAACCAACTATAACAAAGCCTTGCAACCATGATGGAACTATTTGATTAATTAGGTGTGGCAATGCAAGATTAGAAGAGTAGTTGGGGTAGAGATTATAAGCAATTAGACCATTTAAGGTTATAAATATTAAAAATATAGCATATATTCCCGATTTTATATATATAGCGTTACTAGTTTTCTTGGCATTATTGTTAATTAAAGCCCTTTGAATAAAAATAGGATATAAGTTCATTACATAAAAGCCTAGCATGGCGGTTATCGTGTTAATAAATAGCTCACTGGCAAAATTATTATGATGGATAAAATATACTTTTTCAATAGGTAATTGGTGGATAAAGTCACTGATACCAATTTTATTAAGACCACATATTGCAATAATTGGAAGAGCAATTATCATCGCGAAGAATTGTAGTAAATTAGTAAACATAATCGATTGTAACCCACCGATAGTTGTGTAGATAATAACAATCCCATAACTTAATATCGTTCCTTCTAAGTAATTAATTTTTAAAATATATTGAAAAATATATCCACTAACACTAATTTGAGCAGCAACAAAGCCTATGGATACAATAATAGCTGTGATGCCAGCAATAAAACGTCCTGTTTTTCCATAATATTTTGCCATTATATCGCCGACACTTTCTGCTCCATAATGTTTAGTTATTTGGGGTACAAGATAAATAGCTATCAGTATATCGATTGGCAGAGAGAGTATCAGTCCATAGCTATAAGATAAATCACCAGAAAAAGCTTTTTCAGCTATACCCAAAGTAGTAGCTCCGCCAACAGACGAAGTAAAAATAGTTGCAACTAATAATATTTTGCTATTTTTAATCTTATCTTGAACGGTGGCATAATTGGCAAAACCTATAAGTTTAGATCTATGGTATATGCCAAGGACAAGTATCGATATCAAATATAGCAATACAATAATATTATCAATGGTCATTACTAATTATTTTTTTATTGAATTGAAACTCAAGCATATTTCGTATAACCTAACTTCGATATAACAAGTTATGCCAAAATCTGTTATATCGATAAGTATAACAGATATTTTTGCTCCACTAATAGCTGTGTTCATTATTTTTGTGATATTGCTTATTTTTTTTCATTCGAATTGAGGTTAGATTATGAGAAATGATGAATACTACAAGATCGTTTATTATCTTCGAGTATTTGTAGATGAATTTTAGTTATAGGTAACGGTAATATTTTTTCAATTATTTCTGGCCATTCAATTAGACAAATATTGCCCTGCAATGCTTCTTCTATACCTAGTTCGTAAATTTCTTCTAAATAGTTTAAACGATAAAGATCAAAATGATAAATCGTGAATTTTGATGTCTTATAAATTTGTAGCAAATTAAAAGTAGGGCTGCTGATATTAGTATCAGGTTCACAAAAATACTTTATAATCTCTCGACAGATAAATGTTTTCCCACAACCTAAATCACCTGAAAAAGTTATAATTTTATTAGACTCTAAATTTTTAGCGATAGTTTGTGCAAACGATATAGAGTCTTGTTCATTATTTAACATAACAGACTCTTTTTGAAACTTCATTAAATCTTCAAATTTTAATACTTAATCGACAACTAAGTATAGTCTAGCACATTAATCCTATAACATCAAATATTAAACTCCCTTTAAACCTCAGTTTTGGATTAGAATTTAAAAATTCTAATCCAAAAACTGGTAAAGCAATAAGGAAAAATGCATTCTTGAAGCGGTTCTACGAATGGGATGAAGAACCCAATTGTTTGTAATTCTCTTAGCAATAATACACCCCCATCACTACTAATATTACCTCCTGTGAAATTTATTTCTATTTGACGATTTTTTACTTTCGATTGGTATCTTACTATCGTCTATTAGCGAGGAGCAACTTTATGGCTATGAAGCAATCCAAGAAAACAATTGGATTTGGATTGCTTTGTTTCAGCAAAGCTACTGCTCGCTAATAGACGGAAGTATAGCTAATCGGGTTAGCTATATATCAAATTCAGTTTACATTATGACGCTTTGCTATTTCTAGCACGACCAGCATAAGGTTTTTTACCATTATTATTACGAGGAAAATAACTTTTTTTGCCATTATTATTGTTACCATTAAATGGTCTTCTACGATTCTTACTTCCTGTCATTTCTTCTCTTGAAGTACTCTCACCTTGATTCATTAGACGATCAATAGCTTTCCACCTAATATTATCTTCCGGAGAAATGAAGGATAATGCACAACCTGAAAGACCTGCTCTACCAGTTCTACCTATTCTATGCAAATAATCTTCTGGAGACATTGGCAAGTCATAATTGATAACATGCTGTGTATGTGGTATGTCTAAGCCACGAGCCGCAACATCTGTTGCCACCATAATTCTATGACGAGAAGAGCGAAACGATGCAATTACATGATCACGTCTGCCTTGCGTTAAATCACCATGTATAGCTTCAGCCTTGTGGTCTTCAAATTTTAACATTTTTGCAAGCTGATCAGCACCACGTTTAGTTTTTACAAAAATAATTATAGAACCATCTCGTTGATTTAATTGCTTTATAAGCTCAGGAAATTTCTCTTTATCAGAAACACGCAAAGTTTCTTGTTTTATTTGAGAAGCAGCCTGAGTAGTTGAACCAATAGTAATACGTTTAGGATTAATCACATATTTTTGCGATAGTGCAATAATATGTTTTGGCATAGTAGCTGAAAACATTAAAACTTGTCGTTTTTCAGGTATATATTTATTTATTTCTTCTAATTGTTCTTTCATACCCATATCAAGCATTCTGTCCATCTCATCAAGTACCACCAATTGGACGGTATTTAATTTTAAGGTACCACGTAGTAAATGATCTATAATACGACCCGGCGTTCCAATCACGACTTTAGGGTTTGCCTTTAGCTGCATAAATTGTTTATGCATTGGTTCACCTCCTATTAAAACCGCACTAGAAAGCTTAATTTGAGTAGTTACATTAGTTAAAGTAGTACGTACTTGACTGGCTAATTCCCGAGTTGGTACAAGTACCAAAGCCATTGATTTAGTCTGTATAAAAGAATTGACGATTGGTAGTAAATAGGCAAGGGTCTTACCCGAACCAGTTTGACTAGAAGCGAGAATATCACTACCTTGCATTGCAATCGGTATAGCCTCTCTTTGAATTTCCGTTGGAGAGGTGATGTTCATTTGTTCAAGTGACATAATCACTTCATTTGGTAAATTAAAATTTTTCATTATTAAATCCAATATTATTTATCGTAAATTAAAAATACTCAAATGATTTGAGGAATCGGAAGGTAAACCGTAATTAGACTCCAACTCTTCAAAGCATCTGAGTAAAGATATATTCTATACCTTACAAAAGAATAAGTTTATGATTAAGTTCTTATGTTATAAAGCGGGTTATTAATTATTGTATAGTAAAAGCGATTGTAATTATAATACAACAAAAAATACAGTACTCCTGCTCATCTTTCAATGTAACCCTACTTTTGTAGGAAGACACGTTGGATCACTTAACGTTATAATATAGCACTTACAAGGTAAAAATAGTGTCCTTTCCACATAAGCATAAGTGAACCCTTCATCATCCATGTAACAACGCCTTACAAAGATAATAGATTTTCTGCCATATACTTAAATGATCCAATAAAATTACAACTTTACTTACAGTGAACACTGAATTACAAAAGATAATACACAAAGTGTATAAAAGATGATACTACCCAAAATTCACTAGTTTAATAACCACTCATAAATTTTGAGTAGTTGCTTGTAGTTTTAAATAAATATTACTTTATTTGCAGATTAACAGCAGAAATTTTTCCCTTATTGTCTTCTAGATCAAAGCCTACACTTTGACCCCCATTAAGATTACGAACCCCGGCACGCTCTACAGCTGAGATATGGACAAAAACGTCACTCCCACCATCATCTGGCTGAATAAAACCAAAACCTTTGGTTGTATTAAACCATTTGACCTTACCTACTTTAGTAGTCATAAAAACCTTTTAGTATAGAGTTACTTATCTGAACTTAATTCGCAACTCTTCCGTAGAAATTAAACCAAATAATCGACAAGTACAAGGTTTTCATGCTATTAAAGAGTTAATTATTAAACCCATTGGACATAATACTCTTTTTCTTAATAACTGTCAACAAGGGATAAGAAAATATGCATAAATTTTATATTTTTCTTTAAAATGATAGACATTTTAGCACAATGTCTCTATTCATTCAACAATGTGGGAGATATATACCATGTACCCTACAATTTTTATTTTTTTGAAAGTTTAGATAAAAGATAATCGCTATGATAAAGATTAAAAAGAAAATTTGTGTTTTGTACCAAGGTAATTAAGCTGTTTGGTTGAAGAAGTTCTAACACAAACATCATTCGGTATTTCGCTAATAAATCTAGAAGGAGATGATCTAATTATTTCATGAAACATGAAACGACTCTCTGCATAAGTAATATACAGATCTTTCTTCGCTCTAGTAATACCAACATAAGCAATTCTCCGCTCTTCTTCTAAGCCTTTTTCTCCCTCTTCATTCAGTGATCTTTGATGTGGGAAAACCCCTTCTTCCCAACCTGGCAGAAAAACTAAATCAAATTCAAGACCTTTAGCCGAGTGAAGCGTCATAACGCTAATAGAGCCGCCAAAATTTGATTCTAACGCCTCATTCTCCATTACCAAACTAGAATGTTCAATAAAGTCCTGAATATTATTAAATTCTGCAATTGCTCTAAGCATCTCATTAATGTTTTCAATTCTGCCAAGTGCCTCGTCAGTTTTTTCTTCTTGTAACATTGCCAGATAACCTGATTCTTCTAATAAAGCCTTTGTCACATTAAGTGCTGGCTCATATTGATATCGCAAATTCCAATTATCTATGTTAGTAATCAACTTATTTAAACTATCTTTGACTTTATTTTTAACAGTTCCTTCTTGTAACATTTGACGAATAGCAACAAGAATAGATATATCATGTTCAACTGCATAATCTTTTATTTGTTTTAATGTAGTATTGCCAATAGCTCTCTTTGGAACATTTATTATACGTTCAAGAGCCAGATTATCACTATCATTCAAAGTGATCCGTATGTAGGCAAGTAAGTCACGTATTTCCATCCGTTCATAAAACTTAAGACCACCAATTATTTTATATGGTAATGCATTACTAATAAGAACTTCTTCAAATGCTCTAGTTTGAAAACCAGCTCTAACTAATATTGCAACTAACCCAGCATTATACTTACCTTCTGTAACTAATTTGTCAATTTCAGATACAACAAATCTTGCTTCTTCTTTATCGCTCCAACAAGATATAATTTTAATTTTTTGTCCATCATTTTTATCTGTCCATAAGGTTTTACCATGACGGTTCTTGTTATTATCAATTACACTGGATGCAGCTGATAAGATTTCTGAACTAGACCGATAATTTTGTTCTAATTTTATTATTGTAGCATTTGGAAAATCCTTTTCAAAACGTAATATATTACCAATTTCTGCACCACGCCAGCCATATATAGATTGATCATCATCGCCAACGCAACAGATATTTTTGGTGTTGCTTGCAAGCATCCTAGCCCAAAGATATTGGACAGCGTTGGTATCTTGATATTCATCAATTAGAATATATTGATATCGTTCCTGATAATGCTTTAATATTGCAGGATTTTTTATAAATAACTCATTATTATACAGTAGCAAATCTCCAAAATCCACCACGTTAGATGCTAATAAATTTTGCTGATACTGGTCATAGATAGATTTAGCCACTTTATGAATCGGTAACTTCATGTCAGATTCCGAAAGTTTATACGGTAATAATCCTTGATCCTTCCAACGCGAGATAATAATATGCAATATTTTAGGAACATATTTTTTGGGATCTATATTTTCTTGCTTAACTATGTCTTTAACCAATTTAAGCTGATCATCATGACTAATAATAGTAAATCTACTATTTAAGTTAAGATCCAAATGCTCTGCTTGTTGGCGTAAAATCTTGGCTGCTATAGAATGGAAGGTACCTATGTTCAACCCATAACAATCAATCATTTTACTGATTCGATCTTGCATTTCTCTAGCAGCCTTATTGGTAAAAGTAACTGCTAAAATATTGTTAGGTGCCGCTAAACCCTGATTGATTATGTTGGCTATTCTTGTTGTTAATACTTTAGTTTTACCAGTCCCTGCTCCAGCAAGTACAAGAAGAGGTCCATGTACGTGTAAAGCTGCTGCTAGTTGTTGGTGATTTAATGAATCTAGAAAGCTTTGTTGTGTCATTATCTAACGCCAATACCAATAGACTTCTTTCGAAACTCTACTTCTGCTGGTAATTTGTGCGTGATACCGGTACTCTGCTCCTCACATACATTTGAGTACGCTGCGGTTCGAGGTGAAGTGTCTCCTACAAATTCCTCAGCATAAGCGAGTTTCGAAAGAAGTCTAATGGAAATGTTAATGTTCGCACTCACGTTAGGTATATTTAGCATGCTTTCCCCTTGTTTATTGTTCTCGTTTGCAGGATTAGTTATAGAAACTTGTTTTGTTGTTTTCGTTGCTTATTTAATACCAATATAAATATCCACTGTTGCGTTTTTAGGATCTCTGCTACGTTGATCATATATTTCAAAATCTGCTGTATAATTTCTTATGCCACCTAAATATTCTACAGGCATTTGCCAAATTTCCTGCCAGCTTTTGATCACAATATCAGGTATTGAGCCAGGCTTGGTAGTGAATTTTATATATTTTTGTTCCGGAACAATTAGGCTATCTAAACCTTCAGGAATAGTGGTAGCTGTGGTTTCTTGTCCAAGAAAATAGCTATATTCCCCTGTATAATCACTTTCATATTCGGTATATACAGAGTAAATCACATCTGGATTCACTCTGTTAAGAATTTTTTCCCCAAGTTGTTCTTGAAAAAACCTCTGGAAACACGCAGCAATTTTTGCAGTTTTAGGATTAAACTCAGCTATATTGGAAGTGCGTACTTTAATCCCTACAAGCTTTATAGCATTTAATTGTAATTGAACTTTTTCCATATACCAACCTTGATTATTGTTAAATTTCACTCTGATATCTTCAGACCCGATTTTTCCAAAAATATTCTAGCACATTAATCTTTTAACATCAAATATTAATACTTTTTCATTCCTTAGATTTACCCAAACCATGTCATCATTCATCTCCTATTCTAAGAGCAGCTATAAAAGCTGATTGCGGAATTTCAACGTTACCAATATTACGCATACGTTTTTTGCCAGCTTTTTGCTTTTCCAATAATTTACGTTTACGAGTTATATCTCCGCCATAGCATTTAGATAAGACGTCTTTACGCATTGCCTTGACGGTTTCTCTAGCAATTATTCTGCTACCAATAGCAGCTTGAATAGCAATCTGAAATAATTGCCTTGGAATTAAATCGCTAAGTCGTTTACACAACTCTCGACCCCGATATTCTGATCTTGAGCGATGCACTATAGTAGACAAAGCATCAACTGGCTCGCTATTAACCAAAATAGATAATTTTACCAGATCACTTTCCTCATAACCATCTATTTCCCAATCAAAGCTAGCATAGCCTTTTGTGTAACTTTTTAACTTATCATAAAAGTCAAATACTATCTCATTTAACGGTAATCGATAAATTACCATAGCCCTACCACCGACATAAGTTAATTCAATTTGTACCCCTCTTTTATCAGTACACAAAGATAAAACATTACCTAAAAACTCATCTGGTACTAATATCGTTGCCTTAACCCAAGGTTCTAACATTGATTCTATATTTTGAATAGCAGGTAAATCAGCCGGATTATGTATTTCTAATTGGTGTCCATCACGCATATTAATCTTGTAAACCACACTAGGAGCAGTAGTTATCATATCAAGATCAAATTCACGCTCCAATCTTTCTTGAACTATTTCAAGATGTAGCAACCCTAAAAAACCGCAGCGAAAGCCTAAGCCTAAAGCAGTTGAACTTTCTGCTTCAAATTCAAAACTAGCATCGTTAAGTCTTAGTTTAGCTAAAGAATCTTTTAAATGCTCAAATTGTGAAGCATCTGAAGGATATAACCCACAAAATACTACCGGTAAATGTGGCTTGAAACCAGGCAAAGGTTCCTTGGAAGGTCTTTTCTCATCAGTTATTGTGTCACCAACTTTACAGTCAACAACCTGCTTGATTGAAGCAGTAAAAAAGCCTATTTCTCCTGGATATAAAATATCTGATATATATTTTTTAGGAGTAAAATATCCGACATTTTCAACGTTATAATTAGAATTGCTAGCCATCATCTTAATACGCATATTTTTGCGTAGAGTTCCATCGATAACTCTAACCAAAATTACTACCCCTAGGTAAGAATCATACCAACTATCAACTAATAATGCCTTTAGAATATCTGTTTGATTAGTGGTAGGACAGGGTAGTCTATTAACAATTGCTTCAAGTACATCTTCTATTCCTATCCCACTTTTTGCCGAAATCAATAATGCATCGCTTGCATCTATGCCAATTACGTCCTCTATCTGTTGCTTAACTCTATCAGGATCAGCAGCTGGCAGATCGATTTTATTAATCACTGGAATAATCTCATGCTTATTATCGATCGCTTGATAAACATTTGCTAAAGTTTGTGCCTCCACACCTTGACTACTATCTACCACTAACAAAGAACCTTCACAAGCAGCTAATGACCTGCTCACTTCATAGGAAAAATCCACATGACCAGGAGTATCCATCAAATTTAGATGATAGGTATTACCATCTTTGGCTTTGTAAGTTAATCTAACAGTTTGTGCTTTGATAGTAATACCACGTTCTTTTTCTATGTCCATTGAGTCAAGTACCTGATGACTCATTTCTCGAGCCACCAACCCTCCACAATACTCAATTAACCTATCTGCTAAAGTAGATTTACCATGATCAATATGAGCGATGATTGAAAAATTTCTGATAAACTTTTGATTATTCATTGTATATTCGATATAATGTTAAAATTAGAAAGAGTTCTATAGATAACCCGACTCGTCGCCACTAAAATGGCTCCTTGCAAAGAGGTCGGTTTATCTTATCTTTATATAGTAAAATTCCATTTTATAGTAGGAAATTTAATAGTGCGTGCTGAAATTGAACATTATGTAAAAAAAATTGAACAGTCTTTAGAACTGCTCAGGAGGTCACTTTGATTTTGATAACGCAACCAAAAGGCTTGTAGAGCTAGAAAATATATCAGAAGAACCAACTCTGTGGAATAATCAGGAGAAGGCTCAAAGTATTATGAAAGAAAAAAGACTTCTAGAGACTAAGCTTAATTCCTTTAAACAACTTCAATCTAATCTTACGGAATGTTTAGAGCTTGAGGAGTTGGCATTCGTCGAAAATGACCAACAAGTTTTGGGGCAAGTGCAAGAAGATTTAGGAAAACTATCTATTATTGCCGGGAAATTTGAGACTGAATGTTTATTTTCTGGAGAATTTGACAGTAATAATTGTTTTCTAGAAATCAATGCAGGAGCTGGAGGGACAGAGAGTCACGATTGGGCATCAATTATGATGCGTATGTATTTGCGTTTCGCAGAAAGGCAGGGTTTTAAAAGCGAGATTATTCATCTTATTAATGGTGAAGAAGCGGGAATAAAATCATGTACTATCAAAATTAATGGCTACCAAGCATATGGTTGGTTTAGAACAGAATCAGGAGTACACCGTTTAGTACGGATATCGCCTTTTAATGCCGCAGGCAAAAGGATGACTAGCTTTGCTAGCAGTTGGGTATATCCAGAAATTGATGATAATATTGCAATTACAATAGACGAAAAAGATCTTAGAATTGATACTTATCGATCTTCCGGTGCTGGAGGGCAACATGTAAACACTACTGATTCTGCAGTAAGGATTACCCACTTACCTACTAATATCGTAACACAGTGCCAAAATGATAGGTCACAGCATAAGAACAAAGCACAGGCTATGAAAATGCTTAAAGCAAGGCTTTATGAATTAGAGTTAAAAAAACGTACTGATGATATTAATGAACAAAATGCATCCAAAACTGAAAATGGTTGGGGGCATCAAATAAGATCTTATGTATTGCAACCTTATCAGATGGTTAAGGATTTACGCACCAATCATGAGACTTCTGATACTAAAGGTGTACTTGACGGAGATTTAGAAAAATTTGTTTCAGCTAGCCTATCAATGAGTGTTGGTAACATTAGCAGTTGTTAAATAAATAAGATATTGTATTGTTTTGTAGAAAAATGCATAATAAATATATTATTGAATATTAGTTTAATTGAGAGATAAATGTTGAATAAAACAACTAATTTGCCTGAAGGTTTTGAGTATTTGGATCAAATAGATCCAACCATAATTCAACAAATAATGTATTATAGTACTAGAAATTTTATGGGAGAACAGATCAGGGGTTATAAAGCTCCTAGAGCTATACTAACTAAACAAGCCGCGATTGCTCTAAAAAATGTTCAGCAAGATATAAAAAATGATAACTATTCTTTGGTAGTTTATGATGCTTATAGACCCCAAAAAGCTGTACAACATTTTGTTACTTGGGGAGAGGATAGTGCTGATCAAAAAATGAAAGAATCTCACTATCCATACATTAATAAGACTGAAATCTTTTTGTTAGGTTATGTTGCTAAGCAATCACCTCATAGTCGTGGAAGTACGGTTGATCTGACTATTATTGAACTTGGAAAACAATTAAATACTAACCCTAAAATGACAAAAAGAGCCGTACAAAACGGTCGTATTATACCTTATTTTGATGATAACACGGTTGACATGTGTAGCTCCGTAGATCTTATGGATTCGATATCTTGCCACGATAGTAACATAATTGATCAACGTTACTTACAAAATCGTAATTATTTACGAGCAAAAATGAAAAAGTATAATTTTGAAGAATATTCTCCTGAATGGTGGCATTATACTTTACAAGACGAACCTTATAAGGATCAGTATTTTGATTTTGATGTTGAATAATGTTTATAGCTAACCTGATTAGCATTACCCCGTCATTGCGAGCGAACGTATGTGAGCGTGGCAATCCATATACATTAAAAAAGCAGCTCCTTGCAATGACGTCTGTGAATTTGATGTAATTGTTAGTCGGGTTAGCTATAGAAGATGTATATAATTACTAATTATAAAAAATTATGACGAGAAAATATTGTTTCAAAATTGATAAACTCATTCGTGATTTAGTACCAGGAATTATGCGTTCTCGTGGTGTTTCGGTATTTGAACGCAGTATGAAAGGAGATGAATATATCCAGCGTCTTAAAGATAAATTGTTGGAAGAAGCACAGGAAGTGATTGATGCAAAAACACCAGATGAAGTTTCTGAAGAACTAGCTGATTTGCTTGAAGTGATTTATGCATTAGGCAAAGAACACAACTTATCGATGCAACAAATTGAAGCAAAGCGTCTTGTTAAAAAGCAGCAAGATGGTGGTTTTGATAATCGTATTTATAGCTCTCATATAGAAATGTCTTCTGACAACAAAGATATTGGTTATTTTTTAACTAGACCAGAAAAATATCCTGAAATAAAACTATCTGATACGAGATAAGTGTCAATTAAATCTCATGAGTCGATTATCTCTGTCATAATTATAAATATAAGTTTAATGCCAACTGCTAACTGGCAAATTATTTGTTAAAAAACAAATAATTAAAGTAACAAGCTATTCTCTTCAAAAATCCTACTTTGTCAATTGATTCTTTAGCAAGAATATCTATTTCTTGAGCATCATTGTCAATAGTTACACTTACTTTACCGACAATATCACCAGCCTTTAAAGGAGCTGAAAGAGTTGATGGTATTGATATTTTCATGTCAACTTTTCCTTGGTTGGAACGTGGTACAACCATTGATAGTTTTTCTGCTGTTACAAGCTGTACTGTATCCCTTACGCCAAGCCATACATCAACTTCTTTTATTAAATCACCTTTATCATAAAACTTTTTGTGAATAAAATTTTGCTTAATCCAATCTAATAGCATCATAGCTTCATTAGCTCGCTTTTTCATAGAGCTAAGACCATTAATAACCATAATATAGCGACGCCCATCATCTACACAGGATGCTACCATACCATAACCCCCATCATCAGTATATCCTGTTTTAATGCCATCGCACCCAATATCTTTGTATAATAAGAGATTGCGGTTTCCTTGAGTAATAGGCTGACCTTTTTGATCTTTACCGAAAGTAAAATATTTTTCACTATAAATGTGATAAAATTCTGGGTGGTTTTTAATAAGAGTCCTGCTAAGTACTGTGAGATCATAGGCAGTACTATAGTGATTCTCTGCTGGCCAACCACTGGCATTAACAAAATGAGTATCCTTCATACCTATTTTCTGTGCTTGTAAGTTCATAGCCTCAACAAAATTTTCTTCTGTTCCGTACAACCCTTCAGCAGCTACAATACAAGCATCATTTCCTGATTGAATAATAATACCACTCAGAATATCTTCAAGACGTACCATTTCACCCAAAGGCATGAAAGATTTTGATCCTCCCATTCGCCAAGCTTTTTCACTGACAATAAAATGAGAATCAAAAGATACCTCACCCTTCTGAATTTTCTCTTCAATAAGATAAGATGTCATTATTTTAGTCATCGATGAGGGAATCATACGCTCATAAGCATCCTTTGCCAGTAACACTTTACCTGTAACATAATCTATGATTATCGCTTGCTTTGCTTCAAGTGTTATTGCATTAGTATCAGGATGGCGAATAATATTATTATTTTCTTCTGTGCTAGATGTTACTGTTTTAGTTTTAGTATGAGACTCTGCTTTAACACTAACAATAGATGATATTAAGAAATAATATATTAATATCAAGTATAGTGTAAATATCGAAATTTTATAAATCTTGTTCATGCAATGTAATAAACCTTATATCTATATATAAACAACACTATACCTTATATCTTGAAAATGTGTTATAAGTAATTAAAAGATGGTGACTTGAATAGACCTTGAGTGAAATAATCGCTAAGAGAATAAGTACCCTCTTTTTGGTAGTTTACCTTGAACAAATTGCAGAAGGTGCTGGAAGTAGCAGCCTTGCACAATAAGACGAAGGAAATTATATCATGAGTAAAATAATAGGTCTAGATGTAAGTAAACAATGGATTGATATATGTGTATATAATACAAGAGATAAACCAAAATATCATCGTTTTGCCAATGATGCAGCTGGTCATGAAGAGATGATTAAATTAGTAAAAGAGCAAGAGATTAAGCTAATAATATGTGAACCCACTGGATGATACGAAGCTGAGATTTGTCAAAAGCTGGATAATAATAACCAACAAATACATAAGGTCAATACATATAGTTTTAATTCTTTTAGTAAATCGGTGAATTTGTGTAAAACTGACAGGAAGGATGGATTTAAATTAGCATATTATGCCGATAAGATGCAGCTTTCAGCGAATTATATATATCAAGTTGAATCAGAGACTTTGAACCTCAATTTTGGATTAACGAAGTTAATCCGAAATTGAGGTTATAATGTACCTAAGGATTCGAGTACCGCATCATTGTCCACATTACCATCAGAAGTAGAGTTTCAAAAAGGTCTAATTAATTAGTTATCGCAGGCAGTCTCCTAAGTTCTTATATCAGATTTTCAAGATATAAGAACCTAGTCTTATAACTGTTCCACATCATTAGGAGTAGAGATTTCTTGTTGATCAAGGCTCTCAATGGGGCTAGTAACCTCTTGGTTATTAATTCTTGCATAATCTTGTGCTTCAGATTCTGACCGTGCAACAATTACCGTGATATTTGTGCTAATCTCAGCATGCAACCTGACTTCTACAATGAATGCACCTGTTGACTTTATTGGATTCTTAAGAATAATATTTAAATGTGATATTGGTTGTAAAGAAATCTTAGATAAACTTTCAGCAATTTCTTTATTATTAACTGAACCAAATAATCGACCATCATCAGCAGATTGTCTAATAAAGACCAATTCTTTACCACCTATAATATTATTAATAGCTTCTGCCTCATATCTTATTTTTAGGTCCTTTGCTTCAAGCTCATGTTTTTGAGCTTCTATGAACTGTTTATTAGGTTCTGTTGCCCTAATTGCTAATTTCTTGGGGATAAGATAATTACGAGCAAACCCCCTTTTTACCTTAAGAATTTCTGCAATTTTTCCGAGCTTTCTTACGGGTTTAATTAAAATAACTTCCATCTTGTTCCTCTGCTCAAACTTGAAATACAAAAGGCAATAATGCTAGAATTCTAGCAATTTTTATAGCATTTTTCAGTTTTCTTTGTTTTTTAGCACATACATTGGTGATCCTGCTAGGCAACATCCTCCCACCTTCTGACACAAATTTTATTAATAAGTCAGGGTTCTTGTAATCAATTATTGGAGCATTTTCAATAGAAAGAGGGCAACCCTTACGTTTTCTAAAAAATACCCTTTTATTAGTTCTATCAGCCATTCTAGTCATTGACTTGGAGTCAGTAGCATCATTTTCAAACATTTTAATCTTTTCCAATTTTATTACATTGAGTCTTTATTAATTGTTACATCAACTATTTCTTCATGGTCTAAACTTTTGCTTCTTAAAATAGGCGAAGGTTCAGCACTTATTGAATCAACATTTATATTAATAAATCTAATAATATTTTCACTTAGCTTCATTTTCCTTTCCATTTCAGTTATTACCGAAAAGTCAGTTTTAAGCCCCATGAAAACATAATGCCCTTTTTTGTTATTACCAATCTTATAGGCTAAACTTCTTAAACCCCAATATTCAGTTTTAACAACCTCACCATTACTATTTTCAACAATTTTAGTAAAATCATCGGTGATTTTATCTACATCAGCAGATGAAATATCTTGACGTATGATAAAAACTGATTCGTAAAAAGCCATATATAAGAATCTCCAGCTACAAAATAAAGTCATTTATAACAATAAAAAACATTTAATTCAAGTGTTATCTTTATTATAAGGCATAATTAATAAATTACTAATAACCTTTGATTGCAGATCAAAGCCGTTTTGCACGGATTGTAAACAAATAATTAAATTAATAGACTTATATTAATAAATTTAGTAGAAGTTTATTAATTAATTCGATAATATTGCATTTTAAAAAGTTAAGTTAATATCACTATAATAATTTACAATAATGTAACATTAGACTCTATGCATAATTAAAGGATACTCTTTGTGCTTTATAATTGCTTTCGAAAACTTTGAAGATTGGTGTTTACGTTACTTATTTTTATGCTCTAATTCTTCAAATTTAGATATATGGAATATAAGAGATGAATTTAGTCGTGCCTAAAGTCTTTATTTAATTAGTATTTAAAATGTTAGATAAATTACCACCTAGAATTCTTATTATAGAATCAACTAAAAGCATTAACGTTTCTTTATCTAACGTCATAGAGAGAGCATGGTTTAATCTTGTTAAGGCTACTACGGCAGAAAAAGCAATAGTTTCTTCTACTATGAATCATCCTGATATAATTATTATTGATTCGATGGTGCAAGATAAAGTTGCTACAGAGATAGCAACTACAATAAGAGAAATTAATGGTTTAGCGAAAGTACCAATAATCTTTTTATTAAATTATGGAGAATCTCCGTCTAACTACACTTTAGAAGACAACAACTTTGTTGCTTCTCTTATTAAACCATTCACCTCAGATCAACTAATGATTTTAATAAGATCTTTATTGAAACGTTCTAATTTGATTCTACAAGATAAAGTTATAAAATATAAGGAAGTAAGCATGGACCTTACCACCTATAAAGTAACTAATAACGGCAGGGTAATTCGTTTGGGACCAACAGAATTTAAGATTTTACAACTTTTTATAAAATCACCTAAAGTAATATTTTCCCGTCAAAATATTGTAGATAAAGTGTGGGGCAAGGATGCGATTATGGACCTGCGTACTATTGATGTACATATAAATAGAATAAGAGCATCTTTAAAAAACAAAGGATCTGAACTGTTTATAAAAACGGTTCGTTCCACAGGATATTGCCTCGATTTACCGGATAATCCGGATTAAAGTAAGAAATTACCTGTTGTTAATCAAGTATATACTATACCTCTTGCAATCTCAAAAATTTGGTGTAATGTTCTAAAATCTTAGTAGCTAAGATACAGAATATTCAGCCAATAGTAGGATGTTATGAAGCCAGATAAAATTAAAAACACCCTCATTGTACCACTATATATTATTATATTAATTATTGCAATACCGATACTAAGTGAGACTATTTATGTTCCATCACTTCCTAACTTAGCCAAGGATTTAGCAATTAGTGCTAATTTAGCTGAATACACACTTACTATTTATCTGTTTGGTTTTGCTGTTGGTGTTTTAATATGGGGCAACTTATCTGATTCTTATGGACGTAAGCCTTGCCTACTTACAGGATTTTTGGTTTACGCCTTATCGTGCTGCATTTGTTATCTAGCAGATAATGTAAATATGTTACTGGCTGCAAGATTTATGCAAGCTTTTGGTGCTAGTGTTGGTTCAGTATTAGGGACAGCCATAGCTAGAGATGTAGTAGAGTCAAAAGATCGTGGTAGAATATTCTCAACTATAGCTATTGCTATGGCTTTTGCTCCTGCTATAGGACCAGTTATAGGTAGTTTTGTAGTAAAATTCTATCATTGGTCAGCTGTATTTCTCGTACTAATCGTAATAGCAATATTCATTATGGTGTTAATATCAGCTAAACTTCCAGAAACTAACCAAAATCTAGGGGTTAAACGCTCGGTTATTATATTGTATAAAGAATGTTTTAATAAAATGATCAAAGATATCAGATTGCTTGGTTTCGTATTTTTAATTGGATCAGTGAATGGTATTGGATTTGGCTATTTTGCTGAAGCACCTTTTTATTTTATCTCAGGACTAAATATTGCAACTTCATCATTTGGTATAATAGCATTCTTTATGTGTATTCCCTCAATTTTAGGTGGGCTTATATCTAAAAAGATGCATAAACTGCAAAGAATATCTGACAATATTATTTTTGCAGGCGTTAAGCTTATGTGTTTAGGATCTCTGCTATTCTTTTTATCTAGTTATTTTAGTCTAATTAATAAAGATAATGTAGCAGTATCTGTATTACAAACTTTATTATGTATGGGTATGATTAATACTGGTGGTATGATGATAATTCCTAATTGCATCGGTCAAGCTTTGGAAAATTATGGACAATTTGCTGGTACTGCTGCCTCACTTTTTGGTTTTATGTATTATGTAGTTATTGCAGGTTTTACAATGTTAATGGGATATATGCATGACGGGTCATTGATACGATTACCATTATTCATAATAATCATTTCAATTAGTATGATGTTAGTGTTTTATCTTGCCATTAATAAGAAGCAAATATAGCTAACGCGAGTTGCCAATTAAAACGTCATTGCGAGGAGGAGTAAGCCGATGAAGCAATCCATTTCTATTCACTTTCCTGGATTGCTTCATCGCTACTAAAGTAGCTCCTCACTAATTGCAGCACGATGGGTGCTTATTCGGCACTAATTCAGGTTAATTCACTATACTATTCAGATTATCTATAATAGGACTAACGTTCAGCCGTGTTTTTTGATAGCATTGATTTAGTTCTATGCCGTTCTTCTTCTATTTTTTTTACAAAGTTGCTAATCGTGGGTAAGACTCCTTTGTTCGCTTTGTGATTAATTTGTTTAGCATCTAGTATAATAGGCTTACTATCTACATGCTCCGAAAGACCGTATTGTCCAACATTTTTGCCAGTTAATACGTAAGTTATATAATCTACCATATGTTTTACAAAATTGCTAATCCCACCGATAGAATGAGCTTCTAACTGAAACCATGTCTTACCATCTTTTGTTTTGCCAACTAAAAATTCTCTAAATATTTCTCCGGCTTGAATTGATGCATCGGATTCAGCTTTATTATCCCTATGATGAGAAGAAAAACGCTCTTTAACTAGCCCTAAATCTTTTAATCTATCGTATATACTCCCATTATCTTCAACCATTATATGAGCACCTTGTAGGAAATCACTCGAGTGTGGTAATACAACTTTTTCCATTATATCTATTATTACAGCAGCTTTTTGTAGGCTATCCTTTAGGTTGGTAGATTTTTTAGGTGTTTTGAGTATATTTTGTATAAGAGCTTTTTTAGTTTCCGGCGGGTCTATGGGAAGTGATTCAACACGCTCAACCAAATGATCCTTGAGATTCTCTACCTTTAATGTTGAAGAATCAGTAGTAATATCTTTCACTTTTTCTACTCCTATTTATAGAGTTTTATACCTTATAAATGCAAAGAATCAACTTTTGCCACTTAATAATATTTGGTTTTGTAACTTAAATAGATCAGAGGCAGCACACCTCGCTAATTGTAGCATAGCATAAAATTGTTCTTCAGAAAAGGGATTTTTTTCAGCTGTACTTTGAATTTCTATTATATTTCCGTTACCTGCAAAAACAAAATTGGCATCTACTTCAGCATTGCTATCCTCTAGATAATCAAGATCAACTATTGGCTGTCCTTTATATATACCGCATGAAATGGCAGCTACTTGGCTAATTAAGGGGTTAGTTCTAAGTATCTTCCTAGCAATTAATGATCTAATTGCTAGATGAAGTGCAATATAGCTTCCAGTAATTGCTGCTGTCCTAGTTCCACCATCAGCATTAATTACATCACAATCAAGGATGATTTGTCTCTCTCCCAAGACCTTTAGATCAATTGCTGTACGCATCGATCTGCCAATTAGTCTTTGAATTTCTTGCGTCCTACCTGACTGCTTTCCTTGCGTTGATTCACGCTTTATACGTTGGTGGGTTGAGCGTGGCAACATACCATATTCAGCACTTATCCAACCTTGATTTTGTCCTCGTAGAAATGGCGGGACACTTGTTTCACAGGTTGCACTACATATTACATGGGTATTGCCGAACTTAATAAGGCACGAACCATCAGCATTAAGCAGAACTGAAGGTTCAATTGAAATATTGCGTAATTGATTATTTTTTCTATCAAAAGCTCTCATAGGTTATTACTTAGTTAAAATTGACTTGAAAATACAAAGATTTACACTATATGTTAAGAAAGTAGATTTTTGCAAGAAAAAAGGCTGTGAATATGGAAAAACAACAAGAGAACAATAATAATCAGGAAATTGGTACTGACGTTGATGAGCAACTAATAAATGAAGTAGAAAACCAGCTTTCCGATGATACCATAACGCTACAAGATAGCTTGCAAGAGATTGTTAGTTTAAAAAACCAAATTGAGATTTTGCAGGATAAATTGCTAAGGATAATAGCTGAATCTGATAATACTAGGAAACGTCTGGAAAAATCAATTGAAGAGGCAAAAGATTATGCTATTGTTTCTTTTGCTAAAGATCTGCTCAGTGTTAATGATAATCTTTCTAGAGCTTTGGAGCATAAGCCACAAAATATGGAAGGTGAGCTAGCTAATATTATTACCGGCGTAGAGATGACTAAAAGTGAGTTGACTAATATACTACAAAAACACGGTTTAGAGTCAATAGAACCATTATTAGGGGAAAAGTTTGATTATAATATACATCATGCAATTTCACAAATAGTATCAGATGAATATGATCAAGATAGTGTCATAGCAGTTATGCAATCAGGTTATAAGATAAAAGATAGGTTACTTAGACCTGCTATAGTGCAAGTATCAAAGAAAGTGTCATGAAAGTTTTGGAATATTACGAATTCCCGTTTACGTGTGAATGCTGTAGGTCTAAGCGTCATTACGAGGAGCCGCTTTAGCGGCAACGAAGCAATCCACGAAAGCGATTAAAGGTGGATTGCCACGATCTACTTGCGTGGTCTCGCAATGACGTCTTTGATATCTAAAACTTATTCGGGTTAGCTATACACAACTTAAAATATATGAGTTACGCAACTAAATGTTGCGTTATGCTTAAAATTATGTATATTTACTATCAAAGGATTATCATAGTAAGAGATTATAAATGATTATTTGGGGTAGTAATACGAAAGAAATTGGTACTAAAAAGATAAATGGGACATGTACGGTTTGTCGCACTGCCAACCTTACTTTGACTGCTTTTCAACGTGTATTTCATCTATACTGGATTCCTACTATCCCACTTGAAAAGAATATATATATTGTGTGTGGGTACTGTACTACAACATATCCCGTGGAAGCATACTCAGGAGACTTACATGCTAAAACTATTAACTTTAAAACTCCCTGGTGGACTTTTTTCGGGCTTGGTATAGCTGTAGTTTTAATAATAGCTGCCATTTATTCTAGTGTATCAAGTCATAAGGATAGTCAAGCTTTCAAAATCACCCCTCAAGAAGGAGCATACTTTACATTTGCAATCATTAATGATGCTTACAAAAAAACACCTTACTCTTTCGGAAGAGTAGAGAAAGTCAAAGAGGATGAAATAGTTGTGCGTTTTAGCAAATATGCCTACTCTCAAAAGAATATGGCTATTAAGTCGGTGCAAAATTCTAAAGATAAATCTGAAGATTCTTTAGATTCAGATATTGTTACATTAACAAAAGAAAAATTCAAAGAAATAAACCTTGTATCTCCTGTGTATTAATTCCTCTGTGATATAAGTACTCTACATTTTTTATTCTATCGTGAAAGTGTAATTCGGTATACGTGGCAATTTAAAGGAAAAAAGCTGATTTCCAAGAGTCATTGCGAGCTGATGTACCCCCACGAAATTGTTGCAAAATAGCAAGAATTGATAGAATATCTTCATTGGGTTATAGGTGTGGTAGGCTATAGCCAAGGTATGCAAAGAATTTTCCAACCTAACACAGTAAAAGATAAAAAGATTTATTCGTATTTTACCCTTGGGAAATTTATTATTGAATTTAATTATTTGCATGCCATAAAACCATTGGTAGAACCCCTGGCATCTATTATAAAGACGGAGCTTTGTCGTGCTTAATTTCGTGGGGATATATCAGATTGCGAGGAGGCGTAAGCCGACGAAGCAATCCAGAAAAGTGATTAGAAATGGATTGCATCAATGCCACTAAAGTGGCTCACTCGCAAAGATGTCTTGTACTTTTCTGCAATTAAGCATTAAAGAGAGATATTCACAGCTAGTTATTAATAATATAGAGATCAAGTCTTATGTTTGAAGATAAAGTGACCGAAGAGTCCTTAGAAAAGCAATTATTTGAAGTTTTGCAAACTAACGATCCAGATCAAGATAAGAAAATACTTGCAATATGCGGAAACATTGCAACGGCTACAATGAATCTACCACCAGATAGGCTAGATTCATATAAAAATATCTATAAACACCAATTAAGTCAATTAAACCTAGATATTAAAGATTTACAGAAATTATCAGCAGTAATAAATAATTCATTTCCTAGCAATGAATATCAGGGTCTGAGAAATGTTATAGATATACACCTTACAGAAGAATTGGTAAAAGAAGCTAAGAAAGCACGACAAGCAGAGTTAGCTGATAAAAGAAAAGCTATCAATGAAAATCCAAAATTCAAAGTTATTAAAGATATGTTCCGTGATAAAGGGATGGCGGAACAGAAGGATTTCTCAGCAAAAGGAGTTAAGCAAGCTGGTGTGTCTGCTGGCTATATTGCTCAAGAAGACGTTACCAATAATACTTTCATTTTAAAGCAATTTTATAAAAATCATACTGATTGTTTTGCTATAAAAGATCAAAAGCAACAAATGCAAGCCTTGAACGATAGAAGAGATGGTGTGCAAGAGTTGATTGGTTCTGGTCTATATCAACTACTATTATATGATCGTACCCCTAAAGAAGAATTAGTAAAACCTAATCAGAACAATCCAAAGTCACTTTTTGTCCGCTCTAAATTCTTTGACAATGTTGTGCAACTTTCTGAGTTTTCTGGGTCCTTATCAGGTGCAATGAAAGCAGATAATGAACAATTGCAAAAACTAGAAGGTTTTGAAAAGGTAATTGCTGCTTGCCATATGTTAGGAGAGCTAGATTATCATGCTGGTAATTTGATGGTACAAAATGGTAACACTATAACTAAAATTGATCATGGTCGATCTTTTATAGAGTTCCACCAAGATTTTCCTGCTATGGTTCAGGCAACATATAGACATTTTATAAACTTTGGATATGCTAACGCTATTAGGCAAGGTAACTTATCGTTTACTATCGAAAAATATAGTGAGTCATTAAAGCAAATGATCACACAACTTGATGAAAGGCAAATAGAGGCTATAGTGGATCAACGAATTGCTGAATTAGAAAAAGTTGGCTTTAACCCTAAAGGTATTACTGCATTGGCTAGATTTCAAGGTGGTAGGGCTCAATCTACGCCTATTAATAATTTTGCTGATTTAAGATTATTTTATAAGGAAAATATAAAAGAAAACCTAACTAATATGAAAGAGGTGGCAAAATCAGCAGAGATAGTAAGCAAATTTAGTAATGTCTCTCCTGCATTTAAACAAGGTCAGTGGGTAGAAGCTCTTGCTCGCTCAGCAACCCAAGATCCAGTAGCCTATGCCTCTCATTATGATATTAAAATTGAGGAGAAGAATGCTCTGCAATGGGCTCATGAAAATAATTATCAAATAAAAGTTCCAGCTGCACCGATTACGAAAACCATTCAGGAACAGCAATGGCAGAAAAACACAACAGATGGTAAGTGGCAAGAGGCAGAAGTTTCGGTTACTAAAATTCACAAAACTACAGCAAATCTAGATCCAGTAGAATATATTATATATGCAAAAGATCACTTGAATCTGCCACTCTCACAATCTGAAACAAAGTTTCTCAGTCAAGCAGTTGCATTAGACATATCAAATGTTTCGGACAAAACTTATCAATCTATGGTGGAAAAATCACTGATAGCAAAAATCAGCCTAGATCAAGGACTCAAGAAAAAAATGCATGATCAAGATCAATTTGTTGGTGATAAATTAGTTCCTGTGATTGATAATTTTGTTGGTAAAACACTAAGTAAAGAAATAACAACAGAAAGAGTAGATCGGTTTTATGATAAGTTACTTGCCCGTCTTAAAGCAGAAAATTATCTTACTGGTAAGGATATTACTAACATAAAGAAAGATCCTGATTATCAAAATAATATTCAAGAAACAGCCAACTTAATAAAAGCAACAACACCTGATTTAACTGGTGGCGATAAGATCTGTTATAAAGTAGCAAATTTTTGTAAAAAAATAGGATTATCTGATTTATCAAATTATTTTATAAAGAAAATCACTCCTGAAAAATTAGATAAGATTCATAAGATAGAAGAGGCATTAACTGAAAGCATAAAAATTAATGAAATATTGTTAAAACCTAGTGGTGTTAAAGAGGGTATACAAACAAAAAGACTTGAAGCAGTTAAAAAAGTTACTCAATCTGACTTAGAAGTCAGAAGGTTAAAGCAAAGAGGTCGAGGATAAACCCCTACGTAAGCGTTCACGGTTTTTTTGCTATTTTCTTATAATAAATAAAAAATCTGCTCGCCAAGCGTCTATTAGCGAGGAGGCGTAGCCTACGAAGCATCCATTCCTGGTCATTTTTTGGATTGCCGCGTCGCCGCAAAGCGGCTCTGAGCCATGACGTCTTGTACTTTAACTTTTTTTTCTGTGAATGCTCACACCCCTACTTTATCCTTTTTGTAAACTGTGTGAGTGTTCACGAATGGATTGCTTCTTGGCTCACGCCTTCTCGCTAATAGACGGTTTTATCTTCCAACGTCATTGCGAGACTACGTAGTAGTCGAAGCAATCCATTTCTAATTACTTTCCTGAATTGCCGCGTCGCCGCAAAGCGGCTCCTCGCTAATAGACAGGAAAGCTACCTAAAACCTTAACTTATTAACTAAATGTACAGGGGAAGATTTAAAGAAAGAGCTGTTTTTAAAAGCTTGATAAACAATCAGTTAAAGGTAGTGACAGCGAAAGTCGAACTTAGGCAAGTATTACAAAAGTAATAACATGCTATATTAAGTCTTTAAAGGAGGTAATCCAGCCGCAGGTTCCCCTACGGCTACCTTGTTACGACTTCACCCCAGTCGCTAATTTTACCGTGGTTGGCTGCCTCTTACGTTAGCTCACCACCTTCAGGTAAAACCAACTCCCATGGCGTGACGGGCAGTGTGTACAAGGCCCGAGAACGTATTCACCGCGGCATGCTGATCCGCGATTACTAGCGATTCCAACTTCATGTTCTCGAGTTGCAGAGAACAATCCGAACTGAGATATCTTTTAGGGATTTGCTCCACGTCACCGTCTTGCTTCCCTCTGTGGATACCATTGTAGCACGCGTGTAGCCCAACCCATAAGGGCCATGATGACTTGACATCGTCCCCACCTTCCTCCGGCTTATCACCGGCAGTTTCCTTATAGTTCCCGGCATTACCCGCTGGCAAATAAGAATGAGGGTTGCGCTCGTTGCGGGACTTAACCCAACATCTCACGACACGAGCTGACGACAGCCATGCAACACCTGTGTGTGGTCCAGCCGAACTGAAGGGATGCATCTCTGCTTCCCGCGACCACCATGTCAAGGGTTGGTAAGGTTTTTCGCGTAACATCGAATTAAACCGCATGCTCCACCGCTTGTGCGAGCCCCCGTCAATTCCTTTGAGTTTTAATCTTGCGACCGTACTCCCCAGGCGGAGTGCTTAATGCGTTAGCTACGAAACCGAAAGAAATTCTTCCGATATCTAGCACTCATCGTTTACGGCGTGGACTACCAGGGTATCTAATCCTGTTTGCTCCCCACGCTTTCGTGCATCAGCGTCAGTTGTAGCCTAGATGACCGCCTTCGCCACCGGTGTTCCTCCTAATATCTAAGAATTTCACCTCTACACTAGGAATTCCATCATCCCCTACTACACTCTAGATTAGTAGTTTTGAAAGCAGTTCCGAGGTTAAGCCTCGGGCTTTCACTTCCAACTTACTAAACCGCCTACGCACTCTTTACGCCCAGTAATTCCGAACAACGCTAGCCCCCTCCGTCTTACCGCGGCTGCTGGCACGGAGTTAGCCGGGGCTTTCTTGGTCAGGTACCGTCATTATCTTCCCTGCTGAAAAGGGCTTTACAACCCTAAGGCCTTCGTCACCCACTCGGTATTGCTGGATCAGGCTTTCGCCCATTGTCCAATATTCCCCACTGCTGCCTCCCGTAGGAGTCTGGGCCGTGTCTCAGTCCCAGTGTGGCTGATCATCCTCTCAGACCAGCTACAGATCGTTGGCTTGGTAGGCCATTACCCTACCAACTACCTAATCTGACGCGGGCTCATCCATCAGCGATAAATCTTTCCTCCGAAGAGAATATACGGTATTAGCATCTATTTCTAAATGTTATTCCGTACTGATGGGTAGATTCCCACGTGTTACTCACCCGTTTGCTACTAACTAATTTAGAGCAAGCCCTAAATTAATCCGTTCAACTTGCATGTGTTAAGCATACCGAAAGCGTTCGTTCTGAGCCAGGATCAAACTCTCAAGTTTGATTCTGTCTACTTTTTATTCAAAAAATTGACAGGTTTAATTTATCACTTTTAGTGATAAGTACATTTTGCTGTCACTACCTATATCTGATTATTTACTTTTAAAAACAGCTTACGACTTGACGAACAACCGTCTTTTCGTAGGGGTAATCATATGCAAAATCTACTATGCTGTCAACTGCT
>CM055403.1:2959799-2973437 GCA_029228625.1 Pseudolycoriella hygida | reverse complement strand
TGTGTACTAAAGGTGAGAACTTTGTGTACTAAAGGTGAGAACTTTGTGTACTAAAGGTGAGAACTTTGTGTACTAAAGGTGAGAACTTTGTGTACTATCTAATTAGGAATTAGTATATACGTAAAAAATCATACTATGTTATTGAATTACGTAGTAATAATACTGTTATAAGTCTTGTTTTAGAATATGTTCTTCAATCTAAAGTTATACTTTATTACTAAGTATAACTTGCTAGATAAAACTTAGATGATAATTTAGTTAAGTTGGTGCTAGAGGCTTATATCAATTATTGAGCAATAACCACCTAACTACTTCTAGAATAAAAATCACGGTATCTATAATCAAGTTATTTTGTTTGTCATTACGAAAGATGTTTAAATTTTAAGAAGAAGTAAAAGCATACTCCCTTTATTGACCGCTTTTAAAATTTAAGCATAGGTATTGTTTATTTTTTGAGAAACCTAAATTTAAATTTTTGTGAGCGTAGCGAACTCTATATTTTATTTTTTCAAATTTTTCCAAAATTTTTTTAATTTTTTCACTGAAAAAAGTTTTCCACAAAACTTATCCCTTTCATAATCAATATGTAATATATTTTAATAAGTATTTGTATCCCCCTTAGAGACCAGTTCTCAACAATGAAGAAATTGAAGCCTGGGAACATGGTTTTGTAGCTAGAGACTTACGTAGAATATTACGTAGAACATTTGGTAATTTCAAAGATAGTGTTATCCCAGTTCCTGATGAAATTGATTTTGACTTGGAAGGAAAAACATTGATCCATAAAGTGTATGCTGTTTATGGAAAGTACACAACCTATTACTTACGTCAGCTAACTCATGAACATTCAATTTGGCGTGATGCTATGGTTACGGATAACAAGATTATTAGTAAACAAAAGATGAGTGAATTTTTTAAAAGGTTAATTAATACTGACTTTTTATTCATGTCAAAAGAAGACGAGTTAACAATTGAAAGTGCAGAAGATCAATGGTGGATGAATTATAATAGTGGAGTTCCAGCGGAAGATGTGACTAATGAAATCTTGCAATCAATAGAGGAACTTAAAGCAGGGAAAGGGATTAAACATGAAAAAATCAACCATAATTAAAACGGTCAAAAACTCATCTATAGACGGCTAAAATCTCGTTTCCTCCGCAAGGCGGCATACCATAAGACTTGGTGGGGACAAATACTTACAAATATAATATCTTCTATAAACCCCCTTAAAATCTCTTTAAGAGCTATACTCATTTGGCATAAGGAATAAAATTGATGTTAACATCTTTCAATTTCAATAAAAAGAAAGTAATCTATACGACTACCTGTAGTGGCTCGCTTTCGAAATGACATTGGCTTGCTTTCATTGTAAAAACCGGCTCAAATTAAATGACTTTTTAAATTCAATCTGGCTCACATTATTTGACATTATAATTTAACAATATCGTTAATTTTATCAGCTAGTAATATGGTAGTTAATTAGATAAAAACGTTCCTTGATTGCTGGAATTAGTATTTATGATTGCTAGCCGATTAAAGCATGTGTGAGATCAACCGATCCAGTTATCAATACATCACATGAATCAATATTAATATCAATATCAAACCAATTTTTTACTATCGTTGTGTAATTAATATTTTGCTCTTGATTTTGTAATACATATTGTTTGTACTGTTGGATTAGTATATCTTCCAATTTTAAAAACTTTTTCGCATCACTAAGACTACCTTCTATTGTATCATATACATGGTTTAATTTACTTATATCTACGTTTGATTCATGAAGTTTTTTATTAATATGTGCACTAATTTCTCTACTTGCTTGTACAGCATTTTTCATAGAAAGAGGAAATAAACTGCATATTATATCCTTGACCACCTTGGATTTTGGAGTAGCTGAAATATCTTCTTCTGTATCTATGAATTTTGAATTGATTTCTTTTGTTATTTTTCTTCGTTCTTGAGACGATAGATTCTGGTCTCGTTGCCGCATCAGTAATTCTTGATATGTTGTACTAACATTATGTATCCCATTAAGAGTATCTTTTATCCTTTGCTCATCTTCATTTAAGAAGGAATATATTTTTTCAGCCAATTCTAAACACATAGGAAATGTTAAAAAAGCTGAAGGATTTCTACTAGTTTCGCAAAAAAATAAACTTATCATCTGTGATAAATTTACAGAAAGAGGATTATTAACATTACTACTTTTTCCAGCACAGATCTGTTGAAGATCTGTGTTATTTATGAAATCAAAACAAGTAAAATCCATGGATGAGTAAGCTCCCAGAGACGCAATATGGGTAACATGGCACTTGTGTTTAGAAAAATAATGAGTCTCAATATTAGAAGTTACTAGAGAATTTAAAGAAAAACTATTAGAATATGTCGCACCACTAATAGTTTCTCCTAATAACTCAATCTCCTTAATAATAGATTTATCTACCCACCTTTTTGCGATTATTATATCAGAGATTTTTTGAACTTGAATTGAAAACGATCGCTCAGCATTACCATGTAGCTCACTTTCATGATCTGCTCTAAAAACATTATGTTGATATCCAAGTTGGATCTTGATCTTTGGAGTACTAGTCCTGACCCAATGATCTTTCCTGTGAATTTCATATGGTGCATTCTTACGCTGCTGAATATAATAATTGTAAACTACTCTACCTGTGTAATTTAAACATGAATGATCTATTGTTAAAAACATTATTACTACTACTCATCTAAAAACAAAACATCTCCAGCTACATTTGCTTCCAAGTATTCTTGGTATGCTAAAGCTATTTCAGGTCTTTCAAGATGATCAGCACGATATGCTGTACGTAAATACTCACTTGCTGGACCATATTCTTCGTGAATAGCTTTAATATCATCTAGCTTGCCTGTTAAGATTGTTTCAACCTCCTCTTTTGTTCTAGCATTTTTAATATGCTGCACTAAATAGTCCTGAATTTCCTTTGCTTGTTCTTCGTTCATATAGATTACCTACTTAACTTAATTAATTTACACATGGGTAAAAACTACAGGGTTTGCACCATGCAGTGTTCGCATAACTTGAATAAAAGATTGTAGTTTCCATCTCTATTTTTATTCAAAACTTATACTATGTTTGACAACAACCACCCTTAATTATGCGATATCATCAGTAACTGCACGATAAAAATACACTTTTGAATCAAAGATTCAAGCATATTTTCAAGAATTATTGTGTTAAGCCTGTCTTATAGAATTCAGCGTACGATATCATTTTGTCATTGTCAAATAAAAAGGGACAAATATTTTTAATAATATTTGTCCCATAATTCCTCTCTATAATATGCTCCATCACATCCTGGGACTAAACAAGATATAAAATTTACAGTATTTTTAGATCAATATTAAAACTTGCAATGACATTATAAAAAAAAGAATACAGAGAATAGATGTTACATAAAACACAAGAATAGATTTATTTGCAAATCATCAAATTTAGCGATTATAGGCTTGTACAACACACGTATTTGCATTTTATGACTGAATAATAAAGTAAAAAACATATATCTTCTATAAAACACCTTAAAATCTCTTTAAGAGCTATATTCATAAATAGTACACATCAATTATATTTATTGATATACGCAATATAGAAACTCAAAGTTTCTTGCTATAAATTAGTAACTTTAACTGAATTATCTTTCAGTATCTCTTTATTGCGATCCTAGAAATAGCCGATAAAGATAATTAACATCATTAATACAACCATTGCTGCAATAAAGAGGGAAGAATATAAGTAAATATTTTTATCATTCATATAATCTACCATAGTTAAGTTGGTGCTAGAGGCTTATATCAATTATTGAGCAATAACCACCTAACTACTTCTAGAATAAAAATCGCGATATCTATAATCAAGTTATTTTGTTTGTCGTTATGAAAGATGTTTAAATTTTAAGAAGAAGTAAAAGCACTCTCCCTTTGTTGACCGCTTTTAAAATTTAAGCATAGGTATTGTTTACTTTTTGAGAAACCTAAATTTAAATTTTTGTGAGCGTAGCGAACTCTATAAATTTTTTTAATTTTTTCGCTGTAAAAAGTTTTCCACAAAACTTATCCCTTTCATAAACTTAATTTATAAGTATTTGTACCACCCCGCTAAGCCTTATGGTATGCCGCCTTTTGTCATTATCTCATCATTAGCAGATATAAAATATTTGTATGACCAAAACAAAACTACCTCAAAAGCAAGTGTTACAATCAAAAACTCCAAAAGTTTATAAAAATAAGAAACTTAATAACGCTAACTTTGGAGATTTTACCTATATGCATTTATGATGTATATAATGGTCGTTATATAACTATCTTTTTTGCATCAATAAGGTATGTTGTATGATAAACTATTATTGTGGTGAAATCATCATAAAATATGTTAAGACAAAATAAGAGAAAAAACAAGGTTTTTCTAATGATTTATGGCTATGTTCGTGTCAGTACTCATGAACAAAATTTAGAAAGTCAAAAAAATATGATTAGTCGTTATGGTATGGATCATAAACTTATAGTAGATGAATGGATTGAGCTTGAAATGTCGTCACGTCAATCTACTGCTAAAAGACGTATAGATGAATTATTGGAAAAGTTATCTCCTAAAGATGTTGTGATTGCGTCTGAACTATCACGTTTAGGACGTTCAATTAAAGAAACATTGAATATTGTTGAAGAAATCACTCATGAAAAACAATCTAGGCTTATTCTTATCAAGCAAAACCTAGATTTAAATCCTCAAGATAAAAATAATATTACCAATAAGGTGATGATTACGGTATTTGCTATGGTAGCAGAACTAGAGCGTGATTTTATATCTGAACGTACCAAAGAAGGTTTGCGTGCTAGAGTTGCCAAGGGCATTAAACTTGGTAAACCTAAGGGAACAGTGCAAAAATCAATGTATGACAATGACCAAGAGAAAATCTTACATTTGCATAAATTGGGGGTACCCTTACATAAAATTATTTCTACACACCTTCTCTATGGTAAATACTGGTCACTGAAAAAATACATTGAAAAACGCCCCCCTCAACTTTAGATTTTCCTAAACTTAATGTAGCTTCCAGTTAAAATCAAAAAATAATGGGGTTTTCCGTTACACCCAGATAATTATCTTGATAACTATAACGTTATATGTTACAATTATGATAAGGCAATATTATTTATGATATGATCAAAAATTTCAGCCATAAAGGTCTAAGCAATTTCTTTAATTATGGTGATACTACAAAAATACAAAGTGATCATATAAAAAAACTCAGACTGTTATTGGCTAACTTAAATGCTGCAACTAAGGTAGAAAACATGAATTTACCAGGACTCGGACTGCACAAGCTGCAGGGCAATATGAAAGACTTCTGGTCAGTTAAAATTAATGGTAATTGGCGTCTGATATTTCATTTTAGTAATGGAGATGCCTATGACGTTGATTATTTAGATTATCATTAAAGCAAGGTATATATGTTCAATCCTCCACACCCAGGTAGTATATTAAAAGAATTGTATTTAGAACCTTTAAATTTAACTGTCACTGAAGCATCTATATCGCTTGGAGTTACCCGTAAAACTTTATCATTTCTGATCAACGAAAAATCTAGTATCAGTTCTTCTATGGCTATTCGTTTATCTGCCGCATTTCCAAATACAAGCCCTGAATACTGGCTTAATCTTCAGCAACAATATGATATCTGGAATGCCAAAAAAAATATTGATGTTTCCCATATTAAAGTATTACTTCACATATCTGCTTAAATTAAAAATATGTAACGGATAACCTCTTTGCTTTCCAGAAAAAAAGAGAGTATCCATATCCCCTATTTAAGGCAAGTTGTAGAAAATGTTATATTACTAAATTTTGATAATTTATCGTCATAATAAAGTTTAACGTTACCTGTTGGTCCTTTACGGTGTTTAGTAATAATTATTTCGGCAACATTATGCGACTTATTTAGTTTTTCTATCCATTCCTTGTGTTCAATAGTATTAATTTGTGGCTCCTTTGCCTTCAAGTAATATTCTTCTCGATAGATAAACATCACTATGTCTGCGTCTTGTTCAATCGAGCCAGATTCCCGTAAGTCTGATAAGATAGGTCTTTTATCTACCCTCTGTTCTACAGCTCTAGATAATTGAGACAAAGCAATTACTGGAATATTAAGCTCTTTAGCTAAAGCTTTTAATGAGCGAGTAATTTCTGCTACCTCTAAGCTCCTATTATCTACCTTTTCAGTACATTTAATCAACTGCAAATAATCAATAAATAATATACTAAGATTATTCTGACGTTTTAATTTTCTTGCCCGACTACGAATAGCAGAAATTGTTAAAGCTGGTGAATCATCAATAAAAAGTGGTAACTCATTTACTTCAGCAACAGTTTGCCTTATTTTATTATAATTTTCTTCATTAAGTTTTCCATCAATAAAACGTGTAGAATCAACCCCACCCCACATTGCAATTACTCTAGCAACCAAATCTACAGATGACATTTCCAAGGAGAAAAAACCTACTACTTGTTTGGTTTTAGTTAATTCAGCTTTACTACAAGCATTAATTGCTAAATTTAAGGCAAAGGCAGTTTTTCCCATAGATGGACGACCAGCAAGTATTACTAAGTCTGAATTACGGAATCCACCCAACCTACTATCCAAATCGATAAAACCTGTAGGAATTCCTATAACACAACCAGGATTTTTTACTATTTGATCAATGTTTTTCAATACTTCAGAAGTAATTTGACTAAGATTAGTAAAACTACGCTTTACAAAATCTTCATTAGTTAAGCTATATATTTTACTTTCTAGAGTCTCTACCTGTGTTTTAGCATCATCAATAATTGACGCATTGCCGGCGTTTTTTATCGTTTCTTGACTAATTGTAATCAATTGACGTTTTATCGCGGCATCATAAACAATACGTCCATAATCATAAATATCAATTACCATAAACGCTAATGTTATTAAACTAGTAAGATATTTCTGACCACCAGCTTCTTGAAATATAAAATTATTCTCTAATAAATTTTTAACAGTTGTCGGAGTAACTTTAATATTTGTATCAATTAACTTTAAAAAAGTTCTATAAATCTCTTGATGTAGCTCAATAGAAAAGTGTTCTGCTCTTAAAAAATCTTCTATTCTCTCTATATTGTTTTGATTAACTATAATAGTGCCTAGCACTTTTTGCTCAGCTACCATAACTGATGATAAGTCATTATTAGCTAATTCATTGGTCAGCATATCTTATTCATATCTTTATAACTTTAAATTATTATTTTGACGTCATCATAACATCAAAACAATACACTATTTACATCATATTTAATCATTATTGACGTTAATATAACCTAATTCTTTTCTATATGTTTAGACAATTCACCAATAAGAATAACTTTTATCATATTACTCAAACTTCTCTTTTCTGCACTGGCAACATGTTTGAGTAAGCCAATTTGATATTTATTAAGCCTTAAACGAAAATTATACGATGGTAATTCATTTGGATCTTCATCTTGCCAATTTTTTACAATACCTTCCATATCAATCTTATGCCTTAAAGCACCATCAGCAAAATTTTTCAAAGCCTCTCTATCTACCTCCTGCACCTCAAGTATATCATCTACATCAAGCGAAAACTTTGATTTACTCATTTAAAAAAATCTCCTTTATTAAATCATTGATCTCTCGTTTTGCTTTATAATTATCATATTCCAGTATACCCTTACCATCAGCCATTGCGTCCCTATACACTTTCCTTTCCCTAATTATAGTACCAGACACTACAATTTCTGGCAACTTCGATAATAATTCAAGTGCCTCCCTATCCTCTGATAATACCGGATTAGTTGACGCCATAGATATTATAGTGGCAGCCACTAAGTTCTTATTTAACCCTTTAGCTAATTTTACCAATTGAGACATATGTTTACTAGTCTCTATATCAGGTTGAGAAGCTTTTAAAGGAATATATATTTTATTACATGCTACCATTGCTGTTCGTAGCTCCTCCGAATCTCTACCTCCTGCATCTATTAAAACATGCTTATACCTAGTTGCTACATCTTTTATAGTATCAAATATATCACCTGTTTTTTCTATACAATATATTTTTGGTAAAGCTGGAAAATTCTTATTACGTCTATTAACCCATTTAGAAGCAGTACATTGAGGATCACAATCTACGATTAATACTTCTTTATTCTGATATACTAAAGCTACTGCTATATTTGTAGTAATAGTAGATTTACCTGTACCACCTTTTTCACCACCTATTAAAACTATCATAATCGATTTCAAACAAAATTTAATGTTACTTAAAACAACATATTACGTCAATAATATATTAAAATGACACTAATATAAACTCATAAATGTTGCTTTTTGACGTCATTATAACATCAAAAAACACCACATTAATTATTACAGAGATAAACATCAATACATAATTCATCACTACTTACTTATTGATGAATTTCTATATCACGAATTTGAGGAATTATTAACTGTGACGCCTTTAAAATATCTTGCTTATAATTACTATTAATCCAATTTCCATAAAAAGTTGTATCGGCTTTTATATTTAACAAATTATTTTCTTTATTATAATCAACAAATATTACTTTAGTAAACCATGTGTGATATACTAAATTCCCATACCAATCTCTCAAATGTATTAATATTTCTTTCCAAGGCGATTTTTGACTTTGTAAATGTACTTCTACTTCAGAATTTATAATAGAATCACTGCACAAGCTATTTGATGTAGCACTTGTTTCTAAATTCCAATCTTCCTTTAATGCACTAATAAAATATGCCGGTATTTTATTTATCTTTTTATTAGAAATTTGTTCTTGTACATACTTAATAGTTTTTTCTATCTTTTCTTTAGCATAATCCTTCACTATCTTTTGTGCAGTTTTACAAGGAATATTAAATTCAATTCTAAGCCTATCTATCAAACTACTACTATTTTCAATAAGCTCAGAACAAACTATATCTACACCTTCCATTTTACTAAATTCCGAATCTACTGGTAAATAATCAAAGTTCTGTTTTCTAGATACTGAAAAGGCAATTGCTACAATTTTTTTTCCACACCTTTTATATATACATTTAATTTCTATATCAGAAATATTATTAATTTCAGATGTAGCTTTTTTCAATACATCTCTATTTAGTATTTTAAATTCCTCATACATCTTAGTACCATCAACACCCAATATCTTCCTTATAATGTGTAGTTCTACCCAATTAGTAGTAATACAATTACTACTTGTATTACATAGTATCTCAATCAAGAATTCCCACAAAGCTAGCGAGTGTTTACTATTAAATTTTGCTTGTACAACCATATTTAACTTTGCATAAATATTAGGAATTGCCATCAAATCTTTTAATAATGGTGAATATGAATATTCACATATACCATTTTTAACTTTTACTCCTGATATTATAGTTGTAACCCCCCACTCATTTTTTTTATCTTTTTTTAATATATTCCACTCTATCTGCGTGATATTTAGTTTCTTTAATGCACTCTTTATTAGTTCATAGTTATTATCAGTAGACCACCCCAAAAGATGCATTATCTCTTTCATATGAATAGAATGTTTATCTTTAACAGATAAATGAGCAAATGCTTTCTTAAGCAAGATATTTGATATCTTTCTCTCTATTAAAGAAATAGTATTACTTATGTGTATTGCAGAAGTATGTTTTATTAGTTCGTTACTCTTCAACTTCAGAATAGTCATCAAAATACAAAAATTATTCTTTTTATAATTTCTATAATAGAACACAAAGATTTGTATATCAACAAAAAGTGACATTTATAAAAATAATATTCTCACCTTAAATAACAATATTAGTCTTCTCATTTAGATTAAAAAAACCGCATAATTATTATCTCTTATTTATAAAAAAATAACATAATTTACACAATATAAATACACTGAAACACAATGGTAGATTATATGAATGAGAAAAATATTTACTTATATTCTTCCCTCTTTATTGCAGCAATGGCTGTCTTAATGATGTTAATTATCATTATCGGCTATTTCTAGGATTGCAATAAAGAGATACTGATTTGACCGCAGTCTGTATATGCGGGGGTGATATGAGGGGGTGGCTACACCCCCTTCTTGACCCCCCACTGTAATCAAAAAATAAGAACAGAAGGTGAAAAAAATCAAAATTTAATTTTCATCTTTTGAAAATTGCGCACTTATATGTTGGGGAAAATTCCCCAACGTGCGATCAAATAGACGCCATTCCTGACTGTTTAATCGCACTTGTCAAATAGTCTTTAGCCGTTTGGTAATTCACGCTCAAGGTTTTAGCATTTACGGTTAGAATTCCGATAGGCACACTTGGGCAAACTAGGTTTACCTAGTTTGCCTGCGTTCAAATATCCGGTTTGTCATTATATTCCTCACTATTACCCTAAAATTAAGTTTTTAAGTTGATTTCTTAGCGGTGTTTTCTTTCTCAAGTTCACTAAGAATAATTTTTACATACTTTTCTATTTCATCTAGGTAAAATGTTGTATGTAACATATGCTGTTCTCTCTTGCTGCTAAGGATAATTAACTCTTTTAATTCGTTAAATAAGTCAGATATTTCTACTTTAGAATTACCAAATATTGTAGCAAAATCTTGACTTATAAGATTAGTACGCTGTAAAAATCTAAGAGAAATTAATATTAGTATTCCTTCAATAATGATTAATAACACTGCAATTTCTTGATATAACATATTCTCTACCTCCCACAATATTTACTAAAAGGTAGTATAAAATTTATATAAGGGATATCCTTATTAAGAACGAAGTTGATTTGACAGATAAGTTTGTTTATCATATATTTAACCTGTTAATTGGTTGTACATTGGGTTTAATTCACACTAAATCTTTCAGTATCTCAAGTTGGTAGCTAAAATGCTTTAAATTTAGTGTGAATGGTAGTATCTAAGTAAAAGAGATGGAGTTGATTATTCTTTAATTTAATTCTCTCTCTTTATACTTAAATAGGATAATCACTTATCCTTACTTTTAATCCTAGTAGAAATATTTAGTGTTGTCAACACAGATTATTATAATTTGTTAATATGAATATTGCTGAAGAGATACAAAGATTTTTAAAGAAAAAGTTAATAAAAGGACATTTAACAAGAAAAATTATCGCTATAGAATCTGGTATCTCTTATTCAAAAATCTGTGACCTTGTGATTGCAAAGTATACAAGTCCAGAACTTAAAACTTTATTAGAAATTGCTAACTATTTTAATTGTTCTATAGATGAAATCATAGGAAGAAATAATTACATTAAAAACAAACAAAATTTTCATAATTTATCTGTTCAAGATATGTTTGTTAACTTAAAGCAATTTCTTATTAAAAAGATAAAAGAAAATAATCTTAACTCTTATACTTTAAGTAAAAAAACTAATTTAAGTAATAATGCAATACGTTACTTCCTTAAGGAAGATAACACTAACAAAACTCTTGGTAGTTCGATAATCGTATCCTTAGCAGACTACTTCCAAGTATCAATAGATGAAATGATTGGTAGGGTTGAACCTAGTACTATAGTTAAATCTTCTGATGAATTACCAAATAGCTAAAGACCATTTGGCTTCTTGGTTCAACGTCCCTTATTGGGGCTCTAGGGGGTAACTCTAGAAATTTTTGATTTAAGAAAAAACTGGGTTTTTTCTTAAATGGTAAGTTCCATAAAGACGAGCCTAGTAAAATGACAAAAAAACCTAAACATGACCAGCTTTTTAAAAGAATCATGAGCAATGAAATAGCTGCACAAGAATTTTTAGAGTATTATCTACTGAGTGATTTTAAAGAAAAGATAGATTTATCAAAAATTAAAGTAGAGAAAGAAAGTTATATTGAAGAGAGCTTAAGACGAAAATATAGTGATATAGTTTATTCTGTAAGAACTAAAAATGATGAAACTGCTTTTATCTATATTTTGCTTGATCATCAGTCGACATCTGATTATTGGATGGCACTAAGGCTTTGGAAATATACATTACTATTATGCGAAAGACATAAAAAGAATGAGAATAAGCTACCACTAATCTACCCAATGATTATGTATAATGGTGTAGAGGAATATAGTGCACCAAGAAACTTATGGGACTTGTTCACTGATCCTATGCAAGCTAAAAAGCTGATGAGTGAGGATTATCAATTAGTAGATTTGCAAAGCATGTCGGATGATGAAATAGCTCAGCAGAAGCATTTGGGGATGATGAGTTATGTCATGAAGCATATACATCAACGTGATATGCTTAAGTTGTGGGAGGAGTTTTTAAGAAGATTTAAACTAGAAGTTTTAATTGATAAAGAGAATGGTTATATTTACTTAAAATCGTTTTTGTGGTATACTGACGCTAAATTACCAGAAGAGAAGCAATCAGAATTAGGGCAAATACTAACCAAATATTTATCGGAAGAAGAACAAGGTAACATTATGCGAACTATTGCACAAAAGTATATTGATGAAGGTAAAGCTGAAAGTAAATATGAGATAGCTAAAAATTTACTAAAGGCTGGTTTATCTGTTGATCTTATTACTCAATCTACCGGCTTGAGTCGATCGCAAATTGAGTCTTTGTCCGAATAGGTTCAGCTTTGCATGTTTACTGCCTTAGTAAAATCAGCTAGTGACATTACAAAAAAAATAATACATAGAATAGATGTTACATAAAACACAAGAATAGATTTATTTGGAAATCATCAAATTTCGCGATTATAGGCTTGTACAGCACGTGTATTTGCATTTTATGTACCGAAGTAAGTAAAAATATATATCTCCTATAAACCCCCTTAAAACCTCTTTAAGAGCTATATCCATAAATAGTGCATATTAATAACTAAAGGTGGTTTTCTTTTTAAATTTTTCCTCTTATTTTTTTCGTTTCTTATTAGTAAATCTAATTTTGTTTTTCTTGAATTGAATTTTAAGTTATATCAAACATTCGTAGAATTTTGATATACGCAATATAGAAACTCAAAGTTTCTTGCTATAAATATCGATGTACTACAAACTAATATTAGAGCAACTATTATAGTCCGACTAAGAAATTTATATTTCAGTAGGCGGGGGTGATATGAGGGGGTGTAGCCACCCCCTCATATACAGACTGTGGTCAAACCCGTATCTCTTTATTGCAATCCTAGAAATAGCCAATAAAGATATAACTACTTCTAGAATAAAAATCACGGTATCTATAATCAAGTTATTTTGTTTGTCATTACGAAAGATGTTTAAATTTTAAGAAGAAGTAAAAGCACACTCCCTTTATTGACCGCTTTTAAAATTTAAGTATAGGTATTGTTACTTTTTGAGAAATCTAAATTTAAATTTTTGTGAGTGTAGCAAACTCTATTTTGCTGCCTTCTTTTTATTGTTAAAAGAACAACAACACGTGTTGTTGTTTTAATATATTTAAATATAGTTTAAGAGGGGACTGGTGTCACTAATATCTATATACTGTATAACTTTTTCAGGTGAGAACTTTGTGTACTAAAGGTGAGAACTTTGTGTACTAAAGGTGAGAACTTTGTGTACTAAAGGTGAGAACTTTGTGTACTA
>CM055403.1:2948283-2959299 GCA_029228625.1 Pseudolycoriella hygida | reverse complement strand
ATGCTGCCATATGGCTAATATCAAAACGTAGACGATCATATGCTACGAGCGACCCTTTCTGCGTTACATGTTTACCCAGCACTTGATGTAATACTGCATGTAATATATGAGTTGCAGAATGATGAATTCTTAAATTATTACGGTATTTAATATCAATAGCAAAATCAGCATTATCTCCGACCTTGATGGTTTTCCCTTCCTGTAAAATGCATATATGAGCAATTATTGAACCAAGATATTTTACAGTATCTACTACTCTAATTTTACTATTGGTAGATTTGATATAACCTATATCCCCCATCTGTCCACCAGATTCCCCATAAAAAGGAGTTTGATTACTAATTAGAGTGAATTTCTCCTGACTAGTTTCTATAGTATCAACTAATTTATTATCTTTAATTAGAGCTAATATCTTACCTTCCGCTTCATTCAAATAGTAACCCAGAAATTCGGTACTACCAAATTCTGCTTTAATATCAAACCACATCTTATCTGTTTTAGATTCATTCGAGCCTAACCAAGATTTTCTTGCCCTTTCTTTTTGCTCTTGCATCTTATTATTAAAGCCATCAAGATCAATTGAGATTTGTTTAGCTTTTAATATATCTTCAGTTAAATCAACAGGGAAGCCATATGTATCATATAATTTAAAGACTATTTCTCCTGAAAGTTCTGAGTTCTTACTAAGATGATTTGTTTCATCATCCAACAATTTAAGACCCCGTTCAAGAGTTGCTTTAAATCTTATTTCTTCCTGTTCCAGGATATTACTGGCAAAATCCTCAGCCCTTCTTAGTTCAGGATAAGTTGTTCCCATAAGATCTACTAATTTTGGAAGCAATTTATACATCAAAGGTTCACTACTACCAAGTATATGGGCATGCCTCATACTTCGACGCATAATACGCCTAAGTACATAGCCTCTACCTTCATTTGACGGCATGATGCCATCACTAATTAAAAAAGCACAAGCCCGTAAATGATCTGCAATAACTCGGTAAGAAAACTTAGCCTCTCCTTCTACTTTAACTTTTACTATATTTTCGGTATAGGCAATTATTTCCTTAAATAAATCTGTCTCATAATTATTGTACACGTTTTGCATCACAGCACTAATACGTTCTAACCCCATTCCGGTATCAATAGATTTTTTAGGCAATTCAATCCTATTATCACTATCCAATTGTTCAAATTGCATAAAGACCATATTCCAAATCTCAATGAAGCGATCCCCATCTTGATCTTTCGTTCCTGGCAACCCACCTTTTACTTGTTCTCCATGATCATAAAAAATTTCTGAACATGGTCCACAAGGTCCAGTATCTCCCATTGACCAAAAATTATCAGTAGTTTTTATTTTAATAATTCGGTCATCGCTTAAATTAGCAATTTTTTTCCAATATGTAGCTGCTTCTTCATCAGTATGATAAATTGTTACATATAGTTTTTCTTTAGCTATAGCAAATTCCTTGGTTAAAAGATTCCAAGCATGATATATTGCTTCTTCCTTAAAATAATCACCAAAAGAAAAATTGCCCAACATTTCAAAGAATGTATGATGTCTTGCGGTATAGCCAACATTCTCAAGGTCATTATGCTTACCACCAGCCCGTAGTGATTTTTGGCTAGTAACCGCTCTTTGATAATTTCTACTTTCCTGACCGGTAAAAACATTTTTAAATTGTACCATCCCGGAATTAACAAACATTAAACTAGGATCATTATGAGGAATTAGGGAACTAGCTGGAATATGTACATGATTATTTTCAACAAAATAACTTATAAATTTACTTCTAATTTCTTCAGTGGTAAGTTTAGTCATGAGTAAATGATCCTTGGAAAAATATTTTGTTTAACTAATATAGGTTGCAACTTATTTCTAACCTGAATTCAATATAACCAGTTATTTCAAATTCGGCTATATCTATAAATATAACAGATTTTTATGCTCCACTAATAGCTGTTTTCATTATTTTTGCGGTATTGCTTATTTTTTGTGAGCGTTCACAGAAAAAAGTTAAAGTACAAGGCGTCATTGCGAGGAGGCATAAGCCGATGAAGCAATGACGAAGAGGCTGTCTAGGGTTAGCTATAAAAGTTGTTATAATAAATTTGTGGTCAATTGAATAACAAAATTTGGCATTACTCCCTGTTCAGTCGCGGCAATTTTCAAATGTTGTAATTTTTCTTCGATAGTATGATGTTGGCTATGAAATATTGTTGCATTACCTGTTAATACTAAAGCTGAGTCGATTCCCAGGTTATTTGCTCCTAAAATATCAGTAAAGAAAGTATCACCTATCATAAGAATACGTTTCAATGAGATATCGGGTAGTTGCTTTAATACTGCATGATATATTTCTAGATGTGGTTTGCCGCTATAAATTACCTCACCACCAAATTGCTTTATTTTTGCGGCAAAATATCCAGAACAATATCTTCGTATGCCTTGTTGGACAATTCCAAGGTCTGGGTTGGCACATATAGTAATTATGTTTCTTTTTACTACAGTTTTAAATAAATCATCAAACTCATCTAAATCTAAATCTTTTCTTTCATCGCGATGGAGCGTTAACAGAAAAATATTAGCTTCATTTATGTTTGTGGTAATAGGTATATGCAGTTCATTTAGAAGATCATTATCTTCTAGACCAAGATGATAAACCACAGGGTTTTTGATACCAAATCTTTTATCACTTTCTAGTATCATATCAATTGCTACTTCACCAGAACTAAAAACCATTTCTTCTGTTGTGTTAATACCCCAAATCTTATTAATTTTGTTAAATAAGGAATCCCTGCTACGCGGAGCATTAGTAACAAAAAAAACCTTCTTTTGCTGTTTAATTATTTTGTTAATATTATCAACTACTCCAGGATAAAGATGATTTCCTTCTACTACCACTCCCCAAAGATCAAATAAAAAAACATCATAATCATCCATTACAGATGAAACATTTCTAACATTTAGTTTTGTCATTGTTGCGTACACTCTATAATTCGATATTAGACTGATAATAAACAATAAATATTTTTAGTAAAATAATATTTGTTAATAAACTACTTGAAAAATATACACTTGCTGTAATTTTGCTGTATAGTTATCTTTTATCTATTTATTTAATGTAGGGTATGTCAGATAATCAACAAAGAGCAATAGCGGAATTAGAATACGGGGCTGACTCCATCAAAGTTTTAAAAGGTCTTGAGGCAGTTAAGAAAAGACCTGGTATGTATATTGGTGATACTGACGATGGTTCAGGATTGCATCATATGATTTACGAGGTGGTTGATAACGCCATTGATGAAGCTCTAGCTGGTTACTGTGACTTAATTAAAGTAATACTAAATGCCAACGGATCTGTAACAGTGCGTGATAATGGACGTGGGATACCTGTTGATATTCATGAAGAAGAAGGTATATCAGCAGCTGAGGTCATTATGACCCAATTGCATGCTGGAGGTAAGTTTGATCAGAACTCTTATAAAATATCAGGCGGGTTGCATGGTGTTGGCGTATCTGTGGTAAATGCTCTGTCAGAATGGTTAGAGCTTAAGATTTGGCGGGATAATAAGGAATATTTTATAAAATTTAGAGATGGGGTTACTGAAACACCACTAGCACTAAAAGGAGAGTCAGCAGAGAAAAGCGGCACAGAGATTACTTTTCTTCCATCTATTACAACTTTTAGTACGATTGAATTTAATTTTGCTATTATAGAACATAGACTTAGAGAATTAGCATTTTTAAACTCCGGTGTCAGGATATTGTTAAGTGATCATCGTTTTACTGAACAACAAGAAGTAGAGTTTTGCTTTACAGGTGGTGTGGAAGCTTATGTCAAATATATAGACAAAGCCAAGACTTCATTACATAAATGTATATCACTCAATACTAATAATCAGGCGACAGGGATTACTTTTGAATTGGCAATGAATTGGAATGATTCGTATCATGAGAATATTTTATGTTTTACTAATAATATAAGACAACGTGATGGTGGTACACACCTTATTGCCTTTAAGGCTGCTCTTACTAGAGTTATTACAACTTATACCGAGAATATTGGACTCAATAAAAAAAGCAAAGTAAACTTCACAGGGGATGACACTAGAGAAGGATTGTCATGTATTTTATCAGTAAAAGTACCTGACCCCAAATTTTCATCACAAACTAAAGATAAATTAGTTAGTTCTGAAGTCCGTCCTATCGTAGAAAATGCTGTATATACTAAGATTTTAGAATGGTTTGAAGAACATCCAAGTGATGCAAAAGTAATTATTAATAAAATTATTGAAGCGGCAACTGCTAGAGAAGCGGCAAAAAGAGCAAGGGAATTAACTCGTCGAAAATCAGCTCTTGAAATTTCAAACTTGCCTGGAAAACTTGCTGATTGTCAAGAAAAAGATCCAGCTCTTTCAGAGTTATTTATTGTTGAAGGAGATTCAGCTGGTGGTACAGCAAAGCAGGGTAGAGATAGAAAGTTCCAAGCAATTTTGCCACTACGCGGTAAAATCTTAAACATTGAAAGAGCTAGATTTGATAAAATGCTAAATTCTGAGCAAGTAGGGACATTAATAACAGCTCTTGGAACGGCTATTGGTAATGAAGATTTTTCTTTGGATAAGTTAAGATATCATAAAATAATTATTATGACTGATGCTGATGTTGATGGTTCGCACATCCGAGCCTTATTGCTTACTTTTTTCTACCGGCATATGCGTCAGTTAATTGATAAAGGATATCTATATATAGCTCAGCCGCCTTTATATAAGGTAAAAAAAGGTAATAACGATTTTTATTTGAAAAATGAACAAGCTTTGCAAGATTATTTAGTAAAAAACACTATTAGTGATGCAACAATTATGTTGTATAATGGACGAGAGATCAGTGGTCATGACCTTGAGGAGGTTATCAAAAAGGCTACCCGATTCAATACATTACTTGATCAAGTTGGCAAAAAATTTAATCGGCAAATAGCCGAATGTTTAGCGATAAAAGGTTTGCTAGGTAATCAAATATTTGATCAGGATAAAATAAATGAAATAAATCAGGCTTTGAATATTTTAAATCTTGTCGATATATCACCCGATAAAACAGATTGGCAATTTGTAGTTAGTACCAATAAAATAGAATTTTTCCGCTTTGTTCGAGGACAAAAAGAAAGTAAAATTTTATCGAAAGAACAGCTTGAATCTTTTGAATTTATTCAGCTAGCCAAATCATTTGCTCCGCTTGCAGATTTATTTATTGAGACAACAAAATTATTAATTAAAAACCAGGAATATATTATTACGTTGCCTAGTATGTTGCTGAATTATATATTAGAAAGCGGAAAGAAAGGTATAGTTATTCAACGTTTCAAAGGTCTTGGAGAAATGAATTCTGATCAGTTAGGGGAGACAACATTAGATCCTCAAAAAAGAACTTTACTGCAAGTTAAAGTACATGAACAAGATAGTGCAGAAGTAATTTTTTCAACATTAATGGGAGATATTGTTGAACCTAGAAGACAATTTATTCAAGCAAATGCCTTGAATGTAGTTAATTTAGATGTTTAATCTAGGTCTCCGCTTAAACGTCATTGCGAGCGAAGGTACGTGAGCGTGGAATCCATGAAGCTTTTATATGGATTGCCGCGTCGCCGCAAAGCGTCTCTGAGCCATGACGTTTAGGTTGCATATATGTCATTGCGAGACCACGCAAGTAGGTCGCGGCAATCCATATTAATTAGATTACTTCGTCGGTTTACACCTCCTCGCAATGACATTGATCACATTCTTACTCCAACTTCTTACTAATAATAACCGATGCCGGTATTACTACTCTATTAGATAACCCTAATATTTGATCAGTAAATATTGTAAAATTAATATCCATATTGCTAAATACTTCACTAAAATTTGTAATTTTTTGTTCCAAAAGCTTAGTAGCCTCTTCAACTAACATATCATTAGCGATAAATTTTAATGACATCTTGATTTGTATATACTGATTAGATGATGATAATAACGTGTTATCTAGATCCAGCCTTTGCCATTTAATCTCTTCTAGGTGCAGATTAGCTGGTAAAGTTGTTAAAAATTTCTCTAACGAATCAAAAGGCGTTGGTGCAGGAATTTGTAATAATGATTCAAAGACATATAAGTCAGCTAAATTAGTGGCATTTTGAAGATATGGGTAGCTTTGCTTAACGTTATAATAATCTTGTTCAGTACTAAAATAGCGTGAATTTAAAATATCCAATTTTTTGTAATTTCCTACGGTTTTAACTTTGATAACAGATGCGGTAAATATCAATACTATCATTATAGTAATAAGTGGTTTAAAAACTAAAGAGCTGATAATATTGAGTTTAGCTATCGATTCTAAATATTGGTTAGATGCTAGAAAGCTTTTTTGTTCATTAAATAATTTGATGATCATACTATCTGAAAATTTGTTATTCTTACCTAATATATCACTGGACTTACATATTACTGGATGTCCACCAAAATTGGATTGTTCTAACAGCAACTTTAAATTTTGGTCTACTATGAGAATTATACAAACTTTAAAGGCTAGACTATCAATATAACTTTTACAAGATATCAAACAATCTTCCACTTCTTGTTCGATGATTCCCTGAATATATAAGTCCGACTTATCAGATGGGTAGTCAAATGTTTGTTTTGAGATTATATTACCTTGGTGTTTAACAACAAGTTTAATACCGCTGGTATTTAAAATACATACAAAAATTTGTAAATATTCACTATATTTATTATTCTCAACATTTTTTATAATTTTATCGATAATTGTTTGCAATTCTAAGGTTAAAAAATAAACTCCACCAAACTTTTGAGTGTTACTTGCTAGTAGATTCTCCAGTAGTTTACTTAAAGGGGGGGTATAAGGACTAGATATAATCAGAGTATTCCACACCTCACTAGGTCTGGTATTGATGCTATAAACACTGTAACCAACTATATAATCTGCGGAAAGATACTCCTCAATAAACTTCTCCACAGGATTGGTTTTTACTATTGAATGCAGTACAGGTACTAGCTCATGGCGTAATTGACATTCAGAACCGCTTAATAAGAAGAAAACATAATATTTCTTGAATTTAGCAAAAAATTCTTTATAGGAGTCTAATTCATTTTGCTTTTCAGCAGATACAAATAAACTACCTACAACTTTATTGTGAACCAAAGCACAAAGAAATGTACCTTTGTCTCCTATTAGGATAATAATATTTTTTCTGTATAAAAAGTATGCTATAAGTTTATGCAACATTTTTATAAAAACTTGCATTTTTAGTCTATTGAATATATTAGTCATAAATTAGCACTTAACTTATGTTTAGTTAGATGAAAAGTGTATTATAGCATGTGATAATCCTTCCACTAAGTATCTTTAGTATTTTTTTTATAAAAATAACCTCATTCGGGATAAGAATAAGCAATATTGCAAAAATAATGAAAACAGCTATTAGTGGATCATAAAAATCTGTTATATTAGTAATTCACCTTACGTATGGTATTGAATAAAAGTCATAGGGAAAATAGCCTGGTGCTATTGGCTCTTGGGTTGTATATACATCATGGCTCAGAGCTGCTTTGCGGTGATGCGGCAATCCAAAAATGACCAGGAATGGATTGCTTTGTCGGCTTGCTCCTTCTCGCTAATAGACGCTTGGCAAGTAGATTGCTGCGTCGCCGCAAAGCGGCTTCCCGCTAATAGACGCTTGGTGAGCAGATTTTTTATTCATCATGTTGTTGAGTTTCATCGAGTATATATGTTGATATTAACAGGATAATTTGCTATATATAGCAAAAATTCAAGCTATAGTAAGGGTATTGAATTAGGTGCTATTATCTTAGAACAATAATGTAAGCCTTGTGATCCTTAATGTTATTTCTAGGAAGCTGTCGGAGATAACTAATTAATTATATTAATTGCGGTCGTGGCGAAATTGGTAGACGCACAACCTTGAGGGGGTTGTTCTTAACAGAGTGGAAGTTCAAGTCTTCTCGACCGCACCAATTCTATATGTTTCAACTTAGTTGTCTTGTAAAACCTAACATGTTAAAATAACCTGATTATTTCTACATTGATACTCAAATGATTTGAAAAATTGTTTTTTGAAAATATCAGAGAGTCCCATACTCACGCACCTCATCTCATGTACGCTGGGTGTACTCGCTCCTCATTTTCAAATCCAATTCTCCAAATCATTTGAGTATATAACTGCATTCTAGATAATTTGTTATCGAGAATTTGCACTAAACCCCAATTTCGGATTAACTTCGTTAATCCAAAATTGGAATAATAATGTAAACAATCAGGCTAGAAGTGGTTCGTCGCCTGATTGTTAAAATAATAAAAATGGCTAATAATCTTATTTTTCAGATTAAAAATAGGTTCTGTGAACAAAATTTTAATTGTCTAGATTTTGAGTGTTTTTAAGCGAAAATTAATAAGATTTTTGCCGGAATAGTGTACCTATTTCAAAAAAATCTTATAATTTGCAGCTAAAAAGAGTCAAAATATAGTAATTTAAATTTTGTTCACAGAGCCTAAGATTATTAGCTAAAAATTAGGTTAAAATGCATTCGTAGAACCGCTTCAAGAATGCATTTTTCCTTATTGCTTTACCTGTTTTTGGATTAGAATTTTTAAATTCTAATCCAAAACTGAGGTACTAACGAGGAGTTATGCAGAATCAACCAAAAAGTATGTTATCGATCCATCAAAACCAATTTGATGAAATATTTGAGCAGATTAATAATCTTCTGAATAGTGATGATGTTGGTAAAGCCGTAGAGATTATGACTAATCTCCATTATGCGGATCTTGCAGATTTCTTAGATAACGTAAATCATAGAACATATAAAATAATTCTTCCATTGTTAAAAGATACACTAAAGCCTGAGACTTTAGTGCAGCTTAGTGTAAGCAGAAAACCACTTATAATCCAAACTTTAGGTATAGAGAAAACTGTACATTTAATTAATCAACTTGCTATAGAAGATGCTGTTGAAGTTATAGAAGATCTTGATGATATAACAAAAGAAATGATCTTAGATAATCTCAAAGTAGAAAAAAGACAACAAATTATCGAAGGGTGTACTTATCCAGAAGACAGTGTTGGTAGAGTAATTGAAAGACATTTTGTGTCATTTCAAGAAGATTGGACAGTAGGCATGGCTATAGATTTTATTAGACAGCAACATATAGCACAAGATTTTCATGCTGCTATTGTAACAGATATTAAATATCGACCTATAGGCACTATACTCCTAAGCACTTTACTTAAGCATAAAGGGAATGAATTAGTAAAAAATCTGATGAATCATGAATTTAAAATTACTGATCTCTTTACTAACTTAAGTGAATTAAGTTTTATTTTTAAGCAATATGCTTTAACAATTGTACCAGTGGTCAATAAAAGCGGTAAATTAATAGGTACCATTTCAATAGACAACATGCTCTACATCATTGAACAACAAACAGAAAAAGATATAATGTCACTTGGTGGTGTTTATACCCAAGATACATTCTACAATCTATTTTATACTGTAAGACATAGATTTCCTTGGTTATTTGTCAATCTAATTACCGCTTGTATGACATCAATAATTATTAACCAGTTCAGTGTGACTATTGCCAAATTTATAACATTAGCAGCTATCACGCCTATTGTTGCTTCTATGGGAGGAAATGCCGGAACCCAAGCCATGACAGTAACAGTTAGAGCCCTTGCCAACAAAGATATCCATCATAATAATGTATTAAAAGTACTCCTTAAAGAAGTAGTTGTATGTGGATTTAATGGTTCTATATTGGCATTAGTTGGTGCATTGTTAATTTTAGTAATGCTTTCTGATCCACAGATTAGCTTAGTTTTTTCCATAGCCGTTATCCTAACTTTCCTAATTGCCGGTCTTTTTGGTTCGGCAATACCAATTACTCTACATTATTTAAATATTGATCCTGCCACTGCTTCAGGTGTATTCCTGACTGCCATAACCGACTCGTTTGGATATTTTGCCTTCCTAACCTTAGCTTATATCTTTTTGGTATAAATAGTACTATTTAAATAATCCTTTTAACCCCTTCTCAATGGTAGATTTTACTTTGTTGACAGGATCATTATTAGTAGAAGATTCCCCGTGATCTTTTTGTGTCCCTGCTTCTTCAGGTTGTTTACTTTTCTTACCACCAATAATGTTTTTTAATATGTCTTCAGGGTTTTTACCTTTCGTAATGTTGTCAACCACGCTATTTACTAAATTCTTCGCAAGATATTCCTTTAATGCTTTAGTATCAAGTTTATGTTGTGGATTATTCAGATTGCCATAAAGACGAACTTGCAATGGTGGTATCGATTTTATATTTACATTAATAATACCCTCCATATCAAGTGTATATTTAGGCAGGTTAACATTTCCAGTAACTGTTACCTCTGACGAGGCAGCAGCTAATTTACCGTCTGTTATGTTAACTATACCTTCTCTTATCTCACTATCTACCGCAAGCTTTTGGAAGTTCGTTTCACCACTTGCCAAGGAAACATCTAGCATTTTTAAAATAGTTGCCAGGTTTTTAATATTCTTAAGGGTATCTAATAGTTTTTGTAGATCAAATCCGCTAACTATACCATCAGACGCTGTTAATGTGGCTTTACCGAATAAGTTACCTACATATTGAGATTGGCTTTGACCTTTTGTTTTGAGATCTGTCACAAAATTAACAGTCCCTTGGGTAACTTTAATTTTACTTCTCTGTGATACTATATTTTGTGACACTATATTTTTCAACTTAGCATCTTTAAGACTAGCTTTAAAGCTAATAGGTTGATTAACTTGCGAAGAAATTTGTCCAGTAGCGATTAAAGTACCACCATATAAATTACCATTTAAAGATTTGATATCTAGTACACCACCGGCAAGTGACATAGTAGTTTTGACATTATCAAAAATCAACCCTCCTTTAATAATTTTCTGTATAGTTAAAGTTAAGTCTCCATC
>CM055403.1:2926739-2947783 GCA_029228625.1 Pseudolycoriella hygida | reverse complement strand
ACGTCGATGCGGTACTCGAATCCTCACGTACATTAGAGTACGCTGCGGTTCTGCGTTCCGCGTCTCCTTCAAATCCTTGCGCATAAGCGAGTTTCCGAAGAGGTCTAATCTGTTATATCTATAAATATAGCAGATTTTTTTGCTCCACTAATAGCTGTTTTCATTATTTTTGCGATATTGCTTATTTTTTTATTCCCTAACTAGTACATTAGCAAGACCACATAGTGGTCGTAACAATCCCAAAAAATGATTAGAAATGGATTGCTTCGTCGCTACAAAAGTAGCTCCTCCCAATGACGTTAGTTTGTATAGATAAATACCAATCGGATTAGCTATACAACTAAAATAGTTGATATTTTTTATATTAATAATATTCCTTAAACACTTAGTTAATTAATGATTTAAAGTGAGACAAACCATCTTTTTCGTATCTAGATAACAAATTATATAAACCATCGGGTAAAAAGTTAAGATTTATCAGCTCATTAAATCTTATCCAATGGAATTTTAAGAGTTCTTCCTTTGACTTCACTTCTTTACTTATAGACAAATCTTTTGAAATAACTTTTAAAATTATACAATGTTCATGAACAGCTTTGCCATCATAATCCCATATATTTTCTATCATGCCAACAAAATCGCCTAATTCAAAATTAATTAGACCAATTTCCTCTCTTAGTTCTCTTGATAATGCGGTATGAATTGGCTCTTGGTATTTTATGTGACCACCAGGCAAAAATAGATTTTTTCCATTGTCAGCAACTAACACAGAATCTTCATCTCTTATATAAGCCCGTACGATAGCATGGATTTTGTTTATTTGCATAATTATCTTTACTCTAAATTTGAGAAAATATAATAATTACATTCCTTCCATCTTAAACAAATTTTTATTATACATGCTAGTAATGACCCACCAGAGACTATTTTGGCTGCTTCCTTTCGAACCTGACCACCTGAACAGAGCCAATGCCCACTACTAGCACGTGATAAAATAGTTCTTTTATCATCTATAAGCAAGCTATTTAATTAGGAGACTGCCTGCAATAACTAATTAATTATATTTTTTTTCTATATCACTTTTGCTCAGTCTCTTTGGTGTTCCAAATATCTCTGGATTTTTGAGCTTAAACAAATCATCATCAAATTTTTGTACTTTTGCAATATGATTAAATTTTATGGTAATAACATTGTCATCCTCAAGTATTTTTAACATTTTAATCTGTTTAGTTGCTTTATCAAAGGTAATCTGACTACGTCGCTCTGATAAAGTATGATAAAGAGTAATCTTAAACATATTATCTTGATCTATTGTCGACTCAATCTCAAAATATTTATCAAAATCTATGCTATCTTCTAACAAAAAATTAAATACATTCTCCTTTGCCTTAATACGACTTACATGTTTCATATCATAGTCATATACCGACACATAGTTAGCATTACCAATAACCACCAAAGGAAATGGTGAATAATAATTACAGCGAAATTTAGAAGGTTTATTAATTAACAACTTACCTTCAGTCTGATTCCCTGCCGAATCTTCTTGGGTAAAGTCTACAGCAATGGATTTTATTTCCCGTAAGTATATTTTGAGCTGATCAATAGCCTTGCTATCAATAGGTCTATTCTCTAACGTTTCAGCATGTGCTGTATGAACTATGGTTAGAAGGAAATAAATGACAATAATACCTTTACCAAACCAACTAGTCATTTATACCTACATGCGTTACATTTGTTTTGCATACTACATGAAGATGTCTATAATTTCAATAGAGAACGCTAGGAAGCTATCGGAGATAACTAACCTGGATATTGCATGATAGATAATGAGTCAATTACTCTATCCTTTGTATCACAAGGGTTATAGGCTAAAATATAATAAGATTTAAAAAATATAGTTTTTATTATATAAGTATCATAACAGGATAAAAACGTCATTGCGAGAGGACATAGCCAACGAAACAGTCCAAGAAAGTGATTAGAAATGGGTTGCTTGGTCGCCACCAAAGTGGTTCCTCGCAATGACGTTTGTTTATGGCATAATACCTTATAAAATGTAGGGTATTATAAAATTATATTTCACCACTGTAAATTGTGTCCTATGGTAAGGAGATTGTATAAATTATTTGACTAGATAAGTGTTTGTTGATATAAGTTCTATAGGTTATGGGGCGTAGCCAAGTGGTAAGGCAACGGTTTTTGGTATCGTCATTCGGTGGTTCGAATCCATCCGCCCCAGCCATTCAGTACAACTTGCTACTTTTTGCAATTCTGTGAATGGAAAAGCCAGAACGTAATGCAGTTTACAGCCCTCGAGTGTTAGGTTCGAAAATATAAAATTTAATAATTCCCTTTTTTCAGCAATTGTCGAACCTTTAAAAGTTTTATAGGCGTTTCTGCTGATACTTATAAGGTCTACAAGCTTTTTAGAAAGCTTATCATCTACTTTGTCATAACTCTTAATTAATTCAGTTAATTCATATTGTCTTTCCTTTAATTGAGCTTTCTTACGAAAAAATTCTTCTCTAGTTAAGGTGTCATCTGCTAAGAAATCCATCAATCTATTGAGTTTATTTTGAATAACGGTATGCTCTTGTTTTAATTCGCCAACTTCACGGTTAAATTCATGAGCCTTGCCTTTATTGACACTTGTTAAATAATCCATTGTTTGTTTTAATATCTCAGGATTTTTTATTTGTAAGGTTTTTAATACTTCCTCAATTTGCCTTAATGTGGGTCATTTTTCAACGCACATTAAACCATTTATTGGGTCATTATTGCACGCTTTTTAACATTTTGACAAACTCCTAGCTCTTTCTCGAAAAAATGATAGCCTTCTTGTAATTCTTGTGTATTGTTGTAGTTATCAGTTTTTATGCAAGAAACTACCAAAGACAGAAGTTGACGAGAAGTTTTACTTAATTGTTTACCACAATTATTAGTAAGGTTTCACCATTCAGGTGGGACGAAGTTACCGACTATATTATAGAAAATAGTATCGGAATTTTTAACTAAGTCATCGGAAAAAATTAACGATTCCGTCATATTCCCTCCCCGTGAAAAACGGTTAAAAATAGACCTTTTTGTAGGTCAATTTTGGGGAATTTTGCCAAAAAAACACTATAAAAACAATATAGAAGCTTTTTAAGGAATTTATGAAGTAGTTGAAATGATAATATATATACGGGTTGGGAGGGTTTTTTTAAAACTCCACTCTACACTCTTGCGAGGAGCAGCTTTGCGGCGACGCGGCAATCCAAAAATGACCAAAAATGGATTGCTTCGTCAGCTTACGCCTCCTAGCAATGACGCTGAGACTTCATATGGAGTCATAAATAATTAACATCAACAATAATAAAGAGTTGATATGAGAAGCAAACTTAAGCATAGAGAACTAAATGATGGTGAGATAAGTTTTTGCCTAGCTCAATCACGGGATGAAGATTTAATAAAATCTTGGCTTGATAAACCACATGTTAAAAATTACTGGGACAATAGTAGCGATCTACTGGAAAACCTACAGAATTATTTGCAAGGTACGAAAGATATTTTTGATTATTGGCTAGGCTTTTATGACATGCAACCCTATGCGTTAATAATGACATCAGACGCAAACGATTCTACACCAGAACATTTACTACCTTGGGTTAAACCTAAGGAAATCACTTGGACTATAGACTTTATGATAGGACAAGAAGATTTTTTAGGATTAGGTTTAAGCTCAATGACCTTAGCAAGATTTATAAACACAACAAAACAAGTTAACACTTGGATAATTGATCCCAGTGAATCAAACCATAAAGCAATTAGTGCCTATAAAAAAGCTGGTTTCAAAATAGTTGATAGTTTTGCTCCATCTACAGGCTACTTTAAGGATGTACCACATTATTTAATGATTCTAAAGCATTAAAAAAAATAATTATTTTTTTAGAAACTATTAGTGTTGGTATATTTATAGTCTATAATGCTATTATTATGGAGAAAAATATATGCAAGAATTTGATTTAATAGTGATTGGTAGTGGTCCTGCCGGTTATACAGGAGCAATAAGAGCAGCCCAGTTGGGTATGAAGGTTGCCTGTATAGAGAAAAGGGTGACGCTTGGTGGCACTTGCCTAAATGTTGGTTGTATTCCTTCTAAAGTATTACTAAATTTCTCTGAGAAATATCATGAAGTATTAAACCATTGTGCCGATATTGGCATTATGACCTCAGCCAAACTTGATTTACAGAAAATGATGACTAAAAAAAGTCAAGTAGTATCAGATTTATGTAAGGGTATAGAAAGTTTGTTTGTAAAAAATAAAATCACTAAATTTACAGGAAGTGCCAAGTTTATTTCAGCCAATCTTGTAGAGATTACTAACGGCACATCGGTTACCCAGATCTCGGCTAAGAATATTTTAATTGCTACTGGCTCTGATATTATTGAAATGCCTAATATTGTTGTTGATGAGGAATATATAGTTTCATCAACAGGAGCTTTGAGTCTTGCTAAAGTCCCAGAAACTATGGTAGTAATTGGTGGTGGTTATATAGGTTTAGAGCTTGGTTCGGTATGGAATAGGCTTGGTTCTAAAGTAACGGTTATTGAGTATGCTGAAACTATTGTGCCAGCTTTAGATAAAGAGATTATCAGTCAATTTACCAAACTCCTACAAAAGCAATCTATTGAATTGCGATTGAACACTAAAGTTCTGTCTGCTGAAAAAAAAGCAGGAAAAGTTATTTTAAATATACAACAAACAACTGACTCCTCAGTGCAGCAAATTAGTGCTGATATAGTGCTATTAGCTGTTGGCAGAAAAGCCCATACAACAAATTTAGGTCTAGATAAATTAGCAATTCAAACGGACAAACAAAATAGAATTACGGTTAATGATCATTTCCAAACAATAATTCCTAATATTTATGCTGTTGGTGATGTAATTGCTGGACCTATGCTTGCTCATAAAGCAGAAGAGGAGGCTGTTGCTGCCGTTGAAATTATGGCAGGTTTGGCAGGTCATGTTAATTATAATCTTATTCCAAGTGTCATCTATACTTGGCCAGAGGTGGCAAGTGTTGGTTTAACTGAAGAGCAATTAAAAGAAGCTAAGATTGATTATAAGGTTGGTAAATTTCCATTTTTGGCAAATAGTCGAGCGAGAAGTACAGGTTTTACCGATGGGATGGTAAAAATATTAGCTGATAGCGTAACGGATAAAGTGCTTGGAGCACATATTATAGGACCTGCAGCTGGCACTATGATTGCAGAGCTTGTAGCATTTATGGAATTTGGGGCCTCTTCAGAAGATATAGCAAGAACTTGTCATGCTCATCCTACCCTAAGTGAGGGCATAAAGGAAGCAGCTTTGGCTGTAGATAGGAGGGCTATTAATTTTTAGGAAGTTATAGATTGCTTCGTCGGCTATACCTCCTCGCTAATAGACTGGGGGTTGCAAAGTGCCTTCTTGCAATGACGCCTATGCACAATGACGTTTGAGGCTTACAACATTAGTGAGAGAGTAATTTTGGTTATACTAGGAATTGACCCATCTTTAGCTGGTATGGGATGGGGAGTAATTGATACTGATCCTCTGAAATATTTAGCTAGTGGGGTTATAAAGACTAAATCAAGTGAACCGATGCATAAAAGGCTAGCATTAATTGTTGCGTCTTTGCAGAAGGTAATAATGCAATATCAACCTGTTGTTGTTGCGATGGAGGAGACCTTTGTTAATATGAATAGTGTATCATCTTTAAAATTGGGATATGCTAGAGGGGCGGTTATGTCACTTATTGGAGGATATGATGTTGCTTTTCGAGAATTTAAACCTAATGTTATTAAGAAATCAGTAGTGGGTTATGGTCACGCTGAAAAAAATCAGGTTTTGCAAATGATTAAGCTTTTACTACCAGGGGCAAGTGTTATTAGTAACTTTGATGAAGCAGATGCTCTTGCGGTAGCTTACGTTTGCTTTGCTTATACCTCAAAAATTTGAAGGATTGATAGATGTCCCAAGATCAAAAATATCCACACTTAAAAGATTTGAGTATATACTCAAATGATTTGGAGAATTGGAACATAAAACAAGGGGTGAGCACGCTAGGCGTACAGCTAGTACGTGAGTACGCGAATGCCCCGAAGTTCTATGGAGCCAATTCTTCAAAGCAGAAGAGTATACCGGTTATTATTTTAGTAAAACCTCAAATGGGAGAAAATATTGGTGCCACTGCTAGAGCAATGAAAAATTTTAATATTTCAGAGTTGAGAATCGTTGCTCCGAGAGATGGTTGGCCAAACAAGATAGCTCGCAATGTAGCTGTAAGGGCGGTAGATATCATAGATAATGCTAAGATTTATGATAGTTTAAAAGCAAGTATCCAAGATATTGATTATTTATATGCAACAAGTGTACACTCACGTGATATCAATAAAGATTATGTTTTATCAGATAATTTAAGTCAAGATTGTCCTGTGGGTCTTAAAGTTGGCATCATGTTTGGTCGGGAAAGTTCTGGTCTGCAAAATACAGACATTACTTATGCCCACAAAATTATTAATATTAATACCGGAGATTTCACCTCTCTGAATATTGCCCAGTCGGTAGTTATTATATGTTATGAGCTATTTCGTAATAAACAGTTGAGAATAGACGTTAGCAATGAACAAGAGGTAGCATCAAGAGGAGAGTTAGGATATTTTTTTGAACATTTATTTGCTGAATTAGATAACAAAAATTTCTTTAAAGTACCTGAAAAGAAATTACACATGACTCACAATATTATGAATATTTTTACGCGTATAGATAAATTATCTAGTGCAGAACTACAAGCTTTAAGGGGGATAATTACAACTTTAAGTTCATAGAAACAGCTAATATAGCCAAGTTTGTTAAAAACTCTTTGCTTTTATAAAAAAAATTAGCTATAGTTCCACCTGTTGCCTCTTATAGTAAAAGTGGTAGGGTAGATGTTTTTATCATTTTAAGAGTTATATCTAACCCGATTAGTATTACGCGTCATTGCGAGACCATGTAGTGGTCGTGGCAATCCATGTCTATTGGATTGCTTAGTCGCTACAAAAGTAGCTCCTCGCAATGACGCGTAATACTAATCGGGTTAGATATAATAAATTAAGAGTCAAAAGAAATAATTTTGGAGTATTGAATGCCAACAAATAATCAATTAGTACGTTTTGGAAGAAAGTCGAAGGTTCGTAGAACAAAATCCCCGGCTTTGGAGTCCAATCCATTTTTGAAAGGTGTTTGTGTAATAGTGAAAACTGTCACTCCTAAGAAGCCTAACTCTGCTCTTCGTAAGATGGCACGTGTTCGCTTAAGTAATGGGCAGTATGTCAATGCTTATATACCTGGTGAAGGACATAATTTACAAGAACACTCGACAGTATTGGTAAGAGGTGGAAGTGTTCCTGATCTTCCAGGTGTTAAGTACCATATAGTACGCGGTGCTTATGATACTCAGGGTGTAAAAAATCGTAAACAAGGACGCTCACGTTATGGTACGTCAGCGAAACAAGCTGTAAAAAAATAATTTGAAATAGAGAGATAAGATGTCACGTCGTCATGCCGCAGAGAGAAGGGTTGTCTTGCCTGATATGAAGTATAATAGCCCTCTGCTTGCTAGGTTCATTAATAATATTATGAGAGAAGGGAAAAAAGCTCTAGCTGAAAAGATAGTATATTCTGCTTTTAGTAAGATAGAGAAAAAACATAAGGTAGATCCTTATGAAACTTTTAATAATGCGATGAATAATGTTAAACCATATCTTGAGGTTACATCAGTACGGGTAGGGGGGGCAAATTATCAGGTTCCTTCTCCTGTTGATGAAAGAAGAGGATACGCACTTGCCTCACGCTGGATTATTAATGCAGCCAATAAACGTTCTGAAAAAATGATGATTGATAAGTTGGCAGAGGAATTGTTTGAAGCGTCAAATAGTAGAGGGGTTGCTATTAAAAAGAGAGAGGACACTCATAAAATGGCTGAAGCTAACAAAGCTTTTGCTCATTTTAGTCCTAAAAAATCGTAACCAAGGTAATTAAGTTATATGTCAACTACGGAATTTTCTCTTGCTAATACTCGTAATATCGGGATTTGTGCTCATATTGATGCTGGTAAAACTACTACAACCGAGCGTATTCTTTTCTATACTGGTAAATCACATAAGATTGGTGAAGTTCATGAAGGTGGTGCTACCATGGATTGGATGGAGCAGGAGCAAGAGCGTGGTATTACCATTACTTCTGCTGCTACTACCTGTTATTGGCAAAATAAGAGGATTAATATTATTGATACACCAGGTCACGTAGATTTTACTATAGAAGTAGAAAGATCTCTGCGTGTTCTTGATGGAGCGGTAGCAGTATTTGATGGGGTGGCTGGTGTTGAGCCGCAATCAGAGATAGTATGGAGGCAGGCTGATAAATATGGAGTGCCTAGAATGTGTTTTGTCAATAAGATGGACAGAATGGGGGCTAACTTTTACCAATGCGTGGAGATGATCAAAGATCGCCTTGGGGCAAAACCTCTAGTAATTCAGTTGCCAGTTGGTATTGAAGAAAATTTTAAAGGAGTTATTGACCTAGTTAAGATGAAGGCAATAATTTGGAAGGATGAATCTCTTGGTGCTGAATATTCATACGAAGACGTTCCTAGTGATATGCTAGAGAAAACTGAAGAATATCGTACTTTGCTTATTGAAATGGTTGCTGAAATTGACGATCATTTGATGGAAAAATATTTGTCAGCTGAGGAGTTTACGGAAGAAGAAATTAAATCAGCAATAAGGAAAGGAACAATTGATAGAGCTTTTTTCCCAGTATTATGTGGTAGTGCTTTTAAAAATAAAGGTGTGCAACCCTTGCTAGATGCAGTCGTTGATTATTTACCTTCACCGGTTGATATTGGAACCGTTAGGGGAATATATGTTGATTCTGGGGAAGAAAAAGATTTTAAAATCTCAACGTCTGAACCTCTTGCTGCTTTAGCGTTTAAAGTGATGACCGATCCATTTGTTGGGTCTCTTACATTTGTTAGAATTTACTCTGGTAAGATTAGTTCTGGTGCTACTGTGATTAATACGGTAAAGAACCAAAAGGAACGAGTAGGCAGAATGCTGCTTATGCATGCTAATGAAAGGGAAGATGTTAAAGAAGCTTTGGCAGGAGATATTGTTGCCTTAGCTGGTCTTAAGAATACCACTACTGGTGATACTTTGTGTGGTGCGGATAAGCAGGTTATTTTGGAGAGAATGGAATTTCCTGAGCCAGTTATTGAACTAGCCGTAGAACCAAAGTCAACTGCTGATCAAGAAAAAATGGGAATGGCATTGTCTAGGTTAGCTTCTGAAGATCCATCTTTTAGAGTGTCGACTGATCAAGAAAGCGGTCAGACTGTTATTAAAGGTATGGGTGAGCTGCATTTAGAGATCATGGTTGATCGTATGAAGCGTGAGTTTAAAGTTGAGGTTAACGTTGGAGCACCACAGGTAGCTTATCGTGAAACAATTACTAAGAGTTGTGAGATTGATTATACACATAAAAAGCAATCTGGTGGAGCTGGGCAGTTTGCACGGGTCAAAATAATATTTGAACCTCAAGAAGCTGGGGAAGGATTCGCTTTTGAAAGCAAAATTGTTGGTGGAGCTATACCTAAGGAATTTATCCCTGGTGTTGAAAAGGGTCTAAATAATATTAAAGATACAGGTGTAGTTGCTGGTTATCCAATGATTGATTTCAAAGCAACTTTGATAGATGGAGCATTCCATGATGTGGATTCAAGTGTACTAGCGTTTGAAATAGCTACCAAGGCTGCTTTTAGGGAAGGTATGCCAAAAGGTAATCCAAAGTTACTTGAACCAATTATGAAAGTGGAAGTGATTACTCCAAATGAATATATGGGTGATATTATTGGCGACCTAAATAGTCGTAGAGGACAAATGCAAAGCATGGATCCAAGAGGTAATGCACAAGTTATAACTGCCAATGTACCTTTAGCTGAAATGTTTGGTTATGTTAGTACTTTGCGTTCTTTATCACAAGGTAGATCTCAATATAGTATGGTTTTCTCTCATTATGAGCAAGTGCCGTTACAGGTGGCTGAGACTATTAAAGCTAAGAAATAAAAATATTTTCCACGAAAATCATTAGTGGATCATATATGATGTGGTATTATAATTCATTAAGAAATAGTTTGATTTCTTAATGAAAATGTGATAGGAGTGTAGCTCAATTGGTAGAGCGTCGGTCTCCAAAACCGAAGGTTGCGGGTTCAATTCCTGTCGCTCCTGCCAAATATAATGAGTTCGTATAATATGTTAAAGGAAAATAGAGTCTACAAATTTTATGAGCAAGTAAAGCAAGAAGTTTATAAAATTGTTTGGCTCGGTAAGAAGGAATTGATCACTTCAACTATTATAGTGGTAGTAACTGTATTTATTTTTAGTATAATTTGTTTGGTATTAGACTACGGTATACATAGCATAATGCAGGTTTTACTTAATATTGGGAAGTAGGAAGAATAGGTTTAGGGAAAATTGTGGTGCAGTGGTACGTTATTCATACATTATCGGGATCAGAAAAGCGTGTAAAGCAAATGATTCTTGATCAAATTGCTAAGCAAGGCATGTCAGAATCTTTTGAGGATATCGTTGTTCCGGTTATTGAAATACCTGAAGTTAAACGTGGTAAGAACGTTAAGACTGAGAAGAAATTTATGCCTGGTTATATTCTGATTAAAATGAAGATGACCGATGATACTTGGCATTTAGTGAAAAGCGTTACTAAGGTTACAGGTTTTTTAGGTAGTAAAAGTACGCCGCTACCTCTTAGTGAAAAAGAAATACAAAATATTTTTAGCAAACTTGAATCTGAAACCAAAGATGCTAAGATCTCGAAATTGTATGAAATTGGTGAAGCGATAATTGTTACTGACGGTCCGTTTGAAACTTTTACAGGGGTTATAGAAGAAATTGATTATGACAAAAATAAATTACGTGTGTCTATATCTATTTTCGGTAAAGCAACTCCTATAGAACTAAATTTTACGCAAGTTAAGAAGAATAATTAAGAGGTGTTGTAAGCCTCAGGCGTCACTAGACCTATTGCAAAACTCGCTTATGCTGAGGAATTTGAAGGAGACGCGGAACGCAGAACCGCAGCGTACTCAAATGTACGTGAGGATTCGAGTACCGCATCGACGTACAAATTACCAGTAGAAGTAGAGTTTTGCAATAGGTCTACTGCGAGGAGGCGGGAGCCGACGAAGTAATCCAGGAAAATGATTAGAAATGGATTGCTTCGACCATTACATGGTCTCGCAATGACGCTTGGTTGGGGGATGTTGTAAGTTTCAAACGTCATTGCGAGGGACCGTAAGGTCGACGAAGCAATCCACTTTTTTATGGATTGCCACGCCACCTACGGTGGCTCGCAATGACATCAAGTTATTTTCCATATGGCTTTTAAATGCCATGTGTAAGGAAAAAAATATACCAATTGGTAAATTATTATTAGATCATTACCAATTGGCGTTAAATAAGTAAAGATAGGAATATAATGGCAAAAAAAATAACGGCTTATATTAAGTTAACTGTGCCAGCAGGTAAAGCTAATCCATCTCCGCCTATTGGACCTGCTCTTGGTCAGAAGAAGCTTAATATTATGGAATTTTGTAAGGCATTTAATGCTGCTACTCAAACTATTGAACCAGGGATGCCTATTCCAGTGGTAATTACTGCTTATGAAGATAATAGTTTTACTTTTGTAACTAAGACTTCCCCGGCATCGTATTATTTAAAACAATTTGCTAAAATTCCTAAAGGTTCTAGTGCTACTAAAAAAGAGGCATTTGTTGGTAAGGTTACCATGTCAGATTGTATTGAAATTGCCAAAATTAAGATGGTTGATCTTAATGCTGATGATTTAATAGCTGCCGCTAAAATTATTCGTGGTACTGCTGAATCTATGGGTCTTGAAGTAGTAGGAGATTAATGTATGTTAGTTGATAAAAAGGATGCTGTGAATAATAGAAAGTTAACTGGTGGTAAGAAGATACGGGCAGCAAGAAAGAATATAGAGTTGGCTAGCAACCGTACTTTAGCAGAAGGAATAGAAGCTTTGCAGTCTGTATCCTATACTAAATTTGACTCTACTTTGGAAGTGGTAATGAAATTAGGAGTAGATCCTAAGCACTCAGATCAAATGGTGCGTGGTGTTGTTGCGTTGCCAGCTGGTACGGGTAAAGTTAGTAGAGTTGCAGTGATTTGCAAGGATGAACAGATAGAAGAAGCTAAAGCAGCTGGTGCAGATATTGCTGGTTCTACAGAAATTATCGATGATATTAAAGCTGGAAAAATTAATTTTGACGTTTGTATTGCAACGCCAAATATGATGTCAGCAATAGGTACGGTAGCAAGAATTCTTGGTCCAAAAGGTTTAATGCCCAATCCAAAACTTGGGACAGTAACTACAGATATCGTAACGGCAATTAAAAATGCCAAAAGTGGTCAAGTAGAGTATAGAGTTGAAAAGGCTGGTATTATTCATGCTGGAGTTGGAAAATTATCATTTTCCAAACAAGATTTACTAAATAATGCATCAACCTTGATATCTGCTGTAGTTAAGGCAAAGCCTTCTGGTGCTAAAGGAAATTATTTAAAAGCAATATATCTATCTTCTACTATGGGACCATCAGTAAAAATAGATTTAGCAAGTATATCGTAAAACACGACAGGGAGAGTTAAGGTGTTAAGATCAGAGAAACATGAGTTTGTCGTAGAACTTGAAGAAGTGTATAAGCGGTCAAACTCCGTGATAATTACTCATTATCATGGACTTACTGTTAGTCAAGTGACTACGCTACGTAGGTCTCTTAAAGCAAAAAATGTTGGGTTCAAAGTAGTTAAAAATACTTTGTCAAAAATAGCAGCTAATAAGGCTGGTGTTGATAATATTGCACATCTGCTTGCTGGTCCCACAGCATTAGCATATTCTGAAGACTTTGTTGATGCTGCAAAACTTATCGTAGAATTTGCAAAAACTAATGAATGTTTGAAAATAGTTGGTGGTTTAGTAAATAATCAACTATTAGATGTGAATTCTGTACAACAACTGGCAAAATTGCCTTCATTAGACGAGCTTAGAGGTAAAATTATTGGGGTTCTACAGGCTCCTGCAACTAAAATTGCTGGAGTTATACAAGCTCCTGCATCTGGACTTGCTAGAGTTTTGCAAGCTTATGCAAATAAAAGTTAATTTAATAAAAAAGTTTTAAAAGGAAGAAAATTATGACAGACCTAGTAAAAATCGTAGATCAATTATCAACTCTTACAGTAATTCAAGCAGCAGAGCTTTCAAAAATGCTAGAAGAAAAATGGGGGGTAACAGCCGCAGCTCCTGTAGCAGTAGCTGCAGCTACTTCAGCATCATCAGAAGCAGTAGCTGAAAAGACAGCGTTTGAAGTTGTTTTGGCTAGTAGCGGTGATAAAAAAATAGAAGTCATTAAGGTAACTAGAGAACTTACTGGTCTTGGCTTAAAAGAAGCTAAAGAGTTAGTTGATGCTGCCCCAAAAACGATTAAGACCGGTGTAAATAAAGAAGACGCTGAAAGCTTTAAAGCAAAATTAGAAGCAGCTGGAGCAAAAGTTGAATTAAAATAATTTCCATAATATCAATATTTTATGAGAATTATAGGTTAATTCAATTGGATTAGGTTATACTCTTCTGGTTTGAAGAATTGCTTTCGCAACTATTTGTGCCAGTTCTTTAAGAGTATATTTGTTATAGTCAATTTAGGAGAATTGGGTAGTAGGTGCGATGGAGCGAAGCTTATATGTGATAGGCGAGCGGCGAGTAACGACGTCACCAGTTTCTTATCAGTTGACTATAGTAGTTTTTCTTTAAACCAGAAGAGTATATACGGATCACAGGATAAGATATCTATATAGATATATTTGCTGAAAGCGTTTTTAGGTTCTATGAACAAAATTTTAATTGTCTAGATTTCGAGTATTTTTAAGCGAAAATTAATAAGATTTTTGCAGGAATAGTGTACCTATTTCAAAAAAATCTTATAATTTGCAGCTAAAAAGAGTCAAAATATAGTAATTAAATTTTGTTCACAGAGCCTAGTACTAAATCTAGGTTTGTATTGTTGATAATGGGAATGAGCTTGTTGTGTGATATTCTATTTTGCTTGAGGGTTATGGTACTAAATATATTTTCGTGCCTGCAAAAGCTATTGCATTTTATACAAAAATATAAACAAAAAGCTATTGAACTTCTAAGGCATATCTTTTTTGTCGTGGGAGAATTTTGTATTTGTTTATCCAAAATTCTGAATCAGGTGAAGATTTGCAGCAGATTTGTGTATTTTAGTAATCCACGCTATATTTTTATACTCAAATGATTTGAAGAATTGGAACGTAAAACAAGGGGTGAGCGAGCGGAGCGTAGTAAACCTACGTGAGCACGCGAATCCCCGAAGTTTTGCGGAGCCAATTCTTCAAAGCAGAAGAGTATACATTAAAAAATTTATTCATATTGTCTAGGAGGCTGCCTGCGATAACTAATTAATTCTATATTTGGCTCTTTTTGGCTGCGAATAAACATGATTTTTTTGAAATAGGTACACTATTCCTTCAAAAATCATATTTATTCTCCCCGAAAAATAGCTCAAAATATAATTAATTAGTTATCGCAGGCAGCCTCCTAGCGAAAATAAAAATAATTTGAGATTATGCTTGAATGATTTAAAAAATTGGTTCCGTAAAACTAAAAACTATGCAGGTCCTTTTGTTCCGAATATGCATATGTCAGACTTCCTTTTTGTTTTATATTCCAATTTTTCAAATCATTCGAGTATACATTACTTCTAAATCGAGTTCTTTAAGTGGCTTTTTGCTTGGTTTCAAAATAAAAAATTATTAAAAGCTATAATTTTTATCAAAAATATGACAAAAACTTTGTTCACAGCAACAAGTCTATTTTTTTCAAGATTACAACCGAGTTACCAATTATATATATTGGTAACTCGTGTTAAGATATAGAGAATGAATCGGGAGATTATATGACAACGCAGTCCTTATCAATTGGTAAACGTATAAGAAAGAATTTTGGTCACATAAATTTGGTAGCATCTATACCAAATTTGATTGAGGTTCAGAAAAATTCTTATGAAAAAGGTTTCTTACAGTTTGGAGTTAGAGACTTTGAGCGAGAAAATAAAGGATTACAATCAGTATTAAGTTCAATTTTTCCGATTCATGATCCCTCTAATATTGCCTATTTAGAATTTGCTAAATATGAGTTTGATAATCCTAAATATGATGTTGAGGAATGTACTCAAAGAGGTCTTAGTTATGCTGCTCCCCTCAAAGTTACATTGCGATTAAGTATTTGGGATATTGATGAAGATACTGGAGCAAGAGAAATCAAAGGCATTAAAGAGCAAGAAGTTTATATGGGGGATATTCCTCTAATGACCAAAAATGGTACCTTTATTATTAATGGTACAGAAAGGGTAGTAGTATCACAGATGCATAGGTCACCTGGTGTGTTCTTCTATCATGATGAGGGCAAAGTTCACTCTTCAGGGAAGTTTTTGTATTCTGCTAGGGTTATACCTTATAGAGGATCATGGCTAGATTTTGAATTTGATGCTAAAGATGTTATGTATTTTAGAATAGATAGGAAAAGAAAGCTTTATGCTACTACTCTTCTTAGAGCTATTGGAATGTCTACCGACGAAATTATAAAGTTCTACTATGATACAGTAACCTGTTTTACCAAGAATGGATGTTGGGCAACAAAGTTTATACCTGAGTCTATAACCGCTCATAGAATATCTAATGACTTAGTAGATGCGGATACTGGCAATATCATACTTGAATCTGGTCAAAAGATTACACCTCGTTTGGCTAAGAAATTTGCTCAAGATGGAGTAAAAAATATTTTGGTAGAACGTGAGTATTTAGTAGGAAAATATTTATCACAGGATCTTATTAATCCGGATAATGGTGAAATACTGGCTGCCATTGGTGAAATAATCACAATAGATATGCTGGATTCTATTATGACTCTTGGAATTTTGTCTGTTGATGTACTTGCTATAAATACGCAATCAGGTCCTTACATAAGAAATACCTTATTTGCTGATAAAAACCAAAATTATGAATCAGCATTGATCGACATATTTAGGGTATTAAGACCAGGAGAACCGGCTAACATTGAAGCTGCTAAGATATTATTTAATAATTTATTCTTTGATCCTGAAAGATATGATCTTTCGGAAGTTGGTCGTATTAAAATGAATTCAAGATTGGAACTTAATATACCAGAATCTACAGCTATTTTAACTATTGAAGATATAAAACATATTCTTAAAGTTTTAGTAGATCTAAAAGATGGTAAAGGTTCGATAGATGATATTGATCACCTTGGTAACAGAAGAGTTAGGTCAGTTGGAGAACTAATTGAGAATCAATTTAGGATTGGTCTTGTTCGTATGGAGAAATCAGTACTTGAAAGAATGTCCGTGGTTGATCTTGATGCGGTTATGCCTCATGATTTAGTAAATTCAAAAGTTTTAGTTTCTGTAGTAAAAGAGTTTTTTAGTACTTCACAACTTTCTCAGTTTATGGATCAAACTAATCCATTGTCAGAAATAACTCATAAGAGAAGATTATCAGCTTTAGGACCTGGTGGAATTAGTAGGGAGAGAGCTGGAGCTGAAGTAAGGGACGTTCACCCTACCCATTATGGACGTATTTGTCCAATTGAGACACCAGAAGGACAGAATATAGGTTTGATCAATTCCATGGCTACTTATGCCAGGGTTAATAGACATGGTTTCATTGAAACTCCTTATCGAAAAGTTGTAGATGGTCATGTAACTGATGAAGTTGTTTACTTGTCAGCAATTGAAGAAGGGAAATATAAAATTGCTCAAGCTAATGCAGCTACCGATCAAAAAGGTTTGTTACAGGAAGAGTTAATTAATTGCCGGATTGATGGCGGTAATTTTGTTATGCTTACCCCTGCAGAAATAGATTATATTGACGTTACCCCGATGCAAGTTGTTTCTGTTGCTGCATCACTTATTCCATTTTTGGAAAATGATGATGCTAATAGAGCATTGATGGGATCAAACATGCAACGTCAGGCTGTACCACTTATTAGAAGTGATGCCCCTTTAGTTGGTACTGGTATTGAAGGAATTGTTGCACAAGATTCTGGAGTTTCAGTTGTAGCCTTACATGATGGAATAGTAGAACAAGTTGACTCAACTAGAATAGTAGTGAGAACTAAAGAGCAGAAAACAGATGGTTCACCTGGTGTAGACATTTATAATTTATTAAAATTTCAAAGATCTAACCATAATACTTGTATTAATCAAAAACCATTAATTAAAGTTGGAGATCATGTAGTAAAAGGTGAAGTAATTGCTGATGGACCAAGTACGGATAATGGAGAGATAGCTCTTGGTAGGAATGTTCTAGTGGCTTTTCTACCATGGAGTGGTTATAATTTTGAAGATTCGATTTTAATATCAGAACGTATTGTAAAAGATGATGTTTATACTTCAATTCATATTGAGGAATTTGAAATAATTGCTCGAGATACTAGACTTGGTCCTGAAGAAATCACTCGTGATATTCCAAATGTTAGTGATGAAAGTTTACGTCATCTTGACGAAGTAGGTATAGTATATGTTGGTGCAGAAGTAAAACCGAGTGATATTTTGGTGGGTAAGGTTACCCCTAAAAGTGAGTCACCTATGACTCCAGAAGAAAAATTACTCCGAGCTATTTTTGGAGAAAAGGCTTCGGATGTTCGGGACTCCTCTTTACGTGTTCCTTCTGGAATCACTGGTACTGTGGTGGAGGTACGAGTATTTTCCCGTAGGGGAATAGAAAAAGATGAGCGTGCTATAGCTATTGAAAAACAACAAATTGAAAAATTATCAAAAGATAGAGATGATGAACTTCGCATCATAGAGCATTTTGTTTTTATGCGTTTAGAGAAGATTCTAACAGGACAAATAGTTGTTAGTGGTCCCAAATCCGTAAAGTCCGGTCAATTAATTAGCGATCAAACCCTTAAATCATTATCAAAAGGACAGTTTTGGCAGCTGATTGTTGAAGATGCTGATGTAATGAATGAAATTGAACAAATTAAACGTCATTATGATGAAAAGAAAGACAGGCTCAATAAGCGTTTTAGTAGTAAAGTAGAAAAATTACAAAGTGGCGATGACTTACCACAAGGTGCTCTTAAAGTTGTAAAAGTATTTATAGCAACTAAGCATAAGCTGCAACCTGGAGATAAAATGGCAGGAAGACACGGGAATAAAGGTGTTATCTCTCGTATTATGCCAGAAGAAGATATGCCATTTTTAGAAGATGGTACAGTAGTTGATATAGTTCTTAACCCACTTGGTTTACCTTCACGGATGAATATAGGACAGGTTCTAGAGACTCATCTTGGTTGGGCAGCAGTAAATCTTGGTAAAAAAATATCTTCTATGTTGAATCAAGTTCATGACAATAAGACTGATATAGAAGAGCTTAAATCTTTTGTATCAAAGGTATATGGACATAATTCAACGTCAAAAGATATAAAGAAAATGTCTAATGAAGAAATTATGACATTTTGTGATAATATCGATAAGGGAGTATATTTTGCAACTCCGGTTTTTGATGGGGCAAAGGTTGAGAATGTAAAAGAAATGCTAACTATGGCAGATCAAGATCCATCAGGTCAAACTAGGTTAATTGATGGTAGAACAGGAGAATATTTTGATCGTACTGTTACAGTTGGCTATAAATATTTCCTAAAACTGCACCATTTGGCTGATGATAAAATTCATGCTCGTTCTATCGGTCCTTATAGCTTGGTAACTCAACAACCATTAGGTGGTAAATCACATTTTGGTGGTCAGAGATTCGGTGAGATGGAATGTTGGGGCTTGCAAGCTTATGGTGCTGCTTATACGTTACAAGAAATGCTAACTGTAAAATCGGACGATGTGGTTGGCAGAATTAAAATTTATGAATCCATTGTTCGAGGTGATAATAATTTTGAATCTGGTATCCCTGAGTCATTTAACGTAATGATCAAAGAGTTTAGATCCTTATGTTTGAATGTAAAACTTGAAGATACTACAACAGATTAAAAGTGACCAATACTGTAAAAATAATGAAAATGGCTATTAGTGGATCATAAAAATCTGCTATATTTATAGATATAACAGAATTTATAGCTAATCCAATTATGCTGAAAAATTTTTTAAGGAAGAATCTTTATGACAACAGGAATGACAAATTTCTATGGGCAATTGAGCAGTACTCAGCAATTTGATCAAATAAGGATTAATATTGCTAGTCCTGATCAAGTGCGTTCATGGTCTTTTGGTGAGGTGATGAAACCTGAGACGATAAATTATCGTACTTTCAAGCCAGAGAAAGAAGGGTTGTTTTGTGCTAGAATCTTTGGACCCGTGAAGGACTATGAGTGTCTTTGTGGTAAATATAAGCGTATGAAATATCGCGGTATTACTTGTGAGAAATGCGGTGTTGAAGTTACTACATCTAGAGTTCGTAGAGAAAGAATGGGGCATATTGAATTAGCAGCACCAGTAGCTCATATATGGTTCTTGAAATCTTTACCATCAAGGATTAGTACGTTGCTAGATATGACTATGAAAGATCTAGAAAAAATTCTGTATTTTGAAAGTTATGTTGTCATTGACCCTGGGTTATCTGTTCTACAGAGAGGTGAACTTCTATCGGAAGATGGTTTGCAAAAGGCACAAGATGAGTATGGAGAAGATAATTTTACTGCTTCTATTGGAGCGGAAGTGGTTCGTCAGATGCTTTCAGAGCTTGATTTACCTGAATTAAGAAAGAAGTTACAGGAGGATTTATTAAGTACCTCTTCAGAAGTTAAAAAGAAAAAGATTATTAAAAGACTCAAGTTAGTGGAAGATTTTCTTGAATCGGAGAATAAGCCGGAATGGATGATTATGACCGTTCTGCCAATTATTCCACCTGAGATTAGACCATTAGTTATGCTTGACGGAGGAAGATTTGCAACTTCTGATCTTAATGAACTTTATAGAAGAGTTATTAATAGAAATAATAGATTAAAAAGATTATTGGAACTAAAAGCACCGGATATTATCATTAGAAATGAAAAAAGGATGTTACAAGAATCGGTCGATGCATTATTTGATAATGGTCGTCGTGGCAAAGTAGTGAAAAATACTAATAAACGTCCATTTAAGTCACTTAGTGATATGTTAAAAGGTAAACAAGGTCGGCTTCGTCAGAATTTGCTGGGTAAAAGGGTGGATTATTCTGGTCGTTCCGTTATCGTTGTTGGACCAGAACTTAAGCTACACCAGTGTGGTTTACCAAAGACCATGGCGTTAGAATTATTCAAACCATTTATTTATTCAAAGCTTGAATTACATGGAATTGCTACCACTATAAAAGCTGCTAAAAAAATGGTTGAAGCTGAAAAACCAGAAGTGTGGGATATTTTAGAAGAAGTTATACGTGAACACCCGGTATTGCTGAATAGAGCACCAACTTTACACCGTTTAGGTATCCAAGCTTTTGAACCTTTACTGATAGAAGGAAAAGCTATCCAGCTACATCCTTTAGTGTGTGCTGCATTCAATGCTGATTTTGATGGTGATCAGATGGCAGTGCATATCCCTCTTTCAATCGAGGCTCAGCTTGAAGCAAGGGTACTCATGATGTCGACAAACAACATATTGAGTCCGGCAAATGGTCGTCCGATTATCGTACCTGATAAGGACATAGTACTTGGTCTTTATTATTTAACAATGATTTTTGACAATGAGCCTGGTGAAGGAATGGCGTTTGCCAACATGTCGGAGGTTGAACATGCTTTGTATAATAAGGTAATAACTATTCACTCAAAGATAAAATTTCGTCGCGATATGCTTAATGCTGAAGGAGAAGTTGTAGCAACTATGGTGGATACTACCATTGGTAGATTAATTATCGG
>CM055403.1:2907393-2926239 GCA_029228625.1 Pseudolycoriella hygida | reverse complement strand
AACGGGGGGTAAAAGTAAGTGGCGGACAACGGCAACGAATTGCAATTGCTAGAGCTATTTTAAAAAATGCACCCATCCTTATTTTAGATGAAGCAACATCGGCACTTGATTCACCAACCGAGGCTCTAATTCAAAAATCTATTGATGAAATTTTGGAAACCACTAATGCTACAACTATAGTGGTTGCCCACCGTTTATCAACACTTCTGCACATGGATCGTATTTTAGTATTTAAGCGTGGCAAAATTGTGGAAGACGGTACTCATGCTATGTTAATTGCTAGAGGAGAATTATATAAAACTCTTTGGGATGCACAATATAGAGGATTTTTGCCGTATAATACGGATATAACGTAAATAATTCAAATCTAGCTGGATCATTTTTCAACGCTTATTGACATAACAAAGCAATAATTTTAAAATTTTTGCTTGACCAATAAAGCAATATATGTCAAAAAGGTCATATATTCATAGAATTTGGAACTTCTTTGAAAACTAAGCCGCTATAGCTCAGAGGTGGAGCACATCATTGGTAATGATGAGGTCGAAGGTTCAATTCCTTCTAGCGGCACCATATATCTCAAGGCTTACAAAATTGTGAGCGTTCACGGTTTTTTTGCTGTTATATATTATTTTTTTCTTGCATTATCGGGTAGGTCCATAAATGAATAAAAAATTTGCTTGCTAAACGTCTATTAGCGAGATCACGCAAGTAGGTCGTGGCAATCCATTTCTAATTACTTCCCTGGATTGCTTCGTTTGGGCTTCACGCCTCCTCGCTAATAGACGTCTTGTACTTTAACTTTTTTTCGTGAACGCTCACTGTAAGGTTTAATTCGTGGAAATAACTCAAAAGACAATATCTCTATCTATAATCGGTAAACCAAATGCTGGTAAATCATCATTATTAAACAAACTTATAGGACAAAAAATATCGATAGTCACTCCTAAAGTTCAAACTACCCGCTCTATTATAACCGGAATAGTTACTATAAAAGATACGCAGCTGATAATATTAGATACGCCAGGCATATTTGAACCAAAGAAACAGCTGGAGAAAGCAATGGTACGGTGTGCATGGTCAAGTTTACATGGTGTAGATCTAGTTTTATTGATAATAGATAGTACGAAACCTATTGATCAGTTTACTTTACAAATACTCAAAAAGTTGCAAACTCTTAAAATAAATTTAATATTTTTATTAAACAAAATTGATAGTCCTTCTGAATATCTAGAAGAAATAGAAAATACTCTAAGATATCAGTTCATAGATAATTATATATTGAGAATATCCGTTTTATCCGGTGAAAATGTCAATAAATTACTCAATTATATTCAAAACCAAGCCAAACAATCGCCTTGGCTATATGAAGAGGATGATGTTACTAATCTGCCTATGCGGTTTTTAGCAGCTGAGATAACTAGGGAACAATTATTCTTGAATCTTCATCAGGAATTACCTTATAACTTAACCGTCCAAACTGAAATGTGGCAGGAGAATAATAGACCTCTTCGGAAACTCGCTTATGCTAAGGAATTTGAAGGAGACGCTTCACCTCGAACCGCAGCGTACTCTAATGTACGTGAGGAGCAGAGTACCGGTATCACGTACAAATTACCAGCAGAAGTAGAGTTTCAGGAGAGGTCTAATGATAAATCCATCAAAATTCATCAGGTAATAGTTGTGTCAAAAGATTCTTATAAGACTATTATTTTAGGAAAAAATGGTTGTAAAATTAAAGAAATAGGCTCTAAGGCAAGAATAGAAATGCAGAAAGCTTTTGATTGTAAAATTCATCTTTTTCTTTTTGTAAAAGTACGTGAACTCTGGCAAAATGACCCAAACTCATACAACCATATGCGACTGCAACAAGTTCAAATATGAATTTTAAAGATATAGGAATAATAATTGCCAAAAAACCATTAAAAGAAAATTCGGCTATTATTACAGTTTTTACTGAGAATCATGGTTTATATTCCGGTGTAATACGAGAGACATCTAGAAAATCTGGCTCTATAAATCAGCAAGGAAATATTGTAGATTTTTTTTGGCAAGCTAGATTACACGAGCATATAGGAATGGCTAAATGCGAATTAATAAAATCTTATGCTGGTCTTTTAATAACTAATAAAATTAAGCTATATGCCTTTAATTCAATTATTAGCCTTATTAAAATAGCATTTCATGAAAGAGAAAATCACAATAATTTTTTTCCAATTTTTGTAAAATATTTAAGTAGTCTAGCAAATAATTTTATTTTTGAAGAGTATATTAGATTTGAATTAGCCATACTCCAAGAATCGGGCTATGGGCTTGAGCTGGATAAATGTGTGGTAACAGGTAGCCAGGAGAATCTGAAATATGTCTCACCAAAATCTGGGAAAGCTGTTTGTTTATCAGAAGGGCTGGCATATCAAGACAGGCTTCTAATCTTACCACAATTCCTAACCTCCACTAAGTGTGAAATTACTAATAATGATAAAAAACAAGCTTTTGAGTTGACTAGCTATTTTTTTAATCGATATTTCTTTGACAAACAACAACCATTATATGAGAAAAATAGTCAGGCACGAGATAGTTTTATAGAATGTGTACTAACTCCTGCCACTTATCTTCATCAATAATTTTAATTCCCAACTCTTTAGCTTTTTTGAGTTTACTACCAGCATCGCTACCCGCCACTACTAAATCAGTGGTAGGTGATACGCTGCTGACTACTTTAGCTCCTAATTTCTCCGCCTGAGACTTGGCTTCTGCTCTTGAGAGAGTTAGTAAGGAACCAGTAAACACCACAATTTTACCAGTTAATACGGTTTTAGTTGTTTGTTGGTTATAGTCCTGAATATTCAGAATTTTACTCAGTTGCTGAATAATTTGTAGATTTTCTTTAATATCAAAAAAATCGATAATATCTAGCAAAATCTTATCGCCTATTCCTTCTAAATCATTTAACCTTTGGTAAATTTGCTGATCACCTTTTAACAAAGATTCCATAGCTGCTATAAAATTACTATAATTCTGAAATTCTCGAGCAAGTAATTTTGCTGTTTGTTCACCAATATGTCTGATTCCTAGGGAATAAATGAATCTATTTAGAGAAACGGTTTTGGCTTTTTCAATGTTTACTAATAGGTTTTCTACAGATTTTCGCCCCCATCCTACCATATTTTCAAGCTTGACTAAGCTTTTTTCATTATTATTTTGTAAATAAAAAATATCCACAGGATTTTCTATTAAAGATTTTTCCAGCAAAAATTCTATTTGTTTCTTCCCTAAACTATCTATATCTAAAGCATTTTTAGATGCGAAATGACAAATTCGTTCATAATTCTGAGCCGGACAATTTAAACCATTATCACAACGAATAATTATAGTTTCTTGATTATAATGTAACTGAGAACCACAAGACGGGCAAAGCTTTGGCATATCGATTTTTTGTGATTCACTAGAACGACGAGTAACATCTACGGCAGTAATTTGCGGTATAACATCACCTGCCCTCTGCAAAAATACATAATCATTAATCCGTATGTCTTTTCTAATGATTTCCTGATAATTATGTAAGGTAGCTCGTGATACTCTAACTCCCCCAATAGAAAGCGGCTCTAACTCAGCGACCGGAGTTAATACACCGGTTCTACCTACTTGCAAAGTAATGTTAATTAGTTTAGTTTGACCAATAATCGCAGGAAATTTATGAGCAATAGCAAATCTTGGGCTTCTTGCAATAAAACCCATCCTTTGTTGCAGAGCAAAATCATTTAGCTTATATACAATACCATCAATTTCATAAGGTAATTCTTCTCTAGATAAATTCAAATATTCATAGAAAGATTTCATATCATCTTCAGAATAGGCTAATTTTCCTATATTATTGACGATAAACCCTAACTCTTTTAACTTATCTAGTAAAGCATCCTGACGATCAGCTATTTTGCTACTAACGCTACCCACAGCATAAACAAAATACCTTAGAGGTCTACTGGCTGTAACGTTTGGGTCTAACTGTCTTAATGACCCAGCAGCCGCGTTACGCGGATTGGCAAATTTATCTTTTTTCGATAATTCTTGTGCTTGATTTAATAATAGAAAATCCTGTTTATTAATGTAGACCTCACCTCTTACTTCCAAAATTGCTGGAACCGCAACTATACTCTTCTGCTTTGAAGAATTGCCTCCGTAAAACTTCGGGGTATTCGCGTGCTCACGTAGGTTTACTACGCCTAGCACGCTCACCCCTTGTTTTACGTTCCAATTCTCCAAATCATTTGAGTATATTGTATGAGGAAAATTCTTTATAGTTTTGATATTTTCGGTTATATCTTCCCCAATGAAACCATCACCTCTTGTCGCAGCTTTGGTGAGTATTCCATCCTCATAGGTAGCAGAAAAAGATAAGCCATCTATTTTAGGTTCACAAAAAATAGACGGAAAATTATCAAGTCGTAAAAAATTCTTTATTCTATTGATAAACTCTGATACATCTTCGTCATCAAAGGCATTACTAAGCGAAAACATCGGATTAATATGTGTTACTTTCGAAAATTTCTCTGCTGCAGAGCTACCGATTTGTCTAGTCGGACTATTTGTCAGTGTCAGATGAGGAAATTTTTTCTCAAGCTCAAGATTTAAATTAAATAATTGATCATACTCAGCATCAGAAATTAGAGGAGCATCTTCTTGGTGATAGGCTTTATTATATTCTTCTATCTTATTTGCCAGTTGTTTTAGTAAATCTTTTGCCTCTAATTCAGAAAGCTGTTCAATATTGGTTGGAATATTTTGCATATATTAGTTGTTTAAATTGATTTATATAAGTTTTTTGGATTGCTTCGGAGGCTTACGCCTCCTCGAAATGACGCCAGAAGGTGGTTTGCCAAAGACCACTACGTGATATCGCTAATAGACGGATGCCCGTTTACTATGGATAAATACTAACCCAGGTTAGCTATATAATTCTTGGATTTGATGTTATCCTTTAATTTTTGAAAGTCATCACCAGCATGATAAGAAGAACGGGTTAATGGACTGGCAGAAACCATCGAAAATCCTTTAACTTTAGCTATTCTTTCAAAATATTTAAATTCTTCTGGAGAAACATATCTAGCAACTGCTGCATGATTTTTGGTTGGCTGTAAATATTGTCCGATAGTTAAGAAATCAACTTTAGCTTCTCTTAAATCGTCCATCACTTGCATAATCTCATCGCTTGATTCTCCAAGACCAACCATCATACCTGACTTAGTAAAAATCTCAGGATCTAATTTTTTTACATTATGCAAAAGACTTAGTGAATTATAGTATCTAGCTCCTGGTCTAATAGTTTTGTATAAAGAAGGTACTGTTTCTACGTTATGATTATAAACGTCAGGTTTTGCTGATACCACTATATCAGCTGCTCCATCTTTTTTAAGAAAATCTGGGGTTAGAACTTCAATTGTGGTATGAGGAGAAGCTAGTCTTATTTCTTTTATACAATTAGCAAAATGTTCAGCTCCACCATCATCTAAATCATCCCGATCAACTGAAGTAATTACCACATGTTCGAGTCCTAATTTCATCACAGCTTGAGCTAATCTTTGTGGCTCATGTGGATCGAGTAAATCGGGACGACCAGTTTGAACATTACAAAAACGGCAGGCACGAGTGCAGACAGATCCTAAAATCATAACTGTAGCGTGTTTTTTTGCCCAACATTCTCCTATATTAGGGCAGGCAGCTTCTTGACAGACTGTATTTAATTTTAAACTCTCAATTATCTGTCTTGTCTCATGATATTGATATGAATTTGGTGCCTTAACCTTTATCCAATCAGGTCTTTTAATAGTTGGCATTTCTTCTATCTTGACTATGTTTGACATATAATCCTACTTATTAAACAAATTGTTTTATAACTAACCTGAGAAGGTTTTAGATATCCCAAGCGTCTATTAGCGAGGAGCTACTTTAGTAGCGACGAAGCAATTGTAAATTTTTAAACCAATAACCCAAAAATAATTTTATATCATTGTATGAGTCTTAAAACGCAGAATTACGTATAATTATAATGTGACATTCTACATATAACGGTTAACGTATTTATCTAATAAGGTTTTTATCATCTTTTGATAGGAAATATGATGTTTAGATGCTTGAGACTTAAAAAAATCAACACTTTCTTTACTTAAAGAAATAGTAATTTTGACGGTATTATCTTTTAGGATTAAATTCTCAGGTGCTGGTAAGAAGTCACTTATTATTTTCACTTCTTTTATTTCACCATCACTATATTTTATTTTCTTTTTCATAAATCTTTTTTCCTTTTCTCCAACAACCTGCACCAAAAATCCTTATGATATTATTTCTAGTGGTAAATCGAACAGTTAAAATATGTTTTTTTACTTTACCTAAGCAAAAATATCTATCTTCGTTATTGCTATGATCAAGATCTTCTAATATTATCCTATTTAAGTCTAAAAAAGCCTTCTGTGCTTCGTAAAAGCTTACTTGATGTTTCTCAATATTCACCTTATTTTTTTCCTCGTCCCACTCAAAAGAAAATTGCATGTCTTATCGTCCAGAATAACATAAAAATAATTATTATACATATAAAAATATGGTTTTCTATTTAAATTATTTTCTCATAGGGGTTCTATGGAATTTCTCATCATAGTCATTAGATATCTTGCATAACTCTATTTCTGCTGGTAATTTGGACGTCGATGTGCAATGACGATTGGGATATCTGCTACTAAAGTAGCTCCTCGCTAATAGCAGCGTAATGCTAATCAGGTTAGCTATACAGGAAATCTATTGGTAGTTTAATTATATCTGTAAGACCAATACCGTTATCACAATTATCGGATAATTTTGGTTCGATAGGAATCTTACAGATTAAAGGTATATTATATTCTTTGGCAAAATTTTCTCCACTATTGCCACTAAATATCTCGATTTTCTTTCCTGAACTTGCTTCAACTAAATAGCTCATATTTTCTATGATACCTAAAATTGGTAAGTTAAATTTTTTGTACAGATCAATCGATCTGACGACATCTATTGCTGCCATTTTTTGTGGAGTAGTTACTATTATTACTCCATCTAATTGGTAATTTTCTAAAATACTTAGGTGAATATCACCGGTACCAGGGGGCATGTCAATAATTAAATAATCTAACTCCTGCCAATTAGTGAGAGATAATAGCTGGTAAATTGTCTTGCTAGCCATTGGACCACGCCAAACAATAGCAGAATTATTACGAATAAGAAATCCAATAGAAATAATTTCAATGCCCCGTGATTTTAAAGGGGTCATTTTATTATACACTATTTCTGGTACATCACTAATACCAAATATTTGCGGAATTGACGGACCATAAATATCTGCATCCACTATTCCTACCTTGTGTCCTTCAAGATTTAGCTGCTCGGCTATCAATGCAGTTACAGTAGACTTGCCAACTCCCCCTTTACCAGATGCCACCAATATAACCTTTTTTACTCCATCAATGAAATGTTTAACTTTTGGATTAGTTGATTTCTTAGCTAAATTTCTGCTGCTCGTTAAAACGATAGTTATTTTGCCAATATTAGCTATTTCATTTAATTTATTGATGGCTTTAATTTTTATTTCATCGACTTCCTTAGGATCCTTGCCAAAAATATCAATAGCAAAACCAATATTTTTATTCTTAATTACAATATTAGATATAATATCGATTAATTTCGTATTATCACTAAAGGTAATATTTGAAATTTTATTTAGTATTTGTTGTTGGTTTATATCAATCATTATCTTGGCTTTATGCTTTCATTATAAAAATATATTTTAATTTGTTAAATATCTCATTTCTTTATAATCTATTATATACACCTTGTCTATTCTCCTATAACTTTCCCGAATTAGCTATATAGTCAATTCAGGAGAATTTGGGGCTAGGAGCGATGGAGCGACGCCTATAAGTAATAGGCGAGCGACGAGTGACGACGTCACCAACTTCTCATCAATTGACTATACTGCAAAAAATAATGAAAACAGCTATTAGTGGAGCATAAAAATCTGCTATATTTATAAATATAACTGAATTTGGTGTAATATTAGGCTTAGTTAGTTATAAAAAATCAAGCTGAACTGAAAAGTTATAGATTACTATAAAAATTCTAGTATACTCAGCTGGTTTTATAACCTTTAAATCAAATATTAATGTATGAAAATAATTTCTATATATTTACTAATTATTTTGATTGCTACGCAAGCATTGGCTGAAAATCAAATTACTAGAAAAAGTTTGAAATTTGACGCATCTAATGATTGTACGGAAAGATTAGATGTTTTGGAAAAAGAAAATCAACATTTACTCGGCAGAATTGAAATAATAGAACATACTATTGCTAAATTAGAGAAATTTTTAAACTCTACAAAACAAGAGGTAATAAACACCCAAGATAGTAGTGGTACAGCAAAAAATTTAGTAGATGATTCTATGGAAAGCGATGTTTTTGACATAGCCTCTGCTAAAAAAGTAGAAAAAGAAGTTGTGTCGTATGATATTGTAAAACCTGTTTCGGGGATGCCAAAAGATAAACAGCTTTATGACTTAGCACTTGCTTCTTTAAAAGATAATAAATTAACAGATGCTGAAGAAAAATTTGCAAATTTCTTAAAAAATTATTCTAATAGTCCTTTGTTAAGTAATGCTTATTTTTGGTATGGAGAGTCTTTTTTTAGACGTAATATGTTTGATAAAGCGGCGATAAATTATTTAAAAGGTTACAAACAATCACCAAAAGGGAGCAAAGCTTCTGACTCATTGCTAAAATTAGCATTATCTCTTGGAGAGCTAAAAAAAATACAAGAAGCATGCTCTATTTTGGATAAACTTGAAACAGAGTTTCCGAATAGATCAGCAACATCAATAAAAAGAGCTAAGGATGCAAGAACTAAATTTGCTTGTAAGCGTTAGGTTCTAGAACAAACAGGTGAATAATAATTGGTAAATAATCATGACAGACATTTTACAAGAAGTTTTAAGTGATAAAAATGAAGAAAAGAAACTTTATTACTTTAAAAAATTTCTTCCTATAATTATAATCCTTACACTTATAGTGATATTATTTATGTTAATAAATAACTGGCGTGATGGAAAAGAAATAGAGAATAATCAAAAGACAGGTGATATTTTAGTTAAATCTATTGCACTTATTAATGATAATAAAGATCTTGCTATAAAATCTTTGGATAATTTAATGACAACAAGCAATAATAAAGTAGAGGGCTTAGCTGCTATCGAGCAAGTTAGTATCAAAATACACCAAGGAGACTTTATCGAAGCCAAAGCTTTACTAAAAAAAGTTATCGATGACAATAATTATGACGAATTAACAAGTGCATATGCCCGTTTACTTTGGTTGAGTTTAATGATAGACGACCCAAATTTATCTGATATAAACATTAATGAAATCGAGAAATATTTAAATTATTTTGATGATGAAAATAAACCATTCTTCGGTACAGCAAATATTATCAAAGCAACTTGGTATATTAAAAACAACTCAAAAGATTTAGCAGAAAATACTTTGAAAAAACTGATCTCACTAGAAAGTACAACTCAAGTAGTTAAAGACCAGGCTAAAGCTTTACTTTTAAACTTACAACAATAATACAAGGTCTAAATTATGATAAAACAACGATTAATTATTTTCTTACTACCGTTTGTTCTAACTTCTTGTGGTCTGGGAGCTGCAAAAATTAAAAATATTGTAGAATTAACTCCTAAATTATCTGTAGAAAGTAATGAAGCAATTCAAATAGATTCTACGGTAAAGACAAATATATTTAGCCCTGAAATGCTTCGAAATAAAGAATATACTATTACAAAACATAAAATAATAGCCGAACCAATTTTTAAGAAAGCTGTTGTGTATACCATCGATAGTAAAGGTAATGTTTCTGCCTTTTCTATGAAAGACAAATCTATTATGTGGTCATATAATATAAGCACTAACAAAAGTGACTATTATTCTGGTGGTGGGATCTTACCCCATAATGATAAACTATACGTTACCTATGGTTCAAGATTTTTGGTGGTTTTAGATAGTAAGTCAGGGCATGAAATAATCAGAAAAGAACTACCTGATATTACCAGAATAAAACCGGTATTAATTAATGATCATACTATTATAGTTCAAACAGTAACTAATCAAATATTAGCGATTAATATTAAGAAATTAAATTTTGTTTGGCAACATGAAGGTATAATTGAAACTTTGTCATCAAGTTATCATGTTGCTCCAATAGTACAAAATGGTTATGTGATAGTAAACTATAATTCAGGACAAATTCTTGCTCTAGAAGCTAATAGCGGCAAAATTTTGTGGACTAACGATTTATCTAGTCAGCAAGAAATAGGTTTACCAAATTTTGAAGCAGCTTTTATATTATGCAAACCTGTTATCAATAATTCTCACATATACATAGCTAATAGTACTGGCAAGCTAATAAAGCTAGACATTATGACGGGTAATATTCTTTGGCAAACTAAAGCTTATGATGTGCAATCAATGTCTTTAGCTGGCAATAGTTTATTTATAACAAATAATGCTGGACAAGTGGCTGCCATAAGCACTGAATTTGGTAAAGTTAAGTTTGTAGCAGATCTAAACGATGGGAAAGATGTCAAGAAAGTTAAAGCTGCATCATTTTCAGTCCCGATAATTGGTAAAACAACTGGAGAAAAAGATTGGAATTTAAATATTATCTCTACTAAAGGTGAATTATATAGTTTTCAATCAGATATTAATGGTAATTTAAGCACCACTCCAGTGATTAGTAAAATTATTAAAAATATTGAATATCAGGGCAAAACCTGTTGTGGTGCTATGTATGTTATTACTGATAAAAAAATTATGTTGGTAGATTAGTCAAGAGACTATATTATAGTATATATTTAATATATTATACATTTATCTTGACAAAACACTAATTATAATGCTATTTAATATAGCTCAGATTGGGGAGTGGCAACAGCAATTTTTGTGCCATTTCCAAGTATAATTCTAATTAATAAAGATATATAACGTGAAAACTTATTCTGCAAAACCATCACAAATTCAAAAGAAGTGGTGGGTTATAGATGCTAAAGACCTTGTATTAGGTAGGCTTGCTAGTGAAGTAGCTAAAATCTTACGCGGTAAACATAAGCCTTCTTTCACTCCTCATTTAGATTGTGGAGATTATGTAATAATAACTAATGCCAAACATATTTGTTTGACAGGTAAAAAATCAGCTCTTAAAGATGGTAAAATTTATTACCGTCATACCGGATTTCCGGGTGGAATAAAAGATACAACTGCTGGAAAAATTCTAGCTGGGAAGTACCCTGAACGTGTCGTTAAACTCTCTGTAAAAAGAATGATCACAAGAAATGTTTTGGGGTCAAAGCAGATGGGTAATCTATATGTTTACGCAGAGAATGAACACCCACATAAAGCCCAGCAGCCAGAGCTTTATGATTTTGCAAGCAAAAATACAAAGAATAAAAAATAGTGAGTTATGACAACATTGAAGGTTCAAAGCGAAAATACTAAGAGCGTTATAGTTCAGAGTAAATTAGTTAAGCAAAAAACGTCTGCAGAAAATAGTGATAACAAAGTTTATGGTACTGGCAGAAGAAAAAATGCAATTGCTAGAGTTTGGTTAAAAAATGGTAGCGGTAGGGTAATTGTTAACAAAAAAGATGTGGAGCAATATTTTACTCGTGAAACTCATACTAAATCTCTCTTACAACCATTCGTTGTAACCAAAACTTCCGGACAGTATGATATAATATGTACTGTCAAAGGTGGTGGAATATCAGGACAAATGGGGGCTGTGTTACATGGTGTTGCTAGAGCTCTTGATAAAATTGCTCCAGAATTTCACAGTATTTTGCACAAATCTGGTTTCTTAACCAGAGACTCAAGAGTTGTAGAGCGGAAAAAATATGGTAAGCATAAAGCAAGAAAAAGTACACAATTTTCTAAACGTTAAAGTTCTTCTGTAAGAAACTGCTTATATTCAGTGAGCGTTCACGGTTTTTTTGCTATTTTCTTATGATGAAAAAGAATCTGCTCGCCAAGCGTCTATTAGCGAGGAGCCGCTTTGCGGCGACACGGCAATCCAGAAAAGTGATTAAAAATGGATTGCCACGACCTACTTGCGTGGTCTTGCTAATAGACGCATAGGCGTCAGTTTAAGGAGGTAACAATTGGAAAGCCGTCATTGCAAGGAGGCGTAAGCCGACGAAGCAATCCATAAGATAGTGGATTGCCACGCCACCTAACTAGGGCTCGCAATGACGCCTATGTACATTTACTTACTCCTTAAACTGACGCCTATGCTAATAGACGAGTTATATACACATACGTCATTGCGAGGAGCTACTTTAGTAGCAACGAAGCAATCCAGGTTTATACTAATTTTATGGATTGCTTCTTAGCTTAGACCTTCTCGCAGCGACGTTTTGTACTTTAACTTTTCTCCGTGAACGCTCACCTTTCCATCATGGCGGGGTAGCTCAGTTGGTTAGAGCAGCGGAATCATAATCCGCGTGTCGGGGGTTCAAATCCCTCCCTCGCTACCAACTAACTTTAAGGATTACAAAGTGTAGTTCAAAGATTTCTGTCTAATAAATATATATATTAGGATATGTGAACAAAATTTAAATTTACGCATGGCATTTAAAGTAGCCTGGCACTATTAGCAAGGAGCTGCTTTGCGGCGACGCAGCAATCCAAAAAACTGAGCAAAAATGGATTGCTTCGTCGGCATACGCCTCCTCGCAATGACGGCTTTCCAATTATTACCTTCTTAAACTGACGCCTATGCGTCGCCGCCAAGCGGCTCCTCGCTAATAGACGCTTGGCGAGCAGATTCTTTATTTATCATAAGCACCAACAAAATGCTTCACATTGTGTAATAACATAAATAAACTGTTACCGGTAAACTATCAACCACAAGGTGTAGTGTTTGAGATTATCTTGTGTTAAAGTTTAAGTTAGCAGAGTTTGTTAAGAGCCTTGGTTGGCTATAGTTTTTATAGTGATAGCATGTAGTGTATTATTATCCAATATTTCTGCTAAAGCTTTTTTTACCATCTTGTGCTGATTAATGAGGCTAATTCCAAGAAAAGCATCATCTTGTATTTCTAAGGAATAATGATTCTGATCCCCGGCTAGATCAGCAATTTTTATTTTTGCACTTGGAAAACTATAACGTATAATTTTTTCAAGTTCTTTAATAGATATTGCCATTTTCTTTAGATTTTTTATGAAAAATACAGCAAAAATTTATAGCCTGCAATCTTTAAATATTTTGGGTTACTTGAGTTTTAATTGTTTTACCATGAATTTCAAGACAAACATTGATAAAAAGCAAACTAGCAATATAATATATCGTGGAATTATGCCAAAAATGTCATCATCTTCGATTCGAAAAAAACAAAAGGATAATTATGATAGAAAATATTGAACTATTAAAAGAGTTTGTAGTTAAATGTTTAGAAGAAAAAAAAGCAGAAGATATCGTTGTAATAGATATAAAGCAAAAAACCACATTAGCTGAATATATTATTTTTGCAAGCGGACGTTCCACTAAAAATGTTGGAGCAATTGCTGAATATTTATCTTTAGAGTTAAAGAATCAAGCTAATGTCAATACTAATATTGAAGGACTTGCACAGTCTGAATGGGTATTAATAGATGCTGGAAATATATTAGTTAATATTTTCTATCCAGAGGCTAGAGAGCATTTTAAGTTGGAAGAGATGTGGAGAAAAAAATAAATTAAAAATATTAGATTTTTTACTGAAAATTACTTAGTGTAGCTAAAAAATAATGTATAAATATTTCTGAAGAAAAGGTGTAAATGGAAGAACATATTCTTATCAATATTATAATTTTAATAGGAACTGCTGTATTTGTTGTAGCAATACTGAAACGCCTTAACCTAAGTCCCGTTTTGGGATATTTAATTGCCGGAGCGGTAATTGGTGATCATGGATTCAGGATTGTAACCTATGATCAAACAAAAGTACTAGGAGAGTTAGGGGTAGTTTTCTTACTTTTTGCAATAGGTTTAGAATTATCTTTTGAAAGATTAAAGGTAATGAGGCGATATGTATTCGGTCTTGGCTCATTACAAGTGTTAACAACCACTATAATAATTGCTGCCGCTGTTGCACTAATTAGCGGTAATAGTGGTGCTGCAATTATTATTGGGGGCGGTCTTGCTTTATCCTCGACTGCACTTGTTATGCAAGTTATTGAGGAGAGCCGTAGCCAGGCGACTCAACTCGGGCGTATATCCCTAGCTATCTTGTTATTACAAGATTTAGCAGTTGTACCGCTACTGGTTATCGTGCCGCTATTTGCTGGTGATAGCAAAGTTTCTCTAGCATCAGCTCTAGGAATAGCTCTGCTTAAGGCTATCATTGCTCTACTTGCTATATTTGTTGCAGGTAGAGTATTACTAAGACCTTTATTTGGGTTCATTTCATCGGATAGTGGTGATATAAGTGAGCTGCCAATTTCTATGACTTTATTGGTAGTTCTGTCTTCCGCTTGGGCAACAGAATATTTTGGTCTATCACTTCCTTTAGGAGCTTTTGTTGCAGGTGTTTTGGTTGCAGAAACAGAATTTCGATTGCAAGCTGAAGAAAGTATATATCCTTTCAAAAGCTTATTGTTAGGACTATTTTTTATGAGCGTTGGAATGAATATCGACGCACAAGAAATATACGCTCAGGTATCAACTATCCTAACTTGTTCTGTTGCCTTGATCATGGTAAAAACATTAATTATTACCGCCTTTTGTATCTTATTTGGTTTTAATAGGGGGGTAGCCTTGCATGCCGGTTTATTATTGTCACAAGGCGGAGAGTTTGCTTTTATCTTATTTGGGCTTGGTAAAGAAACTGGTGTCATTGAAGAGAGTACTGCCAATGTGCTTTTATTAGTGGTGACATGTACCATGGCACTAACTCCATTACTGGCAATTTTAGGTAGGAAACTTGCTGAAAAACTTGATAAGCAGCTGGGGAAAACTCCAATACAAATTATAGAACTTGGGGCAAGAGATTTAACAAACCATATAATAATTGCTGGTTTTGGTAGCGTTGGTAAGATGGTAGCATTAGTGCTAGAAGCTGAAGGGATCAATTATATAGCACTAGATGTTAATGACGAAATTGTCAAAGAAGAAACAGCTAATGGATTTCCAGTTTTTAGGGGAGATGTATCGCAGATTGATACGCTAAAAGCCGTCGGAGCAGAAAGGATTTTAGCTCTAGTGCTGACAATGAATAATAAGGTTACTATCAAAAAATCTCTTCGAACGATCTCAAGTAATTTTCCAGATCTTGAGGTTATTGTAAGATTAAAAAATCTACAAAATGCTAGAGAATTTTATGATGCTGGAGCAACCACAATCATCCCAGAAAATTATGAGACTGGGTTACAGCTTGGTGGAACTATTCTAAAATTTATTGGTTTGAGTGAATATGAAATAAATCGTATCAAAGGGCAATTTAGGTCAGGTAATTATGTAACAGCTAAGCGAGATGATGCATTGCACGAATTAGAAGAAAATGATTCAGAGAAATACTAGGTGTGTTACTCATGGCAATCAAATTACTGCTACTATTACAACAAAAACTATATATGGGGCTATATATTTGGATTGTACTTACCGCTATACCTTTACTAACAAAAGCAGATAATCAGAGGTTGCCTATACCTAGATTTGCCTCAATAAAGGCTAACGAGGTAAATGCTAGAGTTGGTCCTACGATAAAAGCCCCTATAGAATGGGTATTTATTACAAAAGGGGAGCCGGTAGAAATTATTGCAGAATATGAACAATGGAGGCAAATTCGTGATATAAAAGGAGAGGGCGGTTGGGTACACTCAAGTGTATTGTCTGGTAAAAGGTCAGTGATTGTGGTAAGTCCAGAATTGGTATCTCTTACTAGAGTACCTAATGAGCAAAATAAAATTGTTGCAAGAATAAGTAATTATGTCCGTTGCTTACTTAAAAAATGTAAAAAAGATCATTGCCAAGTACGTTGTAAAAATTATACTGGATGGCTACCTAGATCAGTATTGTGGGGAGTCTATAAGGATGAGTAACTCACCTTACGCATGGCATTTAAAAGTCATGGGGAAAGCCTGGCACTATTAGCGAGGAGCCACTTTGCAATATACCGTCTATTAGCGAGACCATGTAATGGTCGAAGCAATCCATTTTTAATCACTTTCTGGATTGCTTTGTCGCTACTATCGTCGCTCCTCGCAATGACATAGATGTTTATCTATACTGTCTCAAATATAACACAAATAATAGAGAATTATAAAAAAAATAGTCTAAGTAGCTTGTAATTAATGATTTTTACATATATAGTACCTGCGTGTTTAGATATTCTAAAAAGGTTCTATCTTAAGAATAGGTTGATGTTATACCTGCTTCAGTACAGGACCTAGATTCCCGCCCGCGGGAATGGCATTAACGTTTTAGGGCTGGCTGCTCCAAAAAACTGATTTAGAAAATGAAATTAACTTAAATAGGGAAAAATTATGGATAAAAAAAGTAAAAAAAGCAATTTTTTGAGAAATTTGCTAGCTACTGCTTCTGTTGCCTCGGTGATAGTTGGCGGAAGTAGTGCAGCGTTTGGTACTGCTAAGGTATCTAATCGGAATGATGCTGAGACCAATGAAAATGCTCATTGGAACCAAGCTGGAGGAGGTAATGCGTTTCCAGCAACAGGAGCAGGGAATACCATCTTTCTTGGTGGTGTTCAAAATCTGATATTTAATCGTGCTGGTGCAGGTAACCTCGGTACATTAAACATTTTAGGATATGATGGACAAACGGTTACAGTAACGCAGAATGCCCAACTCGTAAATGTTATAAGTAACGTTGATCCTTTAGTTGTCGCTGCGGCAGTAACTGCGAATAATAATGGGGCATTAATTCCTGGAGCAGGTGGAGAAAATGCAACAATAAATTTCGTGATTGATGGTGCTAATAAAACTATGCAATTTGGTCAGATTGTTGGTAATGTTGGTACTGGGGATTTAACTGCACTGCATGACATTACTCTTACTGATGCTACTTCGAGAGCGATAATTAGTGCTGCCCCTGGTCAGCATCTAGGGAACATTATTGCTAATGGTAATAATAATGGTATCATTGAAGTAAATACAACTGACCTAACTTTTGATGGAACTATCGGTACTAATGTTGAAAGAATTACATTATTACAACTTAACAATGGCAAAAGTGCTACTTTATCTCAGGAGGCATTTATTATAGACACTCAACTTGGTGCTGGATCAGAATTGACTGTTGAGGATGGTGTTAATCTAACTGGTACAGAGATTAAAGGAGCTGCTGCTAACGCTGGTACTTTAATTTTTGAAGGAGCTTCTGAGGTTATTGGACGAATTGGGCATACAAATGCATTAAAGAAAATTAAAATTGGTAACGGTGCAGTACAATTTAAGGGTCCTGATGGTGGTGCTAATCCTAATATCAAAGCTCAGGAAATTTCATTAACTAATGCTAATTCCAAGATGACACTCTCTACTGTGGCTCAAACTGTTACAGGTAATATTACAACTACAAATAATAATCAAGGTACTTTGCACTTCCTTGGTGACAAAGCTCATGTTGTTACTGGTAATGTTGGTAGTAATGGTCATGCATTAGGATTGATCAATTTTGAGGGTGCTGCTGCTGGTACTGTTAGACAAATTACTGGTGAAGTGTTTACTCGTAACATTACTTCAGATGGTGGTACAATCACTTTTGGTAGTAACGTTCTTGTAACTGATACTACAGATCTAACAGCTGCAACAATCATAAATGTTACGGCTAATAAGACTGTAGATCTTAGGGCAGTAAAGTTCAATGGTCTCAATAGTGAAATCACTGTTAACGCCGGGGGAACAGTTAAAGGAGACTTTAATGGTGGTGGTGCTGTAACAGGACAGATACACTTTGCTGCTGCCGGTACATTTAATGGTACGTCAACTAAATTGGCTTTGGTTGACGCTGCTGCTGCTGGTGTTGTGAATTTTTTAGGTAAGAAGAATGAAATCGCAGAAATACATGGGGTGGTTGATACAACCTTTAGATTTGGACAAGATTTTGAATTGGTTGGTAAGATTAATGGTATAGCTGGTGCTGCTTCAAATCTAGAGTTCACGGGTGATGTTAAAATTACTGGTACCATTGGTGAAAATGCAGCAGTTGGTAATATCAGTATCACGAAGGATAAGACACTAACGGTAAATGGTGCTACAATCAAGGCTACTAATATCTTTGATACTGCTGATCAAGGAACATTAGCTTTAATTACAACTGATCATGTAGCCATTACATCTAATCAAATAAGTGCACATGGTGGTGGTACTATTGATGCAACTAGAATGACTGCTAATAAAAACTTAACTATTACTGGTAATATTGGAACTGATCCTGCTAATGGCGGTAACGCTTTAGAAAAAATGTTACTGAGAGGGCAGACTCTTAAATTAGCACCGGTAGCTTTTGCTAATATTGGTGGAATTGATTTTGATAAAAAAGTAGCATCGACAGTGACCTTTGATACTGCTGGTGTTGATTATGCTTTGGGAAATTTGACCGATGCAGAGAATGTTACACTTAACATTGAGAATAATATTACATTATATAATACAAAAACTAAGGATAATTTAAAGGAAACTAAACTTTTAAGAGATAGCACTTTAACTCTTGGTAAAGATAATGATATTACTGCTACCGCAATAACAACTGATGCTGATAATGCAGGTACTTTAGTTTTTGCTGGG
>CM055403.1:2885955-2906893 GCA_029228625.1 Pseudolycoriella hygida | reverse complement strand
GCAAATTTAGACAATTGATAAAGAGCATCATTCATAGTATTTTTATCTTCAGTAATAAAACTTAATAATTCTTTTGAGAAACCTTGATTATTTATTAAGGCTATTTTATTTAGTAATTTTCTTGAGCTTGGCTTTAATTCATTGATAGCGAACATAATGTTCAATTTAATTTTGTCTGTTGATTGTTGGATTTTTCTTTTATATTCTTCTCTATTTAGACCTTTTACATTATTTAATAATTGTGCCCCTTGTACTATCAAGATGGGATAACCGGTAAATTCTTCGCTCAAGAATTCTGCTAATTGGGGATCATTATTTTCTAGAATATTATTAGCAAGAGCAATGACATCATCTTTTTCAAAGGCAGTCATTTTGATTACGTTAGGTAATATTTCACTATCTTGGGAGCAAAATATAACGTGTCCGTTATGTTCCCAATTAATGAACTCTTGAGCTTTTTTATTTGCCCCTATCTTTAGATTATCAAATATCAGTAACCACTTATCTTGATTCGATAAATAACTCATTACTTCTTTTCGTGCTAACATTATATCTTCTGATAATATTAGATTAGATTTATTAGTACTATTAATAGCTTTTGCTAGCTTTAGAAATTCTTGATTAATATCTAAATTACAGTCAATAAACCAAATAAGTTTATAATTATTTTGATTCTCATAAGAATACATTCTAGCAAGTTGAGTTTTCCCCATGCCACTGGTGCCTATAATACTTACTTGTCTATGTTTAATTAAATTATTCTTGAGTAGATTTAGTTGTTTGACATGATTGACAAAATAAGTAACTGGTGTAACAAAATTAGATATAGAGATTTGTTGTTGAGCGAATGAATTATGCGGCATTATTAATATTATTAATAATATTAAATATTTTTTCATTTTTTTGCTCCTAGTAAACTATTTCAAGAAAGTATGTTAATTCATATTAATTTTAGTTTTATCTACTAAATAATATTAACATGACTACGACATATTTTACAATCAAAATTACATTTTCATACCATTAAGGGATACACTACTATTAGTCTCTATACTCTTATCTTTCTACATCTAAAAGTTATAATTTTTAAATTACCCTAATTGTGTAACTTATCGCTGGTAGTTCAAAATAAGTGAAAATTGGCAATTTTTTTATTGTAATTTATTTTTCTATACTCCATATTGGTAGAGTAACTATGTAAAGACTAGATGGAACACTGAATATCCAACTATAGTTATTTAAATTAAACATCCTAAGATCAGATTTATCATCCCTATTTACGGTATGGGAGCTAAATAGACTTTTTTATATTTTTGACAGGATAACATTGTTTTTTTACTGTACATCATACAACTAATCACTTGAGTAAGCCTTAATGCAAGCTATTATCCGCCTTATATTAACAAACCCACAAATCATATCTAAATTTAGGACTGGTTTTTCATACTTTTCTATATTCATTTTTATGGGTTTTGCTACTTTTGTATCTTCATCGATCAATAGATTCGTTAATGATACTATGTCAATTACTATAGCGGAACCAGAAATAGTTGAGCCATTAAAAGAACTATTGGATGAAATCTCCCAAATTGTCACAGTCAAAAAAGGTGATACATTAAAGGCAATACTTTTACACCAACAAATTCCAAATAGAGAAATAACCCAAATTATAAAACTAGCAAAAGACAAAAATATTGATTCTTCTCTAAAGATAGGACAACAACTGGTTTTTGATTATGAAATAAAAATTATTGAAGATGATGAAGATCTTGCTTCTGAGTCACATACATTGAATAAACTGACTATAGCGTATGATAAAGTCAAATCTTTAGAAATTATTAGAGAAGGTGAAGATTTTCTTGCGAGAGACGTAACCAAAGTTTTCAATAAACTCTTAACCAAATCGTCGGTAGTTATTAATTCAAACTTTATGTCAGCTTTAAAATCGTTAGGGCTATCAAGTAATAGTATAAATGAAATGATCAACTCGTATAGTTATCAAATTGATTTTCAACGACAAATTAAAAATGGTGATACTGTAACTGTTATAACCGAGAAATTTGTTACCGAGGATGGTAAATTTTCCCATCATGGGAAGGTTTTATATGTATCGCTTAATTTATCCGGTAAGGAGTATAATATTTTCCGATATTCCCCAAATAATACACCAAATAATCATGATTTCTTTTCTGAAGATGGTAAAAGTGTCAAAAGAAGTTTGCTTAGAACACCGGTCAAATTAGTTAGAGTTTCCTCACATTATGGTAATAGGCATCATCCTACTTTAGGCTATACCAAAATGCACAAAGGTGTTGATTTTGCTGCTCCAACTGGTACGCCAATTTATGCAGCAGGCAATGGGGTGATAACTGAAATAGGGTGGAAATCTGGTTACGGAAAATTTATACAGATCAAACATAGTCAGAATTTATCAACTGCGTATGCCCATGCTTCTAATTTTGCTAAAAATCTTAAACCAGGAAGTATAGTAAAACAAGGGCAAGTTATTGCGTATGTTGGTAGTACTGGTAGAACTACTGGAGCACACTTACATTATGAAGTTAAAATAAGTGGTAAGAACGTAAACCCTATGCACGTTAAATCTACTCCTGGTATAGAGCTTACTGGCAAGCAATTAGCAAAATTCAAACAATTTAAAAGTAATATAAGGTCTTTAAGTAGTGAGCTTGATAATAAGTCTGAAATTGCTGAAAGTTCAGCAACGAAATTTCTTTAAAATTTTATCAAAAAAGCTATACTCAAATGATTTGGAGAATTGGATTTGAAAATGAGGGGCGAGCACACGCAGCGTACATAAGGTACGTGAGTATGCGAGTCCCTGATATTTTCAAAAAACAATTCTTCAAAGCAGAAGAGTATATATAATTTAAGTTATTATGACCTCAGACAAACCAAAACATGACAAAATATTTCGCAAATCTATGGAGAACCCAATAGTTGCTAAGGAGTTTCTGGCAACTCATTTACCTAAAGATGTATTGGCTTTAATTGATAGCACAACTCTAAAATTAGAAAAAGATAGTTTTATTGAGCCAGACCTTTCTGAAACTATTTCTGATGTATTATTTTCTGTTAAGTTTAATGATCAGGATGGCTATATTTTTTTGTTATTGGAACATCAAAGTACTGTTGATCAGCTAATGGCATTCAGGTTATTTAAATATATGGTGAGTATTTGTGATCTATATTTAACTACTAATCCTAAAGCTAAACGCCTTCCATTAATTTATCCCCTAGTGCTATACAATGGAAAAAAGAAATATGACGCATCACTTAACATATGGGATTTATTTACCCATCCAGACTTAGCCAGATACTTCTGGATCAATGATTGTCAGCTTGTCAACGTGCATGATATCCCCGACGAAGAACTCAAGAAAAAAGTGTGGTCTGGGATTTTGTTATTTTTTCTCAAGCACATCCACGAACGTCAATTACTAAAAAGATGGCAAGAAATCTCTCATCTCTTGCCTGAATTAGCGAAGGTAACCATAGGTTACGATCACATAAGAAATCTATTATACTATACTTTGACCTTTATTGAGCAAAGTGATAAAATAGAGTTAGAAAAAATATTAAAAAATAGTTTAACTAAAGAAAAAGGAGAGGGGATTATGCCTAGTATAGCTCAAGTATGGAAAGAAGAAGGGATTCAAATAGGTGAAGCTAAATTTATAAAAATGATGATAAAAAATGGTAACTCTATTGAAGAAGTAGCAAGAATGACTAAATTATCTATTACAAAAATCAATGAACTATTGAAAGTACAGTAAACTGGTGCTTATTAGCGAGGAGCCACTTTAGTGGCAACGAAGCAATCTAATGAATGTGGATTGCCACGATCTACTTGCGTGGTCTCGCCAATAGACGTCTTGTACTTTTCTGCAATTTTTAAATTTCCACGGGGTTTAATATTAATGAGGTTAGCTATAATCTATAAAAGACTACAAACAAAAAATAGGAGAATCTAACATTATGGTCAAGAAACTAACTAAATTATTAATCATGATAGCCTTATGGGATAATACAGCAATAGTATATGCAGAAAAACTAACTAAAGTTAATAGAAGAGATGATATGCCTAACAAATTTAACGGAACAGTATTACTAGAAGATTCATTGCCAAATTATGTAACTGCAGATATTTCTAATCTAGAAGCATCGTCAAAAACATCAATAAGAATACCTGCAAGTTCTGTTAAATTCCCTTTATCTAAGGAAGACAAAAAGGATATAGAAATACTTATAAAAAAATTTGATAATGAGGAAAATTGTGCTGGTTTAGCAGCTCCACAAATAGGAATTTCTAAAAGAGTGATTGTTTTTGCAATACCTGATGATCCTGCGTTAAAGAAATGGCTACCAGATCTAACTCAAACTATGCCTAAAACTCTGTGGATTAACCCATCTTATAAACCTATTGGCACTGAAATGCATGAAGATTATGAGGGATGCTTTTCTGTAAAAGATGTAACTGGTCCAGTAAAACGTTATAAGAAGATAAATTACAGAGCATTTGACCAAGAGGGCAAAATAATAGAAGGACAAGCAGAGGGGTTTGCAGCTAGGGTCATTCAACATGAAATAGATCATCTTGATGGTAAATTATTTATAGACCTTGTTCCAAAAGACAAGATTATGAGTAGAGAAGAATATAGAAAAAAACGAGCAGAGGCACTTAAGGAAAAAGATAAAATCGAGAATTAAATTTTAATATGCGTATACCATTAACATTTAAAAAGATATTACTAATTATTCGTCAGAATAGTCGCATAGTTGTTAAATTGGTGATTATAGATCAATTAGTAAAATGGTGGTTTATAAATTATCTAAGGGGTAAGATTGGTCTAACCCTAAAAGTAACAAGCTTTTTAGATATAGTTTACAGCTGGAATCATGGTATTAGTTTTGGAATGTTTCGAAATTATTACCAGTATAGTAATATGTTTTTGATGGTTGTTAACTCTGCTATTATAATATATTTATGGTATATCTTATTAAAATGTAAGACAATGACAGGTTTTGTTGGCTATAGCTTTGTCATTGGTGGGGCTATCGGTAATTTAGTCGATCGTTTTGTTAATGGAGCGGTATTTGATTTTATTTATTTTCATTATCAAGATTTTGGTTTTCCAATATTTAATCTAGCTGATAGCTTCATTTCATTAGGTGTAATATTCTTATTGCATGATTATTATAAGACCAAGAAAATTGTTGAACAACAACAAGATGTTCAATATAATCACACTGTGATACAGGCTGAAGCAGATAGGATTCGTGAGCTTGGTTTTAAGAAAAATATAAATTTAAAAGGAGATTGAGTGCGTATAATTTTTTGGTTATTTGCTACTGTAATAATGTTGTCTGCGTGCGGTAAAAAAGTAAAAGAAACAATGGGGATAGTGACGCCTGGTCCCAATGAGTACAGGGTTGAGCGTAATAAAACTTTAGAAATGCCTCCTCACTATGACTTACCTGCTATTGAAATAAAGGATAAAGAAAGCCATAAAGCCTCTTCTCCAAAAACTCTTAATGATGGTGAACAAGCTCTCATAGAAGAAATAGATAGGTAAAACTAATTATATAATTTTTTCACTTTTTCACTTAGTGGACGGAAATTTTGGTATATACTCAAAGATATAGAGAAAAAATAATTGCCGGAGTTTAAAATAAGGTGAGTGATAATAATAAAAATGTTGTACTAAATTTTGGTCCACAACATCCAGCTACCCATGGGGTTTTAAGATTAATCTTAGAAATGGATGGTGAGGTGATTAATAAGGCAGATCCGCATATTGGCTTATTGCATCGTGGTACTGAAAAATTAATTGAGTATAAAACATATCTACAAGCTATACCATACTTTGATCGATTAGATTACGTATCGCCAATGTGTCAAGAACACGCCTTCGCCTTAACAGTTGAAGGATTACTTGGCTGTGAAGTCCCAAGACGAGCTCAATTTATTCGAGTGCTATTCTCTGAGCTTACTCGTATCCTTAATCACATACTTAATATCACAACCCAAGCTTTAGATGTTGGTGCTACTACACCTCTATTATGGTTATTTGAGGAACGTGAAAAAATTATGGAATTTTATGAGCGTGTATCTGGTTCTAGAATGCATGCAAATTATTTTAGACCTGGCGGCGTTGCACAAGATTTACCAGATGGTATATTAGAAGATATCCATATTTTTATTCAGCAATTCTCTAAAAAATTGCAAGACGTCGAAACTTTGTTAAATGACAATAGAATTTGGAAACAACGCCTAGTGGATATCGGAGTAGTCAGCCAAAAAGAAGCTATGGATTGGGGTTTTTCTGGTCCAATGCTGAGAGGCTCAGGTATCGCATGGGATCTTAGAAAAACCAACCCGTATGATGTATATGATGAACTAGATTTTGATATACCAATTGGCAAAAATGGTGATTGTTATGATAGATATTTGGTTCGCATTGAAGAAATGTACCAATCACTTAAAATTATACAACAATGTATTGAAAAAATGCCAGATGGCAGCATTAAAACTGATGACCCTAGAATTGCCCCACCAGCAAGAGAGGAAATGAAAGAATCGATGGAAGCAATGATTAATCATTTTAAACTTTACACTGAAGGATATGACGTGCCAAAGGGTGAAATATATCGATTTGTTGAGGCACCAAAAGGTGAGTTTGGTGTATATTTATACTCTGATGGAACAAACAAACCTTATAGATGCCGTATTAAGGCTCCTGGATTTGCTCATCTTCAAGGTCTAGACTTCATGTCAAGAGGACATTTGATGGCAGATGTGGTAACTATTATTGCCAGTCTTGATATTGTTTTTGGAGAGATTGACCGATGAATGATGAACCACTAAATTTCAGTTTTAATGATGAGAATTTAAAAAAAGCTCAGGATATTATTAAAAAATATCCTGAAAATAAACAAAAAAGTGCGATCCTGCCGTTACTTGATCTTGCCCAACGGCAAATGAATGGTTGGTTACCTAAAGCATCGATAGAGTATGTAGCAAATTTTCTGAATATACCTTTCATCAGAGCATATGAAGTTGCAACATTCTATACTATGTTTAATCTACAGCCGGTAGGGCGATATCACATACAAATTTGTGGTACTACCCCCTGTTGGCTAAGGGGTAGTGATAAAATTGCTGCTATTTGTCAAAAAAAACTTGCTATTAATTTCGGTGAGATAACAAGTGATAAAAAATTTAGCCTTACAGAAGTTGAGTGTTTGGGGGCTTGTGTTAATGCACCAGTTGTCCAAATCAACGATGATTTTTTTGAGGATTTAGATGAAGAAGGGATGGCTAAATTAATTGATAGCCTTACTTAATAGATTTCCTGCATAAGCCAATCTAGTTGGTGATTTTGTCGTCGAAACTCGCCTCCGCTCCTCACGTACGTCTATGTACGCTGCGGTGCTCGGCTTCGTTTCTCCTAAAAATCCCTCAACTATTTTTGACTTATGCAGGAAATCTAATATTTATTTTATATAAGGAGTTTATACAATGAATAATTTTTTAACAGACGAATTTTCGTATGGGGTTATCATGGGCTATTATGGTCCCATTTGGTCCGATGAAGCACTTAGCGATTATGCTGATTTTTGTGTTCAGTATGGACATAAATATTTTATCTATGCACCTAAAAAAGAAATATTATTACGAGAAAATTGGGCTACACCTTTCACTGAACAGCAAATTCAACGGTTGAAACAGATTCGTAATAACTTTGAGAATCGTGGAATTAAGTTTGGTATTGGTTTAAGTCCATTTGGTCTTAATAGTCTGGATGATACAGGAAAAGCAAAATTAAAAGTAAAAATTGACCAAATCAATAGCATTAATCCTACTAATCTTAGGAGTTTTTTTTGATGACATCGATAAAGCATCAATTTATCCAGAATTGGCAATTGCCCAAGTAGCAGTTGCTGAATATGCCGCAACAATCAGTACTGCTAAATCCTTTATATCTGTACCAACCTACTACAGCAATGACCAAATTTTACAACGGGCTTTAGGTCCAACACCTCCAACTTATCTTACTGACTTTAGTAAAATAGATCAAAAATTTTCTATATTTTGGACTGGCGAGCATATTCTCAGTAGCGGATACACTGAAAATGAGCTTGATACTATTTCTAATATATTCAAACGCAAGGTAGTATTGTGGGATAATTATCCGGTCAATGATACGGTATATCTAACGGATTATTTGCGTATTTTTGCTATAACAGCAAGACCTGCTGAACTTTCTTCTTGGGTCTCTGGAATTGCCTTTAATCCTATGTTGCAACCATATATGTCTATGATCCCAATGGCAACAGCAAAAAATTTATTTTCCTCAACAGGGTATAATCCGCGTCAAGCATATTTACAAGTGCTTAATGAATTATGTGGAGCGAAGCTTGCTCAAGCAATAGACCAAAATCTACCATATTTTTTATGGCGTGGAATAAAGCGAACTGAGCCAGTGAATATTGATCGTATGCTTAAATTATTTGGATTATTCACTGAGCAGCGAGAGCAAAAATTTACCTCTGAGATTATTCAGCTGCTGAAACACCCTTGATCTTTGGTGGTTATTGATGAATCGAGAGTGAGGTAGTTATGATAGTACCCTGCAATTTTTATTCTATAAGTATTACAACAGCATAAAAACGTCATTGCGAGGAGACCGTAGGTCGGCGAAGCAATCCAAGAAAGTGGATTGCCACGACCTACTTGCGTGGTCTCGCTAATAGACGCCTTTTCGACTACTATTTTCTTAATTGCTGACGCCTATGTGCAATGACGTTGACTAGATTCCAGCGTATATAACAGATGCGAAACGTTTATAGAATAGAAAGCATACCAGTATCTAATGCTCCCTCTCCAGCACAATGAATTTCATGCTCTTTGACATCATTAAAGTTATCAGTAAATGAGGTATTACTTGATGAATTTACATTTAATAATGTATCTCCAGTAGACTCATTTTTACTATGGATACTATTAGTAAAACTATGCCATAAAGAACTGAATTTCGAACTAACTGTATGAACAAAAGATGTAAAAGGTGATTTTGTATTTGTTGCCTTAACAGTACATATTGCATGATTAGTATTACTGATAGAAGAATAAAAATCGTCTAGATTAACTCTGCTTGATACTACATCAAGATTTGTTGCCTCTTCAGCAAAGTCAATTGTTTCACTGATACTATTATCAAAAGAAGGGGAAATTGTAGGTGGGGTTTCATTACTATCACTCAGTAACTCTGCAGCTAAGTCTGCTATCTCTACAACAACTTCAGGTTCATTACTAATAGCAGAAGATTCCAATTCCTCATCACTTGCTGACTCTGCAACTACACTTGTTTCGTTTGTAGTATCAGTAATACCAATTTCTTTATTGGTATCATTAATAATGGTATCAGAAGAAATTTCAGGCTTAATAACATTAGATGAAGAGACTTTAGCATCAACATCCTTACCACCCCTAGCCACCAGATAATGTTTGTGTGCATTCTCGTTCCACTCGTCTACAGATAAGTTCCCCCTTTCACTTAGAAAATATAGTTTCCTCTGCTCTGGAGTGTAGGAAAAGATTATCTCTTCCTGCACTGCTCCTATCTTTTGAGCCTGTTCATTCTTATGGTTAGATATCCATGCATCACACTTCTTTATAAGTTCAGCATAGTTTACATTTTTGTACTCAGCTATATTCTTCTTTGCCCTTCGAAACAATTCATTACCATCAGATATCCGTTGATCAGGCTGCTCTTTAGATAAATCATCATATATTGTCATAACTTTTCTCCTAATAAATTAATTTGTTAATAATATATACAAGATTGTGTTCGTATAATACGGGCATTATAGTATTTCTAATATGAATTACAAGTACTATTTTCGTTTATTACAAATATTTAGTTGAATATTTACGCATAAACCCCGTGGCAATTTAAAAATTGCAGAAAAGCACAAGACGTCATTGCGAGACCACGCAAGTAGGTCGTGGCAATCCACATTCATTAGATTGCTTCGTCGCCAGCAAAGTGGTTCCTCGCTAATAAATGGCTGAGGCTTGCTTCGCTAATAGATGTCTATGAATTTGCCGTAATGTTAGTAGAGTTAGCGATAGAGTCCTAATTTATGCATAGGGATCAAAATTAGCAAATTCTTCCCCTAATAGAGGTAGTGCAATTGCTTCATCATACCACTTATTATAGTTTTCGAATAATGTATGACAGGCCATTAGGTCTGGTAGTATATCTGCATTATCATCCCTATTTATCATTGAATTTAGCAAGTCTTGAGCAGTAGCATCTTGCATTTTCAAAGCTGGGTTATAAGGAGGCTCGTTGTCGTGGCTTAACAAAAGCTTTAATGTTGGTAATTTTGGTTTGCCATAATTAGTTTTAGTTATATTTAACAACAAAGCATGTGGTGCAGTTTCATCATTATCAGCTTGTGTATTTACATTTGCTTTAAGCTCTAACAGTTTTGTTACTATTGAAAGAGCATTATAATCAGAATACCAATTTAGCGTAGGACGTCCGTTAATATCACCCTTATTTATATCAGCACCAAGACCTTTTAACTTTTGTAAAAGAGCAGGAGCTTCTTGACCTAACTCACATACCCAGTGTACAGCTGAGAAGCCAGTATCAGCATCTTTGGCAGTAGGATCAAACTTGTTGCTTTGTATTATTTTTGCTACTAGATCTTTTACTACAGGGGTATATTTTTTAATGTCTATCACATATTCTTGCTTTTTCCAAGAAGGAATAGTAGTATTTAGACATCCTTGCTTAAGTTTCCATATATACTCACATAGCGTTGATAGCAAAAGTTTTCCAGAACATGGTATATTAGGATTAGCACCATTCTCTAACAGTTCATCAACCAAATTTAGCTTTGGATCCAACTTCGAGTCACCCCCTTGTGCTAATGCAGCTTGAAATAAAGCAGTCATTCCTTGACAATCCTGTAAGTCTACTTTTACCCCTACATCTTTAATTAAATATTCGATAATTCCTTTTTCTACATCATTTTGCACAGCTACATGTAGAGCAGTACGACCACCTTTATCTCGTTGATTAAAGTTGTAATTATTATCACAGTGCTTTATAAGCTCGTGAGATTTTTTGATCAAATCAAGGTTTCCTGTCCACACAGCCCACATAAACTCTGTACAGCCATGTGAATCTACAAGATTGGTATATGATTGACCTGAGTTTGAGAAAATATTAGACATTTGATTAAACGCATCTAATATTCCTTTAGACTTATCTGGATAGTATTTATACAATACACATAGTGCAGAGAAAGGCGTAAGATGTGTATTTTGCATCGTTACTCTTCCCTCAATCTCCAACGGAGTAGTGGTTTGTACTGTTAAGTCAATGTTATTGCTAGACAATAACTGCTTTATCGCCACTAGATTACCTGATTGTATCGCAGCAAATATTGGTTTTTGGGTAGGTAAGTTGATAGTGCTTTTTGACATATTTAATATTATTTAGTTAATAATTATGGTTATGTGGGATTGTTGAAGAATCAAAAATTATCCTAAAATCAATCCAATAAAGTATACTCTCTTTCTTGAAGAAAATCTATGGTAAAATTTTGTGCATTCTTACCCAGGGCAATTTAAAAGTTGTAGAAAAGTACAAGACGTCATTGCGAGGAGCGGCTAGCGACGAAGCCATATAATAAGCTTCATGGATTGCCACGCTCACGTACGTTCGCTCGCAATGACATATATGCAACCCAAACGTCATTGCGGGGAGGTCATAAGACCGACGAAGCAATCCAGAAAAGTGATTAGAAATGGATTGCCACGCCACCTACGGTGGCTCGCAATGACACCTGTGTTTATAAATCGTCGTTGCGAGACCACGCAAGTAGGTCGCGGCAATCCACATTTACTGGATTGCTTCGGCTGTGCCTCCTTGCAATGACATCTTAAGCTTTTAAACTAGTTATAGGGCTTTGTAGTCCACGTATAAATTCTTCAGCGTTTAAGACTTTTCTTCCTTCTTGCTGTAATTTTTGGATGATCAGAGTACCCTTACCACAAGCTATCTCCAAGGCACTATTATTATTAACCACAGTACCAGGTGGCAAATTAATATCCAAATCGTTATAATATGCTTCTAGAATCTTTATAACTTTACCCCTATATTCAAAATATACACCAGGCCAAGGATTCATACCTCGAATTCTACAATCTATTTTGTAGGCAGTTTCATACCAATCTATCTTTCCTTCTTCTTTCTTAAGTTTATGAGCATAAGTTACTCCATTTTTATCCTGGGTAATTCTTGGTAAATTATCAATATTATCTAAGGTTTTAACCAATAAACCAGCTCCTATTGTCGCACATTGGTCATGTAAAACTGGTAAAGTTATTCTAGGAGAAAGTGACAATGAATGCTGCAATATAATATCACCAGTATCCAACCCTTCATCCATCTGCATTATACATACAGAAGTTTCTAAATCACCTTCTATAATAGTACGTTGCAATGGAGCTGCCCCCCTATGACGTGGTAAACTTGACGGATGAATATTAAGACATCCATATTTTTTAGCTTGCAGGATAACTTGCGGTATTAAAAACCCATAAGCAACTACCACTATTATATCCGTCTCAATTGAATTAATTAAATGGGTTATCTCTTCGGTTCTCAAGGTCTTAGGGGTATAAGTTGGAATATTATATTTTGATGCCAAGATATGTACAGGCGATGCTACCTCATTTAGCCCTCTCCCTTTAGATTTTGCAGCTTGAGTAAATACGCCAACAACCTGGTGGTTGTTGCTGTTAATTAACTCCCTAAGAGTGGGTAAAGCAAATTCTGGTGTACCCATAAAAATTACTTTCATAAATTATTATTTTTTAGCTTTTTTAATTTACGTAATGCTATATCCTTTTTTATATTACTCAAATAATCAACTAATAACCTACCATCTAAATGATCCATTTCATGCTGAATAACCCTAGCAAGCCAACCATCAGCTTTTAATTCTTGCTGTTTATTATTATAATCTAAGAACCTTATACTTATAGACTCAGACCTTGCTACCTCAACCCGTTGTTCCGGTAAAGACAAACATCCTTCTACTGCTACGACTAATTCTTTAGATTTGTCTATTATTTCTGGATCTACGATAAATAACGGATAAAAATCTACAGCTCTTTCTGTATCGTCATTATTTTGTAAATCAACCACTAATATACGCTTAGCTATTCCGAGTTGGATTGCCGCAAGTCCTACCCCATGATCATGATACATGGTTTCAACCATGTCATCCATCAACTTTCTTATAGTATCATTCACTGTGCCTACGGGCAAAGATTTTTGCTTTAATCTTGCATCTGGAGCAGTCACAATAGCTAACACAGACATAATATTTTAAAACCTTAGATTATTTATCAGAACACTTATATATACTACATTGTAACATAAACTAGCAAATAAGTCCAGTGTAGGCTATAGCTGTTAGGAAAAGGTTGTATATAGTTACTTTTTATGGTAAAATGTACCTAATTATTAGATGAAATAGGTAATATTATGTCAGCGGTAGTAAAATTATCAGATAAATTAATTGAACAAGCTAAACGTCATTCTACCATCTATAATCGTTCAGTTCCCAAACAAATTGAATATTGGTTTCGTATCGGCAAGATGGCTGAAGAAAATCCAGATTTGCCATATAGCTTTATTAAAAATATACTCTTTGCTTTAGATGAGGTAAATGATGGTCATGTCGAAGATTACAAGTTTACTAAGTAATACCAGTTCTCGAAATTAATTTAGGTTGAGGAATTTGTAGGAGACACGGAACGCAGCACCGCAGCGTACTTAGTGTACGTGAGGATGCGAGTACCGGATCGACGCACAAATTACCAACATAAATTAATTTCGAGAATTGGTATAAATAAGTCATGCGTATTCTTCAGACTAATACATTTAAAAAGGTAGCAAAAAAATTACATCCCAACCAAAAAGATTGTTTGGATAAGGCTATTCGTATTATTTTATTTGAGCCTTTAATTGGTATTGAAAAAGTTGGTGATCTTTCTAACATACGTGTCTATAAATTTCGTATGATAGAACAACATGCTATTCTTGCTTATATGTACAATCAACAAGAGCAATCTATAATACTTCTTGCACTTGGATCACACGAGAATTTTTATCGTGATCTTAAAACACAATTAGATTAACAATTAGTCGGATAAGCAGAACTCGTTATTTAATTAGGAGCGAAAAACTTTTACAATGAGATTTAATGTATGTTGGTTATTTGTTACTCATAATTGTAATAGTTAAACTTCATTATAAAAAATATTCTTTGCTAAATCCATTATAATTGTGTTACATTCCGCAATAGCTTTTCAGAATTTAGGAAAATTATTGATTAGATTATTCCTTGATTATTAATCATTTCCTAATAATCTAAAATTATAGTATAATGCATATAATATAACTTACAAAAATTTAAGTGAATATGTTTAATATTACTGCAAAAAATAAACAACTAGATAGAGCTAAAGTATCTAGTATTTTTTGTAAACTAGGACAAAAAGAAAAAAAAGGAAAGACTAAAATCAGTGAATTGTTAATTGATTTTCATGAAAATGGTCTTCTACTGATGATGCTTTTCTTTGCCATACCAATCGCAATTCCTTTGCCGTATCCTCCGGGTTTTACTACTATAGTAGGGATTCCCTTAATCATTTTATCGATGCAGATGTTGCTTGGCTTTAGACAAGTTTCTTTACCATCCAAAATTCATAACTATCAAATTAGCAATGATATACTTATTAATATAAGTAACAAGATTGTGCCAAAAATTAAATTGGTGGAAAAATATATACGACCAAGATTTAGTTTTGCAACCTCTATATATTGCGAACAATTTATTGGCTTAGTATCTCTGATTTGTGCTATTGCCATAGCAATACCTTTACCTCTAACTAATGCTGTACCTGCACTTGGTATTACTATAATGGCATTAGGTCTGTTAAATCGAGATGGATTAACTATATTTCTTGGGTTTATGGTTTCTATAGTTGGTCTTATTATAGCTGTTATAGCAATTACTGCTAGCTGGATTAGCCTAAAATATTTATTTAATCTATTTTTCTGACATTATTCTTCCAATGAAACAAAAATTATATCAAGGATCAAGTAAAATTCTTTATCAGTCACAAGAAGATTTTGCTTTTATTATGTCCTTTACTGACAAAATTACTTTAGAAAATGGCGAAATTTTTGATATTTCGGGTAAAGGAGTACTGAATAATAATATTTCATCCTTTATAATGAGTAAGCTCGATATGGTGGGGATAGAAAATCACTTAATTGAAAAAATGAATATGCGTGAACAATTAATACAGTCTGTGGATATTTTCCCCATTCAAATATCGATTTCTACAGTAGCGTGTGGTAGGTTTGTAAAAGAGTTCTCTATGGAAGAAGGATATGTATTCGATCACCCAATTATCGATTTCAGAGTTAGAAGTAGAGAATTAAAGCATCCTATAATTAATGAATATCAAATACTGAATTTTGGTTGGTTAAATAAGCAAGAAATTGATGCAGTGAAACATCAAGCCATCAGAATATATGATTTTTTAAGTGGATTATTTGCAGGTATTGGAATAAGACTTGTTGAATGCAGACTAGAATTTGGTAGAGTGTTTAATGGTGAAGAATTTATGGTAATGTTGGCAGATGAAATCAGCCCTGATAATTGTCGTTTATGGAATATGAGTAATAATGAGAAACTTGGAGCAGAAATGATTGCCACTGATCCAGAAAAAGCTATTAAATCTTATCAGGCAATAGCTGAATTATTAAAAGATAAAACTTATAGCTAATCCGACTAACATGATAAAAATGAAACATCGCTTTAATTTATTGCTTGTATTTATCTGGTTTTATCAATTTTTTATCTCTCCCTTACTTGGTATTAATTGCCGTTTTTATCCGTCATGTTCAGAATATGCTAAGTCAGCAATAATGATACACGGTAATATTAAAGGATCATGGTTATTTATTAAGAGAATAGTCAGGTGTAATCCTTTCTGCCATGGTGGATGTGATCCGGTGCCTAATCAGGACGATTATAACTAAATACTGGTAATAAAAACATTAATAACTAATGAACGTTCACGAAAAAAAAGTTAACATACAAGATGTCATTGCGAGATCATGGTACATACTATGTTAACACATTATATATTTGTTTGTAAATTGACAAATAATACAATCTTCTATACTATCAAATAACAAAATCTATGACATCAATGGTAGGTTCTATTAACTAAAGTGTAATATGGTTAAGCAAAGTTGAAGTTTAACTAATCAATCTGATCAATATAATTAAAAAAAATAGCATATTTATGAACATTAAAGTTAAAATTAAAAAATTAGAACATTCTGTAGATATTTTGCCTGATTATGCTACCCAGCAGAGTAGCGGTATGGATCTAATAGCAGCAAATATTGAGCCAATCACTATTAAATCGCAAGAAGTAAAGTTAGTTCCAACGGGAATTTGCATAGCCTTGCCTACTCATTTAGAAGCTCAAATCAGACCAAGATCAGGTTTAGCACTAAAACATGGCATTACTGTACTAAATTCACCTGGTACAATTGATGCCGACTATCGTGGTGAGATAAAGGTAATTTTAATTAATCATGCTAAGGAAGATTTTGTAATTGAACGTGGCATGAAAATTGCTCAGATGGTTATCGCTAGATATGAGCAGATATTATGGGATGAGATGGATTTGTTAGATGAAACCCCTAGAGGTTCTGGCGGATTTGGCTCAACTGGAAAATTTTAAGTTATGCTTTTTTGGTATGGGAAATTATACTGTAGCAATGAACCGAACAAATTCTATCCTCTTTTTATAATTTTATTAATTCTGCTTTTTTGGTTAAAGATTCTATGCCATTTAAGTCAGTAGCAGTTACCCATAATTGTAATCCTAATTCTAGGAAAAGATCAATTAAATACTCTCTCCTTTTTTTATCAAGATGGACAAACACCTCATCTAACAGTAAAATAGGCATAGCGATATTTTCTTTAATAGCATAATTAACTTGGGCAAGTATTATTGCAATGAGCATAGCCTTCTGTTCACCGGTAGAACAGTGTTTAGCTAGTGCATTTTTTTCTTTATGAATAACTACAAAATCACTTTTATGAACTCCAAAATTAGTACGATTAGACATTTTATCACGAATACGACAGTCCACTAATTCTTTTTTTATAAAATCAATGTCTATATCATAATTTGTTGATATTTTTTCTTCTATAACCCCATTAATTGATAAAATAGCTTTAGGGAACTCATTATCCAAATCATCAATAGTTTTTTGAATATGTTCTAAAATTTTCAGCCTATTGATAGCGATCTCAACTGATAGCTCCGCCATTTTTTCCTCAATTATTCTGAGCCAACTTGTATCAACTTGGTCTTGTAATAGGATTCTACTACGTTCATACATATAATATTCATATTTAGTAACTATTTCTGCATGAGATGGATTAAAGTTATAAACAATCCTGTCAAAGAATTTACGTCTATCACTAATACCGGAACAGAAAATACCATCCATTTGGGGTGTAAGCCAAATCATAGCAGAGAATTTGCTCAGTTCATTATTTTGTATTTTAACACCGTTAAATTCTGTAAAGCGTCTATTAGATTGACGTTTTACACCCGTTAAAATTTCAACTGGTCCAAGTTTACTATGTAATAGCGTATAAGCCGAACAATGATCTACTCCTCTTTGACAAATATCATCTAATTTGGCTGATCTTAAACCTTTACCAGGCGAAAATAGTGATATTGATTCTAGAATATTAGTTTTTCCACTACCATTTTCTCCTATTAATATAATAGGGTTATTACCAGTATTAATCTCTAAATCCTGAAAGTTACGGTAATTTAGTAGTTTTAATTTTTGTAAGTAAATATTATTAATCAATAAATTGTCTTTCCTCCACTTTTAAATTTTTGATGAGCCTGGTTTAATTTTTTGATAAATTCTGGAGAATATGATTTAAGATCACTTTTCGATCCACCCTCATATTGTTTAGCTAAATCCATCCCGCCTTTAATCATATTATAAGCAAAATTTTCTTTCTTTGTTTCTCCAGCTATTCTTTTAGGATTCATAAATTTATAAACTTGGTATAAAGCAAAATTTTTAACTAAACGTTTTGCTTCCAGTCTAGATTGCCTGCTTATGCCTTGTAAATTGTCTTTTGATTTTATCAGACCTCGGTTAGCTTCTTTTACCAATAACGAGTGTTGTTGCATTAAGTAACTACTTACTTCGGTAACATTCTTACTGATAAGTTTTTCATCAATTTTAAGATTTAATTTCTTATTATTGAGTTTACCTAAATATTTTTTTATTAATATGATAATCTGTGTCTGTAATTTTGTCAGATCCATTGTTTGTTCGTTAAGACAAGCTAATATTTGTTCTATTTCCTGCTCGAAAGCATCGTTTGTACTTAATTCATTGAAAATTTCCATTGCATCATCAGATGCAAGTTCATTATCATCAGTTATACCTACTAACGCATCCTTAATTTGGTCTGCTAACGTTCTAGAATCCTTTGGTTTTTTGTTATCTGTTTCCATTATTAATTTCCCATTTATGAAGTCTATCATACCCCAATTCCACTAGTAGATCTCTTGCAAAACTCTACTTCTGCTGGTAATTTGTACGTCGATGCGGTACTCGAATCCTCACGTACATTAAGTACGCTGCGGTTCTGCGTTCCGCGTCTCCTCCAAATCCTTGCGCATAAGCGAGTTTTGCAAGAGGTTTACTGTACTCCAATTTGGAATAAATTGTTATCCCAAATTGGAGTATTATCGTTCTTGAGTAGTAAAGTGTCCTCTATAAGTTCTATACAACATGATCCCTCGACGGTCTTCAATTATAGTTTTGCATAATAAGGCTGAGTCAATAGCTTTTTGTCTTTTGGTAAATTTATATTCTTTTTCTGTACATAACTCACTTATACTAATATTTTGCCAAACAAGTCCATCAAAGATTTTAGCTTTAATATAACCACTTGACTTTAAATTCTCATAATCTCCTTTGTTAAGACTTAACGTGTCGTCATTTAACAAAAGTTTGACATCCCCAACATTTAACTTTGTTATAGGGTCAACATATTTAATATAGACTATACCGGTTAGTTCTATCGTGCTGGGTATACCCTTCTGCTTTGAAGCAATAGACCTCTTGCAAAACTCTACTTCTGCTGGTAATTTGTACGTCGATGCGGTACTCGAATCCTCACGTACGCTAGAGTACGCTGCGGTTCTGCGTTCCGCGTCTCCTTCAAATTCCTCAGCATAAGCGAGTTTTGTAAGAGGTCTATTGCCTCCGTAAAACTTCGGGGCATTCGCGTGCTTATATACTAGCTGTACGCTCCGCTCGCTCACCCCTTGTTTATTGTCCCCATTCTTCAAATCATTTGAATATATCATAATCTCCTATCTTTAATTCTGGAATGAGATGGTTCAATAAACTTATCCTTAAAAATGATGCAATATTGGTTCTTGTTCATCATATTCTTTCAGCATATAACCACGTCCCCATACTGTATCAATGTAGTTTGTACCACCAGCAGCATCAGCCAACTTCTTACGTAATTTGCAGACAAATACGTCTATTATCTTAATCTCTGGTTCATCAACACTACTATACAGATGGTCTAAGAACATCTCCTTATTCAATACCGTTCCTCTACGCAATACCAATAATTCTAAAATGGCATATTCCTTGTTCGTTAAATGAACCTTTTTGCCATCAACTTCTACAATTCTGGTATCAAGATGAATACTTACCTTGTCAAACCTAACCACTGACTCAGAATGTCCTTTAGAACGACGAACAATTGCGTAAATACGAGCAATTAATTCTTCGCGGTCGAATGGTTTTGTGATATAATCATCTGCCCCACATGTAAGACCTTTAATTTTCTGATCAACTGTAGTAAGCCCCGATAAAATCAATATAGGGGTTTTTACTTTAGCGGAACGTAATCTCAGCAGGACCTCGAATCCGCTAATATCTGGCAGCATAAGGTCTAAAATAATTAAATCATAATTGTAAACTTTAGCTATTTCTATTCCTTCTGCACCAAACTCTACCACTTCACAAATAATTCCTTCTGAAGCTAAGGTTAATTCAATAGAACTAGCTATATCACTATTATCTTCTACTAACAGTACCCTCATTACATCTTTCTCCTTAATAAATTTTTCTTTATTAACTTACTTTTTATTACACGCTATGTTCTCATTTTATCTCTATAAGAGCAAGTAATTTTATTAGAATAACCGAATTTAGGATAACTTATTTATCCCAAATTTGTGTATATTAAAGATAAATGTTCACAGCCCCTAATTAAATAAAATGTTACTTATAGTTACCTCCAGGAAAATTTCATCCATAGAGTTGACCTGGGAGGCTGCCTGCAATAACTAAAATATAATTAATTAGTTATCGTAGGCAACCTCCTAGCAAGTAGTTAAAATCTTAGATACTACAATAAGATCATTATTACTAGCTTTTTCTATTATAGCAAATTTTTGATTTTGGATATCTTGCAGGTCAGCGGAGATTGTAAAATAAGCAAAGTTTATCATTAAATTTATCATTATTTTTAGTTGTTCTTAAACAAACTATAATTTTAATTCAACCTAGGTTCTTATATCTTGGAAATCTGATATAAGAACCTAGGTAGCTGAATTAAAAATAATCAAGTATAAATACTACAGATTTAGTTTAAGCGATCATTTCATTTTAGACGTTTGTTATGATTTTTGCAATCACGTTAGTTGTAATTTTATTAAAATTTAGTA
>CM055403.1:2868720-2885455 GCA_029228625.1 Pseudolycoriella hygida | reverse complement strand
CACTACCCGGCTGGAATATGATTCGTACTATAAGAGATATGATGCTTTATCACGCAAATACTTTTAATAATATTAAAGATAAAGTTGCTCAATCTAGATTATTACTTGAATTCGTTAATGATAGCTTGGAAGGGTCTAACTCCCCTTATGCTCAAGTGTTAAAAAATGAAGCCAGCTTGCTTGCCAAACAAAATGATCATTATTTGCGTCATGACCATTTAGAAGAAGATAATGTACAATATTATTTTCATGAATTTATGGATGAAGCTAGAAAAAATAATCTACAATATTTATCTGATTGTAGTGTATCTACCATGTATTTAGGAAATATGCCGGCAAAAGTGGTGGAAAAATTACAAGCAATAAATGATATTGTTAGAACAGAACAATATATGGATTTCATTACCAATCGTCGATTTAGATCGACCTTGCTTTGCCATAATAGTGTTAAATTAAATAGATCTATCAATAATGAGGATATTACTAAATTTAATATGACATTTAATATAGTGCCAGAAAAACCTCTTGTTGATATAGATATTAATTCACTCGAAGTAGAGAAGTTTTTTTATAATGGTAATAAAGATAATAGTTTATCAACATCTTCTCCTTATATGAAAGCGGTACTCTATACTTTCTCTGAGAATATCAATAATCCTATGAGTTTTGATAAAATTGCTGTGAGTAGTAGTAAAAAATTGCAGGGAACAAAATTGAATGAAATAAAGACCGAATTTTTAGCTAATGCCATGAAATTAGTGTTGCAAGGATATATTAATATCACATTGCAAAATGCTAGAAAAGAAGTAAATCTCGATAAACCTAAAGCATCCAAGCTTATTTCATATCAGGTAACTCATACTCCTACTATGTTGGTAACCAACCAAAGACATGAAGTTGTAGCTATTAATCTTTTTGAGAAGTTTGCTCTGCGATATATGGATGGTAAGCACGACCACAAGCAAATAATTGAGTCTGTTATGCAACATGTTACTTCTGGTGAGATGATCTTAAGTCGTGATGGTAAAAAAATAGAGAATAATGACGAAATCAGCAAAGAATTAGCAGCATTCTTACAACCAACATTAACTAAGTTTGTGGCAGATGCTTTTTTAGTGTAAATAGCTGATTAGTTATCGTAGGCAACCTCCTAGGTAAATACTATTTGGGTTAGCTATAAATATTCTATAATTTTGTCACGTAACTAATTTTGTTAATAGAGAAATATGCTAATTTTCATTGACTTTATTGCCATAGAGCTTTAAAAGTGCTAGTGCAGTTTCACCATATATGGGAAATATAGCATCTATCTTTAGGTAATTCTTTGTGTAATATAATGTTACCATTCAAAAATATTTTTTCTAAAATTCAGGAAATCATTTGGCCAATAGAGAAGGAGGAATTAAAACTTTTTCTGCCTATGGCATTAATGATGCTTTGTGTTCTTTTTAATTTTGGTGCACTGAGATCCGTTAAGGATGGATTAGTCGTACCATCAATAGGAGCAGAGGTCATCAGTTTTCTAAAACTTTGGCTTGTTTTGCCATCTTCTATATTATTTGCTGTATTATATGTGAAACTCAGTAATCACATACGTTTTGAATATATTTTTTATATAATAATTTCCAGTTTTTTGTTGTTCTTTCTGATATTTGCCTATGTCATTTATCCTAATCAGGAGTTTTATCATCCAAATGCTGAGCAGATAGAACATTTAGTGTCTTTGTATCCTAATTTTCGATGGTTTATCAAGATAATGGGTAAGTGGAGTTATGCTATCATGTATGTTTGTGCTGAACTATGGAGTGCAGTAATTATTAACCTAATGTTTTGGCAATTTGCTAATAATATTTTCGATACAAGTAAAGCGAAACGTTTTTATCCAATTTTAGGAATGGTGGGCAATGTTGGTTTAATTTTAGCTGGTAATGTATTAGTAGCTTTCTCAAATGTACAAGAGCTATCCGATGCTCAAGTTATAATAAATGAAGATTTACAATATAATTCAGAACTAATGTTACAGCCGATTATTTCTATAATAGTGTTTGCCGGTATAATTTCAATGTTGTTATTTAGGCTAATTAATTATCTTATTTTGAATGATAAGGGGTTAGGAGCTGATTTTCAAGTAACGCAAATACAGGCAAAAACTTCCTTACCACTTTTGGATAGTATAAGGCTGATCATTCACTCAAAATATGTTGGACGCATCGCTTTATTGGTAATTTGTTACGGACTACTGATGAATATAGTGGAAGGTCCATGGAAAGATAAAGTAAGAGAACTCAATCCCAATACGTTAGATTATATAAATTTTATGGGTAGGTTTAATATTTGGATGGGAATTTCCTGCGTCACTTTTATGGTAGTTGGCAGTAATGTAATTAGGAAATTTACTTGGTTAATTTCAGCATTATTAACACCCTTAATGCTTTCGATAACTGGCTTAATGTTTTTTATCTTTGTTATTTTCTCAGAAGATATAGGTTGTGGTATCAAAGATTTGAACCTAATTTATGCGGCTGTAATTATTGGAGGAATACAAAATATTTTAAGTAAATCAACTAAATATTCGTTATTTGATTCGACAAAAGAAATGGCATATATCCCTTTGTCATTAGAATTTCGCACAAAAGGTAAAGCGGCTGTTGAGGTTATTGGTACTAAATTTGGCAAGTCTTTAGGAGCTTTTATTCAGTCTTTTATATTTATTATGGTGCCTACTGCCACATGTGATTCAATAGTAGTTTATTTACTAACCATTTTTATTATTATAGTTATTTTATGGTTCTGGAATATAGTACAATTAAACCGCGAATATGTAAAATTATGTAATTAACCTTTTGAAGAATGCGAGCGTTCACAGAAAAAAGTTAAAGTACAATCGCTCGCAATAACGTACGATGTCATTGCGAGGAGCGGTTAGCAACGAAGCAATTGTAAGTTAAAAGTATGATATAATAGATATTGAAGTCAATGTAAATAATGATTTATACTGACTTTAAGGGGGTGTTCAGCAATAGCCATAATAATGACTATTGCTGTGCGAGCGTGAGCGACCGTGTAGCAATTGGTTTTAAGACCGAATGGATCCTGGTACTCTAGCCCAAATCCCCGAGACGTTTGAATAGTTGATTGGGATGCTTTTGCACGCCCGCTTACAATCGTAAACATTAAATATCTCGAGGTATATATGCTATTATATAATAATTTTATCGGTCTTGATATAGGAAAATTCAATTTTGTTGTTGCTATTCATAGTAAAAAAGAAACTAAAGAATATGAGAACAATACTAATGGAATAGCTAATTTTATTAAGGATTACAAAGAAAGCCTTAGTTCTGGGTTATGCGTTTTAGAAACTACTGGTGGATACGAAATGGAAATATTACTAACTCTTTGTACTCAAACTATTGCTGTACATAGAGCCAATACTCGTAAAGTTAAAAACTTTATTCGGTCTTTTGGTAATGCAGCTAAAACTGATAATCTTGACGCCAAAGCTCTGGCACTTTATGGTTTTGAACGGTCAGAAAGATTAGAGCTATTTAAAGTGCAATCTAAACAAGCTTTAGATTTGTATGAATTAGTAGGACGTAGGAACGATCTCAAGCAAATGTTGATTGCAGAAAAAAATAGGTCTCAATCTCCAAGAACTAATTTAACCAAATCTAGTTGTGTTAAAATGATCGAACTATTAGAAGAACAAATTACCTCTATTACTAGCGAAATAGATGACATAATAGCAAAAGATAAGATATTGCAAGCCAAGAAAGAGACTTTGCAAACTATTGCTGGTATAGGTAAAGTCGTATCTAATGAGTTTATAGCGTTGTTACCTGAGCTTGGTACATTAAACCGTAAGCAAATAGCCTCATTGGTGGGCGTTGCCCCAATATCTAATGATAGTGGTAGATATAGTGGGTATAGGCATACAGCTCATGGGCGAAATTTTGTAAGACCTATGTTGTTTGTAGCTGCTATGGCTGCTAGAAATTCTAACTCTAAACTGAAGGTATTTTATGAGAATTTGATCAATAGAGGAAAAAAGAAAATGGTTGCAATGGTAGCGTTAATGCGGAAGATCATTGTGATTGCAAACGCTAAGTTACGTGATTTAACTAGCTCTGCAGAAGCAATAAAAATTTAAACCAAATTTATTTAAATTTTTATTGCTAACATAGTTGATCCATATGACAAGCTTCATGGATTGCCACGCTCACATACGTTCGCTCGCAATGACGTATACATTACATAGTAATGTACTGAGTTAGGGAATAAAATGAAAAAAATAAGCAATACCACAAAAATAATGAAAACAGCTATTAGTGGAGCATAAAAATCTGTTATGTTTATAGATATACTCAAATGATTTGAAGAATTGGAACGTAAAACAAGGGGTGAGCGAGCGGAGCGTACAGTTAGTACGTGAGCACGCGAATACCCCGAAGTTTTACGGAGGCAATTCTTTCAAAGCAGAAGAGTATATAACAGATTTTGGAATAACTTGTCATATCAAATTCAGATTAATTAGCATGCGAAAAACGTTAATATATATATCAGTGATAATTGCTGTAATCCTTTTGATTTATACTGTCTCATGGTTCGTAATTATTAGTTCTATCGCTGGTAAGATTAATGGGCAATATAGTAACCGTTACATTGCTGCTAATACGGTAGATAGTGAGCAAAAATATTTTGTTAAATTTAATAAAATTGCCAGCTATGGTTTTCCATTTAAAATTGCCTTTCAAATAATTGGTTGGCATGAAGAGGGAGAGACTAGTGTAGTTGAATTTCATACTCCGATTTATATAGGTTATGACTTACTAAAACAAGCTTGCTTTATCACCTATTCTGGTAACGCAACAGGTCGTTATAAACCTATTCAATTGGGATTTGGCACAAAATTTGAAAGTGATAATTATTCTTTTATAGCAAAGATTCCTTTAAGTTTGAAGTTATTTAAGATTTTTATACAAAAAAAAGATCCGTTTGAAATTATCAATTTTGTCGAGAAGTTGGAATTAAGATCTGACAAAACCAAAATCTTTGATTTAGTTGACCAACAGAAACTATATGATGAAGAGCATACAGCTATTTCATTTTCACTAGACAAGAAAAAATATTATACTGATCTAGAAGATTTTAAAAATAATGTACCGCAAAAATTAAATATTACTTATTCAACAAATATTTTAGAAAGTAATATTATCAATAGAAGGATACCAGCCGGTCTTTTATTATATAGATTTGCCTGGCCAATGCCTTTTAATTTTGAAGGTAAGTTTTATATAAAAACAAATAAATCTATATATAGTGAATTTGCTAATGATTTAGAAATAAAAATGATATCAAGCAAGTTTTCAAGCAATATCCAAGACTCTTTGACTAGCTTCTTCTATCAAAATAAAGAGGAAGAAGGTAATCGTGCTAGCCACCTTAAGGTTGAATCAAAAATTGATTTAAAATCAGGATTTTCCGATAATATATTAAATTCTATCCAGTATTTATTGCCATATGTACCACCATTTCCTAGCAACTCATCTATAATTGAAGAATTACAGTATATTAACAGTAATAAAGATAAATTTAATTTAACTGAATTAGAGAATCATCAATATATTCTTGATTTAGATATAAATTTTTTTGCTAAAACACAAGATGTAATGAGAGCTCAAATAAATAATCTTAGTTTATTTTCTAATAATACTGGATTTCGATTATCAAGTGAATGCAAGCTAAATTCATTTGGAAAATTTGATATTAATGGACTTGTGGTCATCAATAATTATTTAAAGGCAACTGATATTATAACCAATTACTTGTTAAATTTAGGTAGGTTTAAAACATTTTCAGAAGATAGTCGTATGGTATACAAAGAAGGTATCAAGTATTTTTTAAAAACCGTATCAGATCATCCTGATTCTAACTCAGGTGACATAAGTTTTGAATATAAATTAGATTCAAGTAATATAACAAAAGGCAAAATAGGCACCGTCGATCTTGATAAATTTTTACCATTATATTATCTAGCATTATACAGAAAAGCCTCGGAAAAAATACGAGTTGGTGATATTATAACAAAAAGAATACAAGAACTAGTACCTGATTTTAATGAGCATCAAAAATTGTTAGAGCAATTAATGATTCAACCTTTTTTGGAGATTGATAATGATGTTTGGCAGGAGAACATAAAATAACAAATAGAGACGTAAATTGGACACTATAAAAATAATACATAAAGACTTAAGCAAAGAACTTTCTGCGTTGAATAAGCTTATTCTAACCCACCTAGCTACCAAAGAGGAGCTAGTTAGCGTAATAGGTAAATATTTGCTGGAATTTGGTGGAAAGAGAATCAGACCGTTACTAACAATTTTAACTAGTAAAATGTTTGGTTATATAGGAGAGGATAACATAAAGCTTGCTGCGGCTGTAGAGTTTATTCATGCAGCAACTTTACTGCATGACGATGTAGTAGATGAAAGTACCATGAGAAGATCTAAACCTACTGCTAACGTTATCTGGAATAGCAAGGCTAGTATTCTAGTGGGAGATTTCTTATTTAGCCAATCATTTCAGCTAATGGTTGATACAAAATCTATTAAAGCAATGAAATCTTTATCAAGAGCCTCAGCAATTATATCAGAAGGAGAGGTCTCGCAACTGGTAAAATTGAATCAACGGAGAATTATTGATGAAACAGAATATAATGAAATAATTATGGCTAAAACTGCAGAATTATTTGGTGTATCTTGTGAAGCAGGAGCAATTATTTCTAATCAATCTAACGAAATTTGTGAAATCTTACAAAAATTTGGTAGATATTTAGGCAATATTTTTCAAATCATTGATGATTTATTTGATTATTTGGGAAATAGTAGTGATATTGGCAAGAATATAGGTGATGATTTTTTAGAAGGAAAAATAACTCTGCCACTAATTTTCCTATATAAGAAACTTGATGATAAGTGGCAGTTAAAAATTCAAGAAATGATTAAGGCAGATAATAGAACTAAAAGTGAGTTTAAACTAATACGAGATTTGATGATAGAACATTGTATTAAGCAGCAAATTATTGACTATTTAGCAGCTATTAACAATGAAGCTAGTAATTTGTTAAAGCAAATTCCCATACAAAATATTTATAAAGATCACCTAGCTTCTTTATTAGAATTTACTTTAAATAGGTCTTATTAATAATAAATAAAGCCCAAGGCGTTATGTTAATCAGTTTAGCGATAATAATTTAGCTGTAAACATTATAGAAAATGAAAAAAATATCTAAAAATCATAGTTTGAAATTACCAGTGATAGTATCTTTCTTACTTGGCATTGCTACCGGAACAGGCTATAATAAAATAATTGATACAGCTTCTTGGCATAGTTTTAACGCTGAAACTGATAATTTGAATGTTTGTTTTACCCCTCCATCCGGTTGTGGCTCACTAATAGCAAAAGAAATATCTAAGGCTAAGGATAGCATCTATATTCAAGCATTTGGTTTAACTTCACAAAAGATAGTGGATCAATTAATTAAAGCTAAACAAAACGGTGTTGAAATAAGGGTGTTATTGGATCGTAGTAACTTGCACGATAGATATTCTAAAATGCATGAGTTAAAGCGGGCTGGTATTGATGTATCAATAGATAAAGTACCAGGTATTGCTCACAACAAAATTATGATTATTGATAAAAGTAAGGTGATTACCGGTAGCTTCAATTTTACTAACGCAGCTGATAATAGAAATGCTGAAAACGTTTTATTAATAGAAAATAGCGATATTGCAGAAACTTATTTGCAAAGTTGGCTTAGTCGCCGAGCAAAGAATTAGCTATATTTTGTTTGTTGTTGCCATTCTGCAAATAGTTTTAGTATATAGTATGAAGTTTTTTGTGTGAATAATTCCCAGACTCTTTTGCCAACTTTTCAAAATGAAATAGCCCGTAGGCAAAACCGATAATTGTAGGAATCATAATAAACCATAATCCCCAATTGCCAAAATACTCAATAAGATAGACAAAACCAAAAGAGGCGATGACATGCATCAAAGCCCGAGATGTAGCAAATGTCATAGTAGCACAAGTAAAACGTTTAAATATAGGAAATCTTTTATAAAAAATAGGATTAGCAGGACCTAAGCACTCTTGCAATAAAAGCATAACGAATTGAATCAGAAATAACTGATAAGGAACATTAACATTATTCAACAAATACGGACAAAATATCATAAAAATAGAACATATTATGAGTATAATTTTTGTGATTAGTAATGGGTGTACTTTTAAACTTAAATAACATAATATTAATATGGTTAATAACTCGACTGTACAGACAATAAAATTATGATGAATAACCTCAAGAGTTGTATAACCAAAGCTATTTCTCAAAATATTACCACAATACATATAAACAAAATAGAAACATACCGGTGACGCACATTGTAATAAGAAGAAAGATATTAATGTTTTCTTATTAACTTTTGCTTGCCAAAGGGGATTGGCTTCTAAGATATTTGTATCTGTATTAATTCTTTCGAAAACTTCTTTTATTCGACGTGTGGCATCAGCGAATTCTGGGGCTTCTCTAAGTTTGTTTCTCGCAACAGAACCAACCAATGCAACTGCTGCACCAATCCAAAATGCCAAACGCCAGTTAAAACCATGAGAAGTAACAAGTGACGCAATTCCTAAAGCCCCTAGACTTCCTAAAGAACCACAAACCCACATCAATCCCACACTTGCATATTGGGCTGGTGGCTTGATCATTTCAGTTAAATAAAGTTTTGCCCCTATTATTTCACCCATAGAAGACATTCCTTGAACAATACGACAAATTATCATAATCCAAGCAGCGGTGATTCCTATCTGGGCATAAGTAGGTATATTAGCCATAACGAAACATGATACACTCATCAAAAAAGTTGTGATGATTACTGTTGATTTACGTCCTATATTATCACCCAACCAACCGAATATTAAGGCACCAACAGGTCTAAAAACAAATGTGATACAAAAGGTAAAATTCTCCATTAAAGAGACTGTATGAAAATCAGTAGGTTCAAAAAACAACTCATTAAGAAATGTTACCATATGGATATATAACATCAAGTCAAAATATTCTAGGAATGTACCAACTGAGAATAATCCTATAGCTTCTTTTTGCTCTTTAGTTAGGCTTCTTTGTTCACGTTGATATTTCATCACCCATTCACCTTATAATTTAAATTGCCTCATACTATTTTCTACTATAACCTGCAGATGATTTTTAAGGAGTTAATCTTCTTTAAGTAATTAGTTGATGTTATATAATTCTACAACCACATAGGGGAAAGAATTTTTGACAAAAATTCTTTATGTTTTTGTAACTCTTCCTTAGTTGGTTTGATAACTACAATATTATTTTTGTTTGCCATAGTAGTTCTAACAGACAACTCACTTGTATTTTGCACCTTTTTATTATTAATATTGAAACTTATCTGCCTACCTCCAGTAAGTTCAACATAAACTTCTGCCAGTAACGCTGCATCTTTAAGTGCTCCATGCAACTTACGTGAAGAATTATCAATTTTATATCTTTTACATAATGAGTCAAGATTAGCCTTCATTCCAGGAAACATTTTCCGAGCTAGAGCAAGAGTGTCAATAGTATTGGAAAGTTCTAAAAACTCTGTATGAGTTCTTTTGAGCAGAGACAACTCATAATTAATAAACTTAATATCGAATGCTGCATTATGTATAATAAGTCGGCTGGTACTAATAAACTCTAGGAACTCCTCAGCAATTTCTGCAAAGAGCGGTTTATCCTTTAAAAATTCTCCCGATATACCATGTATTCGATAAGCTTCTGTTGGCATATCTCGTTGTGGATTGATATAAAAATGGAATTGCTTACCCGTTAGGACTTTATTAACCATTTCAATAGCCCCAATCTCAACAATTCTATGACCACTTTTGGGATCTAAGCCAGTTGTCTCAGTATCTAAAATTACTTCTCTTAATTGCTGCATTTTAATTTTTGTATTAGTTGAGTTATTTGTTTATCTAAATCTACTATATTAACATCAGTATTAATAACAAAATCTGCTTTTGCTATTTTAATCTGTTGTGACAATTGAATTTGGGCTATTTTATTGTAAGTTGTTAAACTAAACCCTGCTCTAGACATTGCACGTTTTAACCTAGATTCTTCTGAGCAGAATGTTGTAACATAAAAATCAAAATATTTATCAAATCCGGCTTCAAAAAGTAATGGAATCTCAGCAAATGTAATTTCTGAATCATTATTTTGCCGTTTAAAAAGAGACAAACTTTCTACTACAAATGGATGAATAAAATTTTGCAATTTGCTTCTTGATAAATCATTACCATAGATTAGCTCTGCAATTTTTCTTTTATCAAAAATTTTTAGATCAGGCAGTAAGTTAAGAATTATATTTTGTATTGCCAGCTCTTTATAGAGATTCTTAATATATTCGTCAGCAGAAAAAGTCATAAATCCTAAATCAGCTAAATAATTTAAGACAAAAGTTTTTCCTGAAGCATAACTACCAGTGATTCCCACACAAATCATTCTAATAAATATTTTATTTTTCTATAATAAAAAGCCTACATTTATTAGCTAGCTCGATAGTTCTTTCTAGCTCAATAACAATTACTTTTTCTTTCTGTATTGCTACCCCTTTATAACCATAGTTAGCTAAATTCTTTATTGTCTCTGGTCCTATTGTAGGTATATCAATTCTAGTATCTTGTCCCTTCTTCATCATTTTAATAAGTACCCCACCTGTAGAATTCTTACGTAAATATGAACATCTTTTTATTAGATTATCTGTACCCTCCGCTGCTTCAATACCTATAATATATCCATTATCAACAATTACTGATTGTCCTACATCAAGATGTCCTATACTATCCAATAGCTTCATTCCTAACTCAATATCTGTATTATCTGTTGCTGATGGAACAATTATGGTCATAACATCCTTCTTTGCACTCAATATTTCATAACTAGACACTACTTGAAATCCCTTCTCTTCTAGAAAATCTGTTACTATACTAAGAAGTTTATCATCTCCTAAAAATTTTTGTTTCAATATGCGAGCAAGTAGCCTTGATCCCATTAAATCTACTTTAATTGATCTCAAATTAGGACGCTTTACACCACCAGCAAGAATTATATTTTTTACATCATACTTACGAAAATATTCAATTATTGGTCTAACCATACCGATTTTAAAAAATTGGTGGGTAAGATTCTTATACAATATCGGATCCGCTTCTCCTTCTAAGGCTGCGATATAACATTGTCCTCCTTGTTTAAGGAAACTCTCAGCCAGTGAGATTGGCAATGAACCATTTCCTGCTATAATTCCAACTATACTCAAAGGGTTAGAAAAATTAGAATGTAAAGCTAGGGGCAAATTTTGGTCAAGTATATTTTTTATAGTTAGAGGATTTGTAGGATGAGAACGAAAAACAAGGAGGAAGCAAGCACATCGTACTCTTTGTATGTGAGTACGCAAATACCACCAAATTTTGTGAAGCCAATTCTTGAAAGTAGAAGAGTATATTTGTAACATTTTAACTGTTTGCCCTATCTTGATCGACTTGTCTTGGCTGACAAAATACTCTGGTATTATCCTGTTTTACAAAGGCAATAATTTGTTCTACAATAGAATTGCCTTTATATCGTTTTAAAACTTTCTCAATCCTATCAGTAAAAATACCTTCGCTAATAAAAAGCTCATCTACAGCTTTTATAGTATCAAGCGTTTCCTGACTATCAAAGCCACGTCTTTTCATCCCAACTAAGTTTATACCTTCAAGAAATGCCCTTTCACTTGTAGCTAACCCAAATGGAATCAAATCTCTCACCACTGCAGACCCACCACCTACCATCGCATGCTGTCCTATACGTACGAACTGCAGAACAGCAGCAAGTCCTCCTATAATAGCATAATCACCAACTTTAACGTGACCACCTAGGCTAGCATAATTTGCAAAAATTACATTATTTCCTACGGTGCAATCATGGGCTATATGTACTCCAACCATAAATAAACCATTATTACCTACAGAGGTAACCATACCACCACCTTTACTACCAGCTTGAATAGTTACATATTCTCTAATAGTATTATCACTACCTATGATAACCTCTGATTTTTCTCCCTCATACTTAACTATTTGAGGGGACTGACCAATAGAAGCAAATGGATATATAACTGTATTAGCACCAATTTTTGTTTTTCCCTCTATAACTACATGTGATTTTAGCTCGATATTATCTGCTAAAACCACCTCTGGTCCAATAGTACAAAAAGGACCTATTTTGACATTTTTACCAATTGAAGCCCTTGGATCTACTATGGCAGTTGCATGTATAACTGGTAAGATCATCGTTAATTCCTATTTTTAAACATTGCAGTAAATTTGCTCTCTGCAACTATCTGATCATCAACTTTAGCATTACTTGAAAATTTCCAAACAGAACCTCTATTTTGTTCTATTTTAGCATAAATATGTAATGTATCGCCTGGTTCAACAATTTTACGAAATTTTGCCTCTTCAATAGACATAAAGAATATCTCTTTATCCTTTGTGGAATCCATTGATTTTGCTACTAAAATAGCAGAAAGCTGGGCCATAGCCTCAACAATTAACACCCCGGGCATTACTGGCTTTGTTGGAAAATGACCAGTAAATTGTGGTTCATTAAAAGTAACATTTTTGATACCAACAATTGACTCATTAAGTTTAAATTCTAACACCCTATCTATTAATAAAAATGGATAGCGATGAGGCAACATTTCCATTATTTCTATAATATTAATTTTCATCTATGTTCCGTTTTTTTATAAGCTGTTTCATAACTATTGATTGTCTATGCCAATCTCTAATCGGTACGGCAGGAACCCCACCAACTGTTACTCCTGGTTCAACATCTTTTATCACCCCAGCTTTTGCTGCTACTTGAACTTTATCACCTAGTACTATATGTCCGGATAGTCCTGCCTGTCCTCCAAGAGCACAATATGCTCCTATTGTAGTACTGCCTGATATACCTACTTGTGCAACAATAATCGACCCCCTTCCTATTATAGCATTATGTCCTATCTGCACTAAGTTATCTATTCTACATAAATCTCCTATCACCGTATCATTCATCGATCCTCTATCAATAGTAGTATTGCTACCTATCTCAACATTATTACCTATTTTTACCATACCAGTATGGAAAATTTTCTTATGAATCCCTTTATCTGTTGCAAAACCAAACCCATCTTGTCCAATTTTTGCTCCCGCTAATATTACCACATCATCACCTATTATACTGTAACTTATTGAAACATTTGAGTATATTAACGCCCTATTACCTATTACTACTCCATAATCTATAAAAGTTCCAGATTCTATAACACAATTATCACCTATTATAGCATGATCTTCAATAACAACATTATGTCCTATATAACAATTACTTCCTATAGTGGCAGAATCCGAAATATAGGCAGATGGGATAATCTTATTAGGATAAGTTTTTGCTTTACTGTAAAACATATCCACTAATTTTGCATAAAAGAAATACGGATTTTTTACTTTTAATAAAACTGTTCGATTATTAGATTCTTGTGAAAAATTCTCTGGAACTATGCAGCATGAAGCTTTAGTATTTTGGAATTGAGTAATATATTTGCTATTACTTAAAAAACTTATATCACCAACACCAGCCTCCTCTAACGACTTAATATCATGGATTAACAAGTCACTGGAGCATAATATTTCAGCACCTATTAACTTTATAATTTCTGATAATTTATAAGGGGCAGATTTTTTATAAAAACGTGGATTTATCATAGTTACTTTTTTTTACAAAATGATGGGGACATTATAAACACCTGTTAGAAAATACTCAAGTTTTCTTACAAACCTCAGTTTTGGATTAGAATTTAAAAATTCTAATCCAAAACTGAGGTTCAAAGGGGTCAATAGTTGATTACAATTTACACCCAGTGCGTAATACATAAAAAATTGCATTCAAAATACCTTAATTTTAGTTTGCAGACAATATCTAACAACTTTGGCTTATATACTAGACAACGTACCATTTAGCAGCACGTAGTAAAGGGGAATATAAATCTTCATCCATAGGAATCAAGATATTTTTTTCTTCTTCTATTGTGGGAGGTCTATCAAGAAAGTAAATTTTAGGTGCATCTTTAATAATTGCAAGAGGCGTCTGTTCATCACCTTCACCCATAACAAAAACTGCTGAAGTAGCCAAAGCATCTAAAATATTCACTTGTGTAACCTTTAATGGATGATTGTAAAGATCAGGTTTATCAATATATGAATAAAGGGGACTAAAGCCACACCAAGCAAGGGCGATACCTGTTACACCTCGTCTCATGATTGTTGTATGACTGTCTGTAATTACAACACCAATCTTTTTAAGATTATGTTTCTTTTTCAAATATTCCCATATCCAAATAACTGTTTTTTGAATATTCTCAGGATATAAAACATATACTTCATTTACGTTTGATTCATCTATGCCTGCAGAAGGTATAAGTATACCATTCTTGATAGTTAAATAAAGATCATAAGGATTATTGTCTTTTTCCAATACTAAATCTGCTTCTTGGTGAATCAACAAATTCTTACATATACTATCCTTTGGAACGAAACGTCCTTGTATGACACTAATTATCTTAGACGTTATAGCAACAATATCTTCATCTACAAGATCTTGGATATATTGATCTAAAATTTGTTCTAGACAATCATTAACCTCAATCCTGTGAGTTCTTACGGCTTTAATACGCATGGCAATTTATCATCCCATCAAGGAAGAACCATAGTAATCCTTCATTCCACGCCGTATAAAACGGATATTTAAGTAAATGAAATACTTCAAGAAATGTATTAAGGTTTGTGCAAAATGTCATGAGATATCCTTTATGTTTGTAAGTTTACAAATAGTATAATTAGAGTGTTTTTTTAGAATTTTATCATCCCATCCTTTAAAATAGCTTAAATCAATGAATGTATCACCAGAATATAAGGGGTGTATTTTTGTTAGTATAAAATAAGAAATCAGATTATATTCTAAAAATAAATGAGCAATTTCAGCTCCTCCAATCATAAAAAGTTTCTTTGCTGAGTTTAAAGATTGAATATATTGTAAGAATTCATTCAGTGAAGTTACTATCTTTGCATCGCTGGAAACAAAATGAGGATTACGAGAAAAAACAATAATATCTCTATTAGTAGGCAAAGTTTTTGGTATTATATCATAAGTATTTCGTCCCATAATCATAATATGTCCAATAGTTGTGGTTCTAAAATGTTCAAGTTCTTCAGGGTAGTTCCAAGGCAAAGAGCTTCTATAACCAATAACTCCTTGTTCCGTTGCTGCCATGATGCCTATTATCTTGTTTTTTTTACTCACTTGAGTATACCCACTATTGAAAGTTTTGATGTGTTGCAAAAAATCTCATATGGTCTTTTACATTATGAACACGCAAAAAATCCACCTTATCTTTTAATGCAAGGGAAATAGCAATAGTTTCAATATCTCGATTCTTAGCATCAGTTGGAGAAAATGCCTGAATATAGGATTTTCTAGAATGTCCAACCATTACTTGAACACCTAAGCTCTTGAGTTCTTGAGTGTGCCGCAAAATCTCTATGTTTTGATATGACGATTTGCCAAAACCAATACCTGGGTCAAGGATAATATCTTCTTGAGAAAAGCCGATATTTAAGAGATGCTCAATGTATTGTTTTCCCCATTCTTTTATCAAACTAATAGGTCTGTGTTTTAAAGATAGAATTAATTCTTGATTAGGTGGAATACTCAATGAATGCATAAAGCATAGTTTACAACCTTTCTCAGCAATAATCTTCAGAGTCCGATCATCAAAATCACCCTTGACATCATTAATCCAACTAATCTGATAGTTTTCAAGAATCTGCTCAACAGTAGATGACCAGAAACTATCTATGCTAACTTTAAGCATTTCATTATTTATTAATGTTGTAATCCCATCTAGAACAGGTTTTAATTTGTTATATTCCTCCTCTGGTGTATGAATTACAGCTCCTGGTCTGGTGGATTGACCACCAATTTCAATAATACTAGCACCATCACTAGCTAATTCTTGAATTTGCTCAATTGCTTTGTCTGGATTATTAAACTTCCCCCCATCGGAAAAGGAATCACTTGTAATGTTAATAATGCCCACAAAGGAAGGATGTAGAACAAAGCTTTTAGAAAAAGAATTTGTTAAAGGCATCTTTGTCCAGGGCGATACTTCCATGAGAGCTAAAAGATGTTGCAAGAATGGTCGAGTACTTAATTCTGGATGTGGGATTGTAAGCTTAGGGGTATTGATCTGGAGTTCATCCCAAAGTAAAATATCTATATCTATAATACGAGGAGCCCATTTTTCATAAGTAGCTAATCGTCCGATCTTAGATTCTATCAATTTTATGGTTTTAAGTAGTGTATCGGGTGATAAATCCGTATCTCCCACAACTACCATGTTTAAGAATGGCTTATTCCAAGATGTAGGAGCGTTATCTGGCAAAATCGCTTTGGTTTCAAGCACAATTGAAGATTTAACATTGCGTAAACAACTTTGTGTTAATAGATTCACCGCAATATTTAAATTATTAATACGATTTCCTAAATTAGATCCAAGACTAATGTAAATCATTGTCCCCC
>CM055403.1:2840226-2868220 GCA_029228625.1 Pseudolycoriella hygida | reverse complement strand
AAATCTACTCAAGAATAATTTAATTAAACATAGACAAGTAAGTATTATAGGCACCAGTGGCATGGGGAAAACTCAACTTGCTAGAATGTATTCTTATGAGAATCAAAATAATTATAAACTTATTTGGTTTATTGACTGTAATTTAGATATTAATCAAGAATTTCTAAAGCTAGCAAAAGCTATTAATAGTACTAATAAATCTAATCTAATATTATCAGAAGATATAATGTTAGCACGAAAAGAAGTAATGAGTTATTTATCGAATCAAGATAAGTGGTTACTGATATTTGATAATCTAAAGATAGGGGCAAATAAAAAAGCTCAAGAGTTCATTAATTGGGAACATAACGGACACGTTATATTTTGCTCCCAAGATAGTGAAATATTACCTAACGTAATCAAAATGACTGCCTTTGAAAAAGATGATGTCATTGCTCTTGCTAATAATATTCTAGAAAATAATGATCCCCAATTAGCAGAATTCTTGAGCGAAGAATTTACCGGTTATCCCATCTTGATAGTACAAGGGGCACAATTATTAAATAATGTAAAAGGTCTAAATAGAGAAGAATATAAAAGAAAAATCCAACAATCAACAGACAAAATTAAATTGAACATTATGTTCGCTATCAATGAATTAAAGCCAAGCTCAAGAAAATTACTAAATAAAATAGCCTTAATAAATAATCAAGGTTTCTCAAAAGAATTATTAAGTTTTATTACTGAAGATAAAAATACTATGAATGATGCTCTTTATCAATTGTCTAAATTTGCATTAATATCTAACATTGATCCTAATGACACTAATCCTATCTTTGAAATGCATGATGTTATTGCTCAGAAAATAGCCGAGATTAATTGTGCTGAGGATAATAAAGCTTATTTAGATGACATCATTACTAAATTAATGAATTATGTACCAAAGAATGTATTACAGGCTCGCATTTTCAGAAGTGCTAAAACTATTCAAGAAAATCTTGAAATAATTTTAAAAAATTCAGAAAAGTATAATTCAAATATATATAAACTTATGCAACTTAATTTGCATATAATGATTCAATATCATAATTCTTTTAATTACTCTGATGCAGAGAAAAAGATTAATTGGTTTAATAAAGTTGACCAGGAAGGAAAATTTAAGTTATGGTTAATGAATAATGATGAAAAATGTGCATATGGGAGGTATGTACAAGCAATAGGTGGATATCATAGGGGGTTTTCTAATTATAGGATGGCACTAAAGTATTTTGTAAGAGCGAAAGAAATATTTGATAATGTGAAAGATTATGAACATGTAAAATGGAATTTATTATATCATTTAGTAATATCTAATATTGCATTAGGACAGCTTCAAGAAGCAGAAAAAAATATTCAAATTATGGAACAAATGTTTAATGCAGAACTAATAGATAAAAATAGCATAAGCTACATACATAGTGTAATGGCAAAATTATTATTTGCCCAAGGGAAATATACCGAATCATTAGAGAAAATCAATAAAGTTATAGAAGTATCCATTAAAAATGGACTAAGTCCTGATGACCTATTACTTACAAACCCTTATCTACTTAAAGCAGAGATATTAAATTATCTTGAAGAATACCAAAAAGCATATGCTCAAGCTAAAAAATTACATAGTTTGTGTGAGTCTTGCAAAAAAGAGGCTCCTGAAATATTTGGTCGTATTTATACTCAAATGGCAAGAAGTGAATTAGCGATAGGTAAGCTAGACCAAGCCTCAGATCATATTAACCAGGCTATCTCCATATTTTTAGCTGACGAGCGTAGGAATCCCAAAGATGCAGACTATTCAGAAGATCCAGAGCTAGCAGTGAGCTACTTAGTACAAGGTAATATTCTATTTGCCCAAGATAAAATAAAAGAAGCAATAGGATTCTATAATAAAGCTTACAGCATATATTATTATTTATATAGAGATAATCGTAAAAATGTGGCACAAGTTAGCGAACTGTATAGTCAAGGAGCTAAAGCTGCATGTAAAACAAAAAATTTATCTAGCTATAAATTTTTTGGTAAGCAGCAAGTAAAAGAGTTTGGGATAAATCACTCTAATACTGTATCTATGCTTGAATATTGTAAACAATATAGTATGGATTTATGGGCAAAAGAAAACTAAAATACAGTTGAATTCAATATAACAAGTTATATCGAATTAGATTATCTTGTGTTATTTGTCATATTTGCAGGCAATGTTAATTTTTAGTACATCTTGCCATACCTTATCCCAGCCTTTGGTATGAGTAATATTAGGGAGAATCTTTTGTTGTATACAGTTTGAAGAACTAGCTTTTATATAACCATGCATAATACTACTTGGTACTATTGCATCCTTGCTTCCCGAAATATGTAATTGCGGGATATTATTGATTTTTATGGCGTAATCTATGGGATTTAATGACTTCTTTAATGCGTATGTTCCATGATATTTACTGAAACTTTCAATATCAAGATTACCAGCTATAGTTATTATATCTTTAATATGCTTATTTCTTGCTGCCACTAAGATAGCAATACCACCACCACCAGAAAAACCAACCAAACTAGCTGGGTTACCATTATTTATAGTATCTATTACTATATTTGTTGATTCTATAACTTCTTCAGCCATTCTTTTGTCTGTCCAATAGACTTGATTGCAATTGGCATTAAGCTCTACTGGTGTATATTGGCATGGACGAGCTATATAAACTACATTAGGTCTAGTATCAAGGATGGCAAGCTTAAACAACATAACCTTGGAAGGGGTTGGATTATCTGCAATGGTATAGCGTCCTATACTAATACTTCCATCACCCTCAATATAAAACACATAAGGACTATCTTTATCCGAGATACGTTGGTAAGTTGTGATGACAAAATCACCCGCCTTAACAAGTTTCTTCTCAAACCTGTTTATTGAGGCTAGTTTTTCTGCTTCCTCAATCCTTGTCTGTATAGATGAAGCACAGGAAGAAAGTAACAGAGATATAGAAAGTACCGCAACTCTAGAAAGGTATTTCATCATCTAGATCACTATGGTCAAAATTAGTAACCATATTTTTTGGCACGATAGAATCTGCTGTTTGAGTACCACCACCTTTAGAATCTAACAATATAAATTGTGAGCTGAAATTCTGCAGCACTATTTCTGTCGTATATTTTTCATGACCAAGGTTATCCACCCACTTTCTAGTTTGCAAATTACCTTCCAAATAAACTTTAGTTCCTTTTTTGGCATAATTTTTTACAACAGATACCAAACCTTCACTAAATACTACTACTCTATGCCACTCGGTTTTTTCTTTCTTCTCTCCGGTAGCACGATCTTTCCATGTCTCAGAAGTAGCAACACTGAAACTTGCTATCTCTTTACCGTCAGCCGTGTGCCTAATTTCTGGATCACGCCCTAAATTACCTATTAATATTGCCTTATTTAAACTACCAGCCACAAATCATTACCTAATTTATTTAAAAATTTATTATTGCAATAGTAATTCAAAACAACCTATAATGCTACAAGTTTTTTGAAAATTTTTTGAAAGTTTCTTTAAGTTCCTTAAAAATTTATAATAAATTATTATGCAAGAATATATTAAAGTTCGCGGTGCTAAGGAGCATAATTTAAAGAACGTAAATGTTGATATTCCAAGAAATAAGTTTGTGGTAATTACCGGGCTTAGTGGTTCTGGTAAATCTTCACTAGCTTTTGATACTATTTACGCTGAAGGACAACGTAGATATGTTGAAAGCCTATCTTCCTATGCTAGACAGTTCTTACATCTTCAGGATAAGCCTGATGTTGAATCAGTTTCTGGTTTGTCACCGGCAATAGCTATTGATCAAAAAACTACATCTAAAAATCCACGCTCCACAGTGGGTACTATAACTGAGATCTATGATTATTTGAGATTACTATATGCAAGGGTAGGAGTACCCTATTCTCCAGCAACAGGTTTACCTATAAAGAATCAGACTATATCAGAGATGATAGATTCTATTCGTAATCTTCCTAAGGGAAGTAAATTATACATTTTATCACCCATTATCAGAGGGCAGAAAGGTGAATTCAGACGTGAAATTCTTGATCTTAAAAAACAGGGTTTTGGCAGATTGGTAATTAACAATGAAATTTATGAGATTGATAATCTACCAAAATTTGATAAGAATAAAAAACATAATATTGAAGTAATTGTTGATAGGATTTCTCTAGAAGATGATTTAGGTAATAGGCTTGCAGATAGTTTGGAAGTCTCTCTTAAGTTGGCAGATGGTTTAGTATATGTTGAAATTGTTGATTTACCAAACGGAATAGAGACAAACCTTACCAAAGGCTCAAGGATCATTTTTTCAGAAAAATATTCTTGTCCAGTTTCTGGTTTCCAGATTACGGAAATAGAACCAAGAATCTTTTCCTTTAACAGCCCATTTGGTGCTTGTCCGAAATGCGAAGGTATCGGTAAAGAAATGTTTCTTGATAAAGATTTAATTATTCCAGACAGCAAAATTAGTATTAGAGATGGAGCTATAGCCCCTTGGAGTAAAATATCCTCAAAGTTCTTTTTAGAAACATTAAAAGCCTTAGCAAGTCATTACAAGTTTTCATTAGACACTCCCTTTATAGAACTACCAAATGAGGTGCAACAAGTATTGCTCTATGGATCAGGTGACGATGTTATAGATTTTCAATATCATGATGGTTCTAAATCTCAGATTATCCAGCAACCTTTTGCCGGAATAATACCTAGCTTACAAGAAAAAGAGCGTAAGGCTGATTCTTCTTTAGTAAAAGAAGAATTATTAAAATACAAAGCAGAGTACAAATGTACATCTTGTAAAGGTTATAGACTAAAAATGGAGTCTCTTTGCATTAAAATCGCCAATCACCATATTGGTCAAATATCTGCCATGAGTATTTTGCAACTACAAAAATGGTTTAATCAATTAGACAAACAGCTCAATAAAAAACAGCTGGCTATTGCCGAACGTATATTAAAGGAAATTAAGGAAAGGCTACAATTTCTTATGAATGTTGGGCTTGATTATCTTGCCTTATCTAGAGAATCAGGTACTTTATCTGGTGGAGAGAGTCAACGTATTCGCTTGGCATCACAAATTGGTTCTGGGCTTAGTGGTGTGTTATATGTACTTGATGAACCGTCAATTGGTTTACATCAACGTGATAATGCTCGATTAATAGAAACTCTAAAAAATCTTCGAGACCTTGGTAATACAGTGCTGGTTGTTGAGCATGATGAAGAGACAATGTATGAATCGGATCACATTATCGATGTCGGACCAGGTGCTGGTATTCATGGCGGACATATAGTAGCACAAGGAACAATTGAAGATATCAAACAATGTGAAAATAGTATAACTGGTAGCTATTTAAGCGGCAAACAATTTATTGAAGTGCCATCAAATACCCGGGTATCCTCTTCCGGTAAGGTAATAACCTTAACAGGGGCTGTTTCTAATAATCTACAAAATGTTAATATTACAATCCCTCTGGGTAGTTTTACTGTAATCACAGGAGTATCCGGTAGCGGCAAATCAAGTTTAATAATTCACACTTTATATAAAGCAGCTTTAAAGTTTTTAGAACCATCTTCAAAAATCTTTCCAGGAGAATATAAATCAATTACCGGTCTTGAATATATTGATAAGGTTATTGATATCAATCAATCCCCTATAGGTCGCACACCAAGATCAAACCCAGCAACCTATACTGGTGCATTTACCCATATCAGAGACTGGTTTGCTGAACTACCAGCTGCAAAAGCACGAGGTTATAAAGTTGGTAGATTTTCATTCAATGTTAAAGGTGGAAGGTGCGAATCATGTCAAGGCGATGGTCTGATTAAAATAGAAATGCATTTTTTACCTGATATTTATGTAAAATGTGATGTTTGTAATGGAGACAGATATAACAGAGAAACTCTCGAAATTAAATATAAGGATAAATCCATATCTGACGTTCTTAAGATGACGGTTGAAGATGCAATGAGTTTTTTTGAAAAAGTGCCACTAATTTATGAAAAACTTGTTACTTTAAATGAAGTAGGGCTCGGTTATATAAAAATTGGACAATCTGCTACTACTTTGTCTGGAGGTGAAGCACAAAGGATAAAATTAGCTAAAGAATTATCAAAACGCTCAACTGGTAAAACTTTATACATACTTGATGAACCAACAACAGGTTTACACATAGATGATATTAATAAGTTACTTAAAGTACTACATAAGTTAGTTGATATGGGTAATACTGTGGTAGTTATTGAGCATAATCTAGATGTTATAAAAACAGCGGATTATATCATAGATGTTGGTCCTGAAGGTGGAGATAAAGGTGGTGGCATAGTAGCTACCGGAACTCCGAAGGATATTGCTTGTTGTAGCGAGAGTCATACTGGAAAATATTTAAAACATTATCTATAATTAGCTTAGTGGACAAAAATTTTGCTATATACTATATGATATAATGGATAAATGGTTATTATGAAAAAAGCAGTAGCTTTAGTGAGTGGCGGTGCAGATTCAGCTACAGTACTAGCAATGATAAAAAAAATGAATTACGAAATTCATGCCATGAGTTTTAACTATTCACAACGCAATAATGTTGAACTGGAGAAGGTTAAGCAATTAGTTAAGCACTATAACGTCAAACAACATAAAATTGTAAATATTGATTTACGTAACTTTGGAGGATCAGCTCTTACCGACAGTGGCATAGACGTACCAAAATATAAAGATCATAGTGAATTACCGGACGATATACCAGTTACTTATGTACCAGCACGTAATACCATATTTCTAAGTTATGCTTTAGGATTCAGTGAAATAATAGGAGCATTTGATATTTTTATAGGGATACACGCAACTGATTCCGCTAATTATCCAGATTGCCGCCTGGAATATTTAGCAGCTTTTAATAATCTGGCGAATCTTGCAACTGCTGTAGGCGTATCAGGCAAACAAATTACCATTCATGCTCCCTTAATAAATATGTCAAAGGGAGAAATTATCAAGGCTGGTCTAGAATTAGGCGTAGATTATTCTAAAACGATTTCTTGTTATGATCCATCAGATGAGGGCTTGTCTTGTGGTACATGTCATTCATGCTTAACTAGACTTAAAGCCTTTGAAGAAAATAATGTAATCGACCCCATTAATTATAAAAATAAATTATCCTAAATATGCTTAACCAATCTATATACCATCAATTTCCTATATTAGACTTAGGTGATATAGTTCTTAGGGAATTAACTAGTGATGATTCAGAAGATTATTTTACCTATATGAATAAGCCAGAAATGCTACCATTCCTGACAGAACAAAATTGTCCATCGAATATCGCTCAAGCTACTGATGAGCTAAGATATTGGTCCAGCTTATTTCGTAATCATCGAGGATTCTACTGGGCTATTTCTCTCAAAGATACTAATAAACTTATAGGGACGGCTGGGTTTAATACCGTCTCTGCAATGCACCTTAAAGCGGAAATAAGCTATGATCTTGATCCTGCATTTTGGGGTAAAGGAATTATGCTAAAATCTATCAAAGCTATTTTAAAATTTATAGAATATGCTGGAATTGTTCGAACCCAAGCAACTGTTATAACTGACAACATCCGTTCAATTAATGTTCTGGAACGGTGTAATTTTGTTAAAGAAGGGTTACTCAAAAAATATGAGATTGTGCAAGGAATACATAGGGACTATTATATTTACGCTAGAGTGCTGTAGTTAGCATTTACGGAAAAAAGTTAAAGTACAAAACGTCATTGTGAGGAGCTATTTTAGTAGGGACGAAACAATCCATATGACAAGTTTCATGGATTGCTTCGTCGGCTTACGCCTCCTCGCAATGACGGTTGAGGTTTGTGTACTCCTCGCTAATAGACGTCTTGTACTTTAACTTTTTTTCCGTGAACGCTCACTTGATTATAGCCGATTTAAGAGGATGACGATCTAAGGCAAGTTTTAGATGCTTTGTTTGGATATGGGTGTATATTTGGGTGGTGCTAATATCAGCATGCCCAAGTAGTTCTTGAATTACTCTAAGATCCGCACCACCTTCTAGCAAATGGCTAGCAAAACTGTGACGTAAAGTGTGTGGGGAGATATTATTTGGATTTAGCCCAGCCTTAATAGATATTTGTTTTAACAGAATTGCAAAATTCTGTCTAGTCATATGACCACTAGTGGAAGAAGAACAAAATAAATAGATTTGACTTTTTAGATGTTTTTTGCTGATAAATTTATTACGAATAGTTAAGTAATCTAGCAGACTGGTGGCAGCCTGTTCATTGATTATCACCATTCTTTCTTTATTGCCCTTACCGGTTATAGAAAATATTCTTTTGATATTTTGGGACATTTGATTTACTAAAATATCAGTTAGTCTGATACTGACAAGCTCAGAAACACGTAAACCACTTGCATATAATAAATGAATCATTGCTTTTAGGCGTACGGAATCAGGGCTTTTATCTTGATCACAATATAAAAGTAAAGCTTTGATTTGATCAATCGATAATGTAGCAGGAAGTTTAGTTTGATATTTTGGTAGATCTACCATCAAAGTAGGATTATAATTGGTATGCTTTTCACTAATTAAAAATTCATAATAGTTTTTTATAGTTGATATCTTCCGGTTAATTGATCTTGCTTGCAAGCCATTTTCTGCTAAATATTCGACCCAATCTCTAATATTTTCAGCTTTAATATTTAGCTCTAATAATTTATTTTGTAATAAGAATTTCTGAAAATCTAATAGATCACATTTATAACTAACTATGGAATTATTAGCTACTCCACGCTCTGCTATCATCATTTCTAGGAATTGTTCAATAAATTCCATCATATTAGTATATTTTTTTGATGGAGGCCAGGGCCGGAATCGAACCGGCGCATTGAGGATTTGCAGTCCACGGCATTACCACTTTGCTACCTAGCCTAAAGACGTTGAATCCTAACCAATATTAGAGAAAAAGGCAACTTATTTGTGAGCATTCACGGAAAAAAAGGTTAAAGTACAGGACGTCATTGCGAGAAGGCTTAAGCCGACGAAGCAATCCATTTCCAATAAACATGGATTGCCATGCTCACGTACGCTCGCTCACAATGACGCCAGAAGGTAGATTGCTTCGTCGACCTACGGTCTCCTCGCAATGACGTTTGAGGCTTACAACATCCCCTAGTGTCATTGCGAGACCACGCAAGTGGGTCGAAGCAATCCATTTTTGACGGATAATTAATCAAGACCAAATGGTACATTGCCAGAAATTTCTACATCATGTTCTGCACTACCGACATCATAACCTGCCGCAATGCTACCATCGCCACCAGTTGCTGAGGACTCATTTCCAACTGTGCCAAATTCTGGAAAGAGCAAGTTAAAAATTGATTCCGTATGAGGAGTATTTTGACATTGTCCCGAAATGTCTAATTTTTTCTCGCTGCTTAGTTTTTGCATTTCGTTCTTATATAACACTGGCAAATTTTTTGGATCAAACCCATTTGCTAACGCTTTAGTAGCATTTGAGACATGCTGTAACTCATCTCCTTTTCCTCCTAATCCTGACTTATGCAATGCAACTAGCAAGAACTTTACTTCATCATTGTACGTAGGAGGTACATCACCTGTGGCTTTAGCTAAATATTTAAAAAAATAATCCTTTTTTACAACATCTGATAATATACCAGCATCTGCACATGATTTACGAATTTGATTATAATTTTCTAAGAAAGATGGCATAAATAAAACTCCATATTAATTGTTTGTTGAGATTTTGGTAATTAGTTAATATAAATTAACTAATTATATCACATAAAATTATATCTGGTTTTTCTAAAATGTCAAGTATTTTTGTAATCGTTCACGGAAAAAAGTTAAAGTACAAAGCGTCATTGCGAGGAGCTACTTTAGTAGCGACGAAGCAATCCAAGAGAGTGGGTGAAATGGATTGCTTCGTCGGCTAACGCCTCCTCGCAATGACGGAGTAATGCTAGTTATACCCTTAACAAAATATTTGTGGGTAAAGATATGACTTAAGTGTACGTGAGGAGCAGAGTACCGGTATCACGCACAAATTACCAGCAGAAGTAGAGTTATGAAAGAAGTCTAATCACTTTTACTAATATCTAAGAGGTAATGACTGCAAACGCTATAGAAGTTGGGTAATCGTCTGAAATAGATAAGTGAATTTTAATTTGTCCAAAGTTATGCCCAAGGCTCTGTCCAAATTTGTTTAGGTTTTCAGGATAACAGATACAAACAAACGGCTTCCCTAAAGTGTCATTTAGTACAGAGATGTCTTTAAATCGTAATTTTCTGCCAATCCCAACACCAAGAGCTTTACTAACTGCTTCTTTTGCAGCAAACCTTTTTGCCAAAAAACAACCATATCGGTCTTTACTTAGAGATGTTAGCTTTTGTACTTCCTCTTTAGAAAGAATTCTGTCTATAAAACGTTGACCATATAGGCTTAATATCCTTTCTATTCTTGGGATTTGTACTATATCTGTACCAATGCCAATAATCATTTTTGTTCGTTATCACTGATATTATCATTAAATATTTGCTCATCTAAATCAGAATAGTCTTCTGTAACACAAAAATCTGAACCACTTGGTAAATAATCAAAGTCTTCTGTATCAGTATCAATAGAAGAATCAGTATTTTTTTCATCAATAGGATCGATTCTATTTTTTGTTCGAAGACGTTTTAATAACTGGGTCTTTAGGATCGAAACTGTCACATGACCAGCAGCTATTTCACGTAATGCCAACACAGTCGCCTTATCATCTTTAACGTTACTAATAGTCATTGTACTACCAGAGTTTATATCATTTGCTCTTTGAGCAGCTAGAGCTACCAGCTCAAACCTATCATGAATTTTTCCAATGCAATCTTCAATCGTTATCCTAGCCATAATACTCTCTCTATTATTTTACAAAATTCAACAATGAGCTAGTATAAAGTATAACTTAGTATATTTCAAGAATAGAATCTTTACTTCCTACCTCTACTATCGGAATAAGAATATAATATGATCTGTGTACGTTTAAATTTTATGCATCCTTAAAAAAGCTAATACAAATAACATGCTAAATAACGTAGTAAATAAAAACAGATTAGACCAATCCATAGAGTTTGCACAGATACCAGATAAACATGATAAAATAATACGTACGAAAGAACTAAAAGAGGCAATAATTGAGTATTGTGTGGCAATCAACTCGCTATTGCATAAACTAGAAAAATAAATAGTAAGAGCAGTATTACCAAGTCCGCAACAGAAATTTTGCACAGTAATTGTTATAGTAAATATAACTATATCATGACCTACTATAGATAAAAACATCAGCATCAAGGGAGATAGTAATTGTAGACTACCACATATTAGGAGACTTCGAGATATTCCTACTTTTGCGGTTAAGATACCGCTAATAATCCCCCCAAAGGTCATTAGTATGAATCCATAGGTTTTTGAGATAGAAGCAATTTCTTGAGAAGTAAAAGATAAATCAATAAATAATGGAGAGCTCATTGCCATAGGAATTGAATCGCTTGCTTTATATAGAAAAATAAACAGCATAATGAACATCCAATTTGGATGGTTTCGTTTTAATAATAGTAAGCTATCAACAATAACTTGAGAATATTGGGTAAATGAAATAAAATTAGTAAAAATGTGTTCCGTTTTTTTTGTAGCAGGCTCTTGCATGTATAAGATTATTATCGGGGCAGCCATTGTTATAAAAAAGGCACATAGATATACCAAATGCCAATTAAAGAGGCAAGATACATATAATGCCCCTGTACTATTAATAAGAATTCCTATGCGAAAGCCAGTACTACTAAAAGTTGTAGCAATTGAAAGATCTTCCTGCGTTAAAGCCCGTTCTATACGGTAGGCATCTAAAATAATATCTTGAGTTGCTGCACAACAAGAAATAGTAAAATTTAGAAAGGCAGTAATAGCTATGTTAACAGGGGGAGCTATAATTAAAAATCCACTAATAGCAACTAATAAACATACTTGCACAGCTAGTGCCCATCCACGACGTTGACCAAATTTCCGACATATAATAGGTATGGAATATTTATCAATAAATGGTGCCAATATTGGTTTTAAGCAGTACGGTAGAGATGTTAAAAACATTACACCAATAATATCAGTTGAATATCCTGCTTGTGATAATTGGTAATTAATAGTAAATGAGACTAATGAAAAATTTCCTCCCGCCACTATCCCTAGCAAGAAGAAACAAATAAAATAAGAGTGTTTGCGATTAGTTAGCATATTTAGGAGTTATATCACAACTTTTTTAGACAATTATCTAAATATATTTTTTAACATTGCCACCTTAATTTCTTGCACATCTAAAGCCTAACCTACGTTCACAAACTTAGTATATTATGTACACAAAGGCATAAGGTATGTAAACTTAATGATCTCTTAAGGTATCTTGAACTATTTGCATCAATTTTTCTTTTGCCTCTTCTTTAGCACGTAGGCTGGCATAAACATCTTGCTTACTGTCATCTGTAATATGATTGGCAAATACAATAATTCGATTATCTTTTTGTATCCAGCCAACAAACCATCCTTGTTGGAGAGATAACTTATGCATTCTATCTTTGCTAAGCTGGGAACCATTACCTGTTTTTCCATAAAGCTTCCAGCCCCCTGGCAAATCCTCTACAAAGAGGATATTTTTTGTCATTTCATGAGATTTCAAACTTACTGGGAGCTTATTATCAAGAAGATTTTGTAAAAATACGACCTGCTCTTCAGGTGAAATCTCCAATGAACTAGATAGCCATGAGTTTGTTAATCCATTATTCTTACCTTTATCACCTGAAACATCCTGACTTCCATAGTTAAATTTTGTAACATATTCTCGGAATTTACTCATCCCAAGTTTTTGCGTTAAAATTTACGAATACCACACACAACTATTCTTCATCCAAAGACTGGGATTATGAGGTTGTTTCCATCTATCAAGCCAATCTATATAACCTTTTTTAAATGGTAACTCAGGATGAGTTTCATCAATTAGTAATCCTTCGTTATATCCCATCAGACTAATGGCAATTTTGAACGTAGAACAAGGAGCATGACGTGATTTACAATCACCTTGTTGTTTGATGATTTTATTATTTTCTTTAACTAAAAAGCACTTTGTCTCTGCCAGTGCTGAAGTACTAAGTAATAATAAAATATTTAAAAATAAAGTTATTTTTTTCATTATTACCTCAAAATATAGATCAATTAGAAACCCTTACAGAGTTTAGTGTATTCTTTATTTAATTCTCTGATCACCCAAATCCATATGATACAGATTATACCAAATACTATCATTAAGTATATAGAAATAGATTGATAAGTTGCACAAGGCAAAATAATAAATATTAAAGACTGGAGAAGGGCACTTGTTGACTTTCCAAGTTTAGTACCAATTACGTCAGCAGCTGCCTTACCTTTTGTCTTAAGTTCGGTATCTAGAGGAACATATGACATTTCTTTTGTAGAATCAAATAGAATATATTTACTTGATTTACTTAGAGCATTGTTGACTACTCCCATTGTAATAGCAATCAAAGAAGGATCAGTTATCATAAAGCTAACCACTATTATGGCAGAAAACCCATCAAAGTTAGATACTAAGAAAAATAGCATGCCAGTTATAAAGACTATTATTGGCGTTATAATTGCTGCGGCAAACCAGCCTAACCTTCTTACAATATTAGAGCCGAGAAGAACAAATAAAATGGTAAATATGCCAGTGATACTTAGATAATTGCCAACAAAAGCAGCAAATTCCGTAGGTGTTTTATAAATCTTTGAAACTGATGCTTTCCAAGGACCTTCAACTAAATTTATAGCTATACCATAACAAACAAGTAGTATAGCAATTAGCCTAATATATCTTGAAGCAATAATCATTTTAAAACTTTCTGTAAGAGTTAGCGATTGTTTCTTGACAGAAAATTGCAATTTTTCTACCTGAGCTTTATCTAATATTTTATGGTTCAGTATCCAAAAAGTTGCCAATGCTATCGAGCCAAGTACCAGTACGCAACCTAATATAATTTGTACTGAAAGTTCGGACTCTGTATGCTGTAAGTCAAACTTTTTAATTAAAAATTGATTTAAATAAGCTAAATTTTCTAAAAATTTACCTGATATATAAAGTCCTGTTTGAGCAAAAAGTCCAAACAAAGGATAGAATCTTTTCGATTGTTCCACAGAGGTTATATTATTAACAAATTGCCAAAAAAGTAATGCAAATATTACGTTCGGCCATAATTCTGCTATAATATAGAACAGAGAGAAACTCCAATTAGATAAAAGTAATATAAACCATTTCAAATTCGGATAAGATTTTATTAAAATGCCAGCATGCTCATTACTCAAATGGAATGCTAGATGATTAGGGAAAATATAAAAGGCAAATACAGCAAAAAATAGTAGGAAAATTGACAATATAAGGTAGAAGATATGTTCACCCTTCATCTTATTTACTAATTTCACATAGATTATCGATAGCAGAAATGCCGAAGGTAGAACCCCCCAAAATTTAAGGAATGATACAGTTTCGGTACCAATCATGGTATTAATCAGACTATCTTTTAAGGCTCTGATAATATTTTGTATAAATAAAATACAAAACATCAATAATGTTACATATAGAAATTTAGATAATTCCTGCCTTTCGATAGGAAAGACATATTCTGACAATCTATTTGTTAATTTTGAGGTGGGTGATGTATTGTGAGTTATAGAGAGATACGAAAAAATCTTAGAAATGACTGCCATATACGGCTCTAACCTATTTATTCCTTGGTCAGACCTGTACAATAAAGTTTTTTGTCTTTCAAGTCAAGAAGAATATGTGGTGATCGTGTGCAATAAACCTCAGTTAATTTTTGTTGATAATAATATCTAACAAGAGGGGTATAATTAAAGTGAGTCTTATGTCTACAAAAACTAGATAATAGATTTTTTTCCTACCAATTTATCAATTTTGTTTATATAATATGTAATTAATCACCCTACGCATGGCATTTAAAAGTCATAGGGAAAATAGCTTGACTCTATTAGCGAGGAAGACTGTAGGTCGACGAAGCAATCCATAAAAGCAACCAAAAATGGATTGCTTCGTCAGCTCATGCCTCCTCGTAATGACACGGTTATTTTCCCGTAACTTTTAAACTGCCATGGGGGTATGCGTAAGATGAGTTAATTAGTTATCGCAGGCAGCCTCCTAGGTAGATTTAATTATCTATTCTTTAAAAGACTTACACATCCTATCTAACTCATTGTCTAAATATTCATTAGGACAAGATACTCTGTAAAAAAGGATAAAAGATGCTTAAAAGTTTTGTTATTCATCTAAAAAATGTTATATTTTTTAAGTTTGTTATGTATGGTCTGTGTATTTCTACGATTTTATGGTTGTTGCAAACTCTTAATAAAGATTATATAGAGTCGATTGCCAAAAATCACAACACCGAAGAATTGCTAGCTCAAGAAACGTTAAAGCTATATTCTATAATAAATTCAAAAAACAAAATACTAGAAACATATGCAAGATATTCGAAATTATTATCTATTTCTGCTAGACAAAGTTGTTTAGAGCGAGCAAGATTAATAACGGAAATTGATAGCTTGTCAAAAAAATACAACCTAAACGAACCTATTACTATAAAGATTAAACAAGAATTCTTAAGTGGTGTTAGATCAGAGGTGGGTACAAGGCAAGATACTATAAGAATAAAGAACTATGATGTTTACATAAGATTCGCTACTAAAGATTTTATAACCTTCTTGACAATTATAAAAGAAATATACTCTTGTATGCCGGAAAATACTATTGTACTATCTATAGACGTAAAAAAAGAAGATGTATTAGAACCCAAGGTTATTTATAAACTATCAACAGAAAGAACACCTGATATGATCTTTACAAAACTTAATATGCGTATAAGAGAAATAACAGCAAATAAATAAGATTATGGACATCTTCAACAGTACAAATATTTCTATATGCAGAAAAAGCATATGTGAAGAGTTAATTAATAATATAACAAAACAAGCATGTTTAACACTTGCTAATATAATAGCTATTGATTACGAAATTAGACTTAAATCAACACCTGAAATTAAGGTTCATATAAGTAATTGTATTGGTAAATTACGAGCTTTTTTTGGTCAGAAAGTTATTACTGATGATAGTTTCTCAACAGTTTTAATGTTATTTTCGGTAGCAATCTCTTCGAGTGCAGTGGACTATCAGGATAGAGATAATATTCTAAACAAATCAGAAGATATAGTAATTGATACAATAATAAATACAAACTTTGGTGAAGCAAATTCTGAAGAGAAGGGACTAATAAAACAAGTGGTAAAAGATTTGTTGGCAGCAAAAAATAGTTATGAATTAACAAATTTTATCCAAGTTGAACCAGAAATATTTCGTACAACGGTAATGCATGCGGTAAAAAAATATCAAAAACCCCAAGAGGTAAGTGATAATGTTAGATTAGAAATGAATAGAATAGTAACTGTTGCAACAAAACATAATAAAAAAATGGAAATATTTAAACAAGCAACCAGCAAAATTATAACTGCTATTAGTGTTTTAGCAGTTGGGGCTATTAGTGTTGCAACAGCTGGTGCCACATTTGCTTTTATGGTAGTTCCGGCTTCTATTCTAGCAATAGAATATGCTCCCAAAATAGGCGAGAAGATTGGTGGAATGATTCTCAGTGCTGATAAATCCATAAGTGAGCAAGAACAAAAAATTACTACTCTAAAAGCTAATTTGTCAAAAAATAATAAAGAATTTTTGACCAAACAACAATCAGTAGAATATAATGTTGCCAAAGAACATCTATTAAATAATGGCATAACGTCTGTAGCTAATCAAAAATATAACAAATTAAATATAATAAAAACTCAGGTACAACCTAACTTACCTAGTAAAAAATCTTCGCAAAATAGCAAATCTTCGGGACAAATTAAACAAAGGTAACAATATGTTAGCAACTTGGATTCTCCTTATATTTGCCGGATTATTTGAAATAGGTTTTTCTATATCCTTGAAGCTGTCAGATGGTTTTACTAAAATAAAACCTATTATAGCTTTTATTGGTTTTTCTATATTGAGTTTTGTTTGTCTCAGTAAAACTTTAGATAAACTACCTCTTGGTACTGCTTATCTTATATGGACTGGCATCGGATCGGTAGGAACAGTAGTAGTAGGAATAATGTATTTTAATGAACCCTACTCTGCCATGCGAATTTTCTTTATTACCACTATGATAATTTCCATGATAGGTCTTAAGTTATCTTAACTCATTTCAAACTAATTCTAGACTTATTTAATATAACTATGATCAGGCTTATTTACCCTAAATTTTGGCAAACCAAAAATATTATTGCCTACTTACTATTACCGTTAAGCTGGTTATATCTTTTTGCTAGTTATCTAAGAAGGATCACAGCCCGTCCGATAATATTTCCTTGCAAAGTAATTTGCGTTGGTAATATAAGCATTGGAGGTACCGGTAAAACTCAAATAGTGATCTTCCTTGCTAAGCTATTGAAGGCTGTTAATATTGATTTTATAATTATCAGTAAAGCTTATGGCAGTAAGCTTCAAACGGCATTGCTAGTTGAAACACACCATACAGTAACAGATGTCGGAGATGAAGCAGTAATGTTGTTAAAATATGGTAGAGTCATTGCTGCAAAGAAAATTCAAGATATAGGTTCCTTTATAGAAAAGATTAAGCCAAAGGTGATTATAGTAGATGATTCAATGCAAAATCCTAATTTCCATAAGGATCTTGTTATTCTATCAGTTGATGCTAACAGGTTATTCGGTAATGAATTCTTAATTCCAGCTGGTCCTTTACGTCAATACCCTAAGCAAGCTATTGACAAAGCCGATATAGTTATTTCCGTAGGATCTAATATTAGACCTCTTCGGAAACTCGCTTATGTGCAAGGATTTGAAGGAGACGCTTCACCTCGAACCACAGCGTACTCTAATGTACGTGAGGATTCGAGTACCGCATCATTGTCCAAATTACCAGCAGAAGTAGAGTTTCCGGAGAGGTCTATTGATTCTTTTCCCTTACATAAGGAACATCCATTTCTATACTCAAATGATTTGGAGAATTGGAACATAAAACAAGGGGTGAGCGAACGCAGCGTACATTTAGTACGTGAGTACGCGAATGCCCCGCAGTTTTGTGGAGCCAATTCTCCAAAGCAGAAGAGTATACAAGCTCAAATAGTTCCATCTATAGACATAGACAAGACAAAAAACTATTTTGCATTTAGTGGTATAGGCAATCCTGAAAGATTTCTCTCTACATTAGAAAATTATGGACTGCAGTTAGTTGGTCATAAAAATTTCCCAGATCATCATCAATATTCTGCAAAAGATTTAGAATATTTAAAAGAGCAATCAAAAAAATCTAACTCTCTTCTAATAACAACCAGAAAAGATTACGTACGAATATGTGATACTGACTTATCAGTAATATGTTGCGATGTACATTTATTATTAGATAATCAACAATCATTAGTAGATTTAATATATGAAAAAATTATTTAATAATATTAAATACCTACTAGAGTATTTTTTTGTTTTAATAATAGTAAAGATACTAAGAGCATTGGGTATTGATAAATCTGTAAATATTTGTCGATATTTAGCAAGGAAGGTAGGACCTTTGTTACCAGTCAATAAAGTTGCAAAAGAAAATATTCAAAATATTCTTGGCAATAATCTATACACAAATGAAGGCTCTATAAATTCTCAAGCAATCGTCAATCAAGTATGGGATAATTTTGGCAGTTTTATAGGAGAATTTCCATATGTTAATAAAATGTCAGAGGAAGAATTATCTAGAAGGGTAGAGATAAGTGGGCTTGAGAATATAATAGAATTCCAGAAATCACAGCAACCATTCTTATTCTTTACCGGACATTTTGCTAATTGGGATTTTGCTCTTAAAATTAGCAATAAATTTTATCCTAAATTTGCTATTATCTACCGCAAATTAAATAATCCTTATGTCGATAAACTAATTAATAATGCACGTAGAAGTGGTGATATAAAATTAATTCCCAAAGGATCACAAGGTGCAAGAGAGCTAATATCTGCCATCAAATCAGGATATGCTATTGCCATGCTGGTAGATCAAAAAATGAACAATGGCATTGAAGTGCCATTTTTAGGGCAGCCAGCCATGACTGCTCAAGCAATTGCTAAAATTGCCTTACAGTTCAGCTACCCAATTATACCATTACAAGTGGTTCGCACTAATAGTAATAGCAGTTATTTTAAAATTATTATTCATCCGCCAATAGAATTACAAAAAACTAATAATAATCAAGCAGATTGTTATAACATAATGGTTACTATTAACCAAATTTTAGGTAATTGGGTTAAAGAAAACCCAGGTCAATGGTTCTGGTTTCATAATAGATGGAAGAAGAATAATAAATATTCCAAGATTAAGTAATTGCAATTACTTAATAAATATGTATACTCTCCTGCTTTGAAGGATTGATACCGCAAATATATACTCAAATGATTTGAAGAATTGGAACGTAAAACAAGGGGTGAGCGAGCGGAGCGTAGATAAGCTACGTGAGCACGCGAATGCCCCGAAGTTTTGCGGAGCCAATTCTTCAAAGCAGAAGAGTATACCTGCGGGGATATTCGCCTGCGTACCTCTTTTACAGTTAAATGCGAGTCGTAGGTAAAACATGCATTTTTATAAAAATTTAATAAAAAAATAATGTTATGACAAGGGTAACGCCTCCTCAAAAAATTATATCTTTCGCTGAAAATAAGTCTGACTTAGAGAAAATTACTCAATTTATTACGGATGGTTGGGCAATAGTAAAATTAATTCCCTATGGTAATTATTTTATTGGTGTCATGGAAAAGATGCAGCATGACCACACTATAAATGACCAAGACAGAACTGTTTATATACCTCCAAGAAAAAAGATCATTTTTACTTGAATTTCTTCCGCGTGAACATTCACGAAAAAAAAGTTAAAGTACAAGACGTCATTATGACAAGAGTACTCTTACCCAAGGCGTCATTGCGAGGAGGTCATAAGACCGCGACGAAGCAATTGTAAGTTAAAAGTATGATATAATAGATATTGAAGTCAATGTAAATAATGATTTATACTGACTTTAAGGGGGTGTTCAGCAATAGCCATAATAATGACTATTGCTGTGCGAGCGTGAGCGACCGTGTAGCAATTGGTTTTAAGACCGAATGGATCCTGGTACTCTAGCCCAAATCCCCGAGACGTTTGAATAGTTGATTGGGATGCTTTTGCACGCCCGCTTACAATCGTAAACATTAAATATCTCGAGGTATATATGCTATTATATAATAATTTTATCGGTCTTGATATAGGAAAATTCAATTTTGTTGTTGCTATTCATGGTAAAAAAGAAACTAAAGAATATGAGAACAATACTAATGGAATAGCTAATTTTATCAAGGATTACAAAGAAAGCCTTAGTTCTGGGTTATGCGTTTTAGAAACTACTGGTGGATACGAAATGGAAATATTACTAACTCTTTGTACTCAAACTATTGCTGTACATAGAGCCAATACTCGTAAAGTTAAAAACTTTATTCGGTCTTTTGGTAATGCAGCTAAAACTGATAATCTTGACGCCAAAGCTCTGGCACTTTATGGTTTTGAACGGTCAGAAAGATTAGAGCTATTTAAAGTGCAATCTAAACAAGCTTTAGATTTGTATGAATTAGTAGGACGTAGGAACGATCTCAAGCAAATGTTGATTGCAGAAAAAAATAGGTCTCAATCTCCAAGAACTAATTTAACCAAATCTAGTTGTGTTAAAATGATCGAACTATTAGAAGAACAAATTACCTCTATTACTAGCGAAATAGATGACATAATAGCAAAAGATAAGATATTGCAAGCCAAGAAAGAGACTTTGCAAACTATTGCTGGTATAGGTAAAGTCGTATCTAATGAGTTTATAGGGTTGTTACCTGAGCTTGGTACATTAAACCGTAAGCAAATAGCCTCATTGGTGGGCGTTGCCCCAATATCTAATGATAGTGGTAGATATAGTGGGTATAGGCATACAGCTCATGGGCGAAATTTTGTAAGACCTATGTTGTTTGTAGCTGCTATGGCTGCTAGAAATTCTAACTCTAAACTGAAGGTATTTTATGAGAATTTGATCAATAGAGGAAAAAAGAAAATGGTTGCAATGGTAGCGTTAATGCGGAAGATCATTGTGATTGCAAACGCTAAGTTACGTGATTTAACTAGCTCTGCAGAAGCAATAAAAATTTAAACCAAATTTATTTAAATTTTTATTGATAACATAGTTGATCCATATAACAAGCTTCATGGATTGCCACGCTCACGTACGTTCGCTCGCAATGACGTCTTGTACTTTAACTTTTTTTCTGTGAATACTCACAAATTATTTTGGCTTTCTTAAAAAAGCTGGGATATCATGGATATCAACTTCTATATCATTTTTCTGAGGAATTGGAGGAATGGGGTTTTTTATTTGTTCCTGATTTTGAGTGGTATTGGATCTTAGTGAATTCCACATTCTACTGAGTAAAGATGATTTAGCATCCTTACTACTTATAGCTGACTGATTTGGTATATTAACTGATGTTGCTTGAACACTTAAATTTAAAGGTTGTACTTCAGAATCCACTAAATTAGCCTTCTCACCGGCATATTGAGCAAAATCTGGGATTTCTTCTAAAATGATTGTCTCTGTTAAATTAGGGTTATTAGCTACCTGTTCACAACTTACAGGAGTACTAGTTACTGATTCAATAGATTGGGATTTGTTGCTTATGACTTGATCAGCATCAATACCAGTAGCAACTACCGATACTCGAATAACACCATTTAATTCTTGATTAAACGTCGAACCAAAAATAATGTTAGCATCGCTATCACCCACTTCTTCTCTAATTCTATTAGCAGCACTATCAACCTCAAATAAGGTCATATCTGCACCACCAGTAATGTTAATTAACACTCCTCTAGCACCACGCATTGAGTTATGATCTAGTAGTGGATTAGAGATAGCTGCTTCAGCTGCCTTAACTGCCCTATCCTCACCAGATGCTTCCCCTGTACCCATCATAGCTTTACCCATTTCGCTCATCACTGTTCTAATGTCAGCAAAATCTAGGTTAATAAGACCTGGCATGATCATTAAATCAGTCACTCCTCTAACTCCGGCATGTAATACATCATCTGCCATTTTAAAGGCATCGGCAAAGGTAGTACTCTCATTTGCTATACGAAATAAATTCTGATTAGGTATTACTATCAAAGTATCGACAAATCTTTGTAGCTCTAGTAAACCTTGTTCAGCAGTTTTAATTCTATGTTTTCCTTCAAAATGAAAAGGCTTAGTGACCACTCCGACGGTAAGTATTCCTAGCTCCTTAGCGATCTTTGCCACAACCGGAGAAGCACCTGTACCAGTTCCTCCACCCATACCGGCGGTGATAAACACCATATTGCTACCTTCTAAATGTCCCTTAATCTCGTCAGCTGATTCTTCAGCCGCTAAAGCCCCTATTTCTGGAGACGCACCAGCTCCAAGCCCTTTAGTAATAGCAACACCTAGCTGTATTTTGTTGTCACATAAAGAATGTTCGAGTGATTGTGCGTCAGTATTAGCGACAACAAAGTTTGCTCCTTGTAATTTGGCAAGTAGCATATTATTTATTGCATTACCGCCAGCTCCTCCAACACCAAATACTGTGATAATTGGTTTAAGAATTATATTTTCTGGTGCTTTGAGATGTAAAGCCATAATAATATTTTACCTGTTAAATATGAATATTGTTTTTAGTATAATAAAGAATCTAAAAATTTCTAGCATAAAATAGATTTCATAAAGGGCATCAGTCTAATTATACCATATTTTTTGCTACCACTAAGCGATCAAACTCATCACCTGATAAAAATTTTAATTTTATAGCAGCTTCTCTTAAAGTTATACCTTCTCGATAGGCTTTTTTTGCAACTTTTGCCGCATTATCATAACCTATATGTGGATTTAATGCTGTTACTAACATCAGCGATTGCTCTCTCAACTTATTAATACGTTCTATATTTGGCTCTAAACCTTCAATACAATGCGTAACAAAACTATTTATACTAGAAGAAATTAACTCTATTGACTGCAAAATATTATAGATTATAACAGGCTTAAAGGTATTTAGCTCAAGACATCCGTTTGATCCGGCTATAGTTACTGCCAGATTATTTCCCATAACCTGCACACATACCATAGTTAATGCCTCAATTTGTGTTGGGTTGACCTTACCTGGCATAATTGAAGAACCAGGCTCATTTTCCGGTAGATGTAATTCACCAAAACCACATCTTGGTCCTGATCCTAACAGTCTAATGTCATTAGCAATTTTCATTAAACTTCCCGCTATAGTATTTAGAGTACCAGAAAACTCTACTAATGCATCATGAGTAGCTAATGCCTCAAATTTATTAGCAGCACTTTTGAAAGGATAATTGGTATATGCAGCAACTTGATCAGAGAATTTTACAGCAAATTCTTTACGGCAATTAATACCAGTGCCTACTGCAGTTCCGCCTTGTGCCAAAAAATATACTCTTTTGAGCGATTCCTCAACTCGTTCTATGGCATATGCTATTTGCGTTACATAACCAGAGAATTCTTGCCCGAGCGTTATTGGCGTGGCATCCTGCAAATGAGTACGTCCTATCTTAACTATGTTATTCCAAGCTGTAGCTTTGGTATTTAATGCCGAATGCAAATTAGTTAATGCTGGAATTAATTGTTGTTTACTAGCGAGTACAGTTGCTATATGCATAGCAGTTGGAAACGAGTCGTTGGATGATTGTGCCATATTTACATGGTCATTTGGGTGAATTGGTGACTTGCCTCCCTTCTTGCCGACTAATTGCTCATTACCAATAGAAGCTATTACCTCATTGATATTCATATTAGTCTGAGTACCAGAACCAGTCTGCCATACTACTAAAGGAAATTGATCATCAAATTCCCCATCTAATATTCTAGTGGTCGCTTGATCTATTGCTTCTGCTATGTCAGGCTTAAGATCACCTAACTCTTTATTGATTTTTGCCGCACATTTTTTTAAAATTGCTAGTGCCTTAATCAACTGAATAGGCATCTTTTGATTGCCTATCTTAAAATTCTCAATAGATCTTTGAGTTCCTGCCCCCCAGTAAGACTGATCGTCTACTTTGATTTCTCCAAATGAATCGGTTTCAATCCTATAATTTTTCATATAAATTTTTCTTTTTTGATCTTGTTGTATTTATATTAGTTCACTTTCTTTATACAATAGGATTACCTCTATCATCAGTATTCAGAGATTGTCCATCAAACATAAAGAAAAAAGCTTTGAATGTATTATTAGGAGTTTCTATAAATATAGCTCCATCTTGATAAATGCCATTATTTTCACTATATGGTGCAGAGTATCCCTGATTAAGATGTACATCATGTATACCTCTAGGGGGTAGTTGATTATGTATTTGCCTTAGTTGTATACCATAAGGTATCACCTGCCCTGGTTTAGTAGCATCATAATAGTTACCTAAAACACATATTTTTGTACCACATGTAATATGTGTGTCTAGCAAAATTGATATTTCTTGCCATGATTTTGGTTGCATATTTTTTAAATAATCTATTTGAAAAATTCCACTGCGGAGATAATCAAGCCTAGAGGCGTGAGTTAACTGATCCAAGCTAAATAATCCTTCATCTCCTAGTTTATCTAAATTAGTTAATAACTCGTTACTAAACTGATCGATATAGAACAGTTTAACATTAGGTACCGAATCGGACTGAGTATCTATATTTACTTGATATTCTAACTTGTTAGCTTGTACTATAAGATTATGATGAGTCTCTGTGTGTTTTGTATGATCTTCTAAATCCTGTGATACGATTCCTTTTAGACATGAATAGTTTGTCAACATAACAATATCCTTTATAAGTTTTAATTTATATTATATCAACTTACCAGTGAGTCAATCATTTTAAGATATATATTTGTTATTTTGATGACCCAGTATCATACCCTACAATACAGAATAAAAATTGTAGAGTACTATGGTCTCCTAGTCGGGTTATCTATAGGGACCTAATTTTTAAATTTACTATTACTTTAATGCTAAAGTCGAATTATCGTATAAATATATCAAGATTTAATGTATACATGATATATATACACTCACCCATATACTTCAAAAATTATCTTAAATGCGAATTTTCTGTAATCCATTGATTATTATTAATTTATTGAGTCTCATTATTCTATTGCCGGTTTATAGTTTGGCACAAGTTGATCAGCAAGGGGTAAACAAGCAATTTAGTTTTTTGTCAACAGATTATATCGAATATAACCAAAAGGAACAATTTCTTTACGCGAAAGGTAATGTTCAAATTATATTGGATAGTTATTTTCTAACAGCCAATTCTTTGATTTACGATATAGAACAAGATAAACTCTGGGCTGAAGGTGATGTTAGAATTACAGATCAACAAAATAGAGTTATTTTGGGAGAATTTGTCATATTAAAAGATAAGCTAAAGGCAGGGATAATTTCAGATTTTATTTTATATTTTGGTGATAATACTCTTTTAGCATCAAAATTAGCGGAAAGAGTTAATAAAGATGTTTTTCGTTTGCATAATAGTACCTTTACCCCATGTAAAATACTATGCAATAAAAAACCTATTTGGCAAGTTTCTGCCAAAAATACTGAAATAGATCTTAACAAGAACACAATGGTTTATAAGCATCTATTTTTTGAGGTATATGGTATCCCCATCTTCTATACACCCTATTTTTCTCACCCAACACCTAAGGCTCCTGCAAAATCAGGAATATTGATGCCTGAATGGCGGGATAACGCTTTAGGGATACCACTATATTATAGAGCTAAATCCAATCTAGATTTTACTCTAACTCCTAGGTTTTTTTGGAAAAAACATAATATTACCTATAAAATTTTTGAACTAGAAGCTCGTTATAAACCGAATAAAAGTGATTATATATCTTTAGATGCTAACTATGGTAAATTACCATACTCTTTAAAAGATGGTGATATAACGATAAAAAACCGTAAGGTACACTCATATTATCTATTAAGCAATGGTAACTTCAGCAAAAATGATTATCGATACGGATTTAGGCTAGAACGTACTTCTGATAAAGCCTACTTAAAAAACTATTATAATAATTATACTCCGTATTTAACCTCTAAGTTATATTTAGAACATGTCAATAATTACAATTACTCATTAGTGGAGGGGATGTATTTTGAAGGATTGGGAATAAATGATTCTAGTAGTACCAGTCCATTAATTTTCCCCAAGGTCAGAACCAAGAATGTTGTACCTTTAAATGACGATGAAACTACTAACCTAGTAGTTGAGAATAATGCATTAATCTATAAAGAAAAAAGCGGAAGAGAACTAGGGCAAGTTGCATTACAACTGGCAGTAGATAATAATTTCTTAACTTCATCTGGTCATTTATTTAATGTTACCTTACGGAATAGATCAGATGTCTATTTTATTAATCACCTATATTTAAATGATTATAGGACTAACAAGGTTCTCACTAGAAATATACCAGAAATTCAAAATACTTGGCGCTATCCATTAGCTGGATCAATCTTTGATAAAGCTAACCTGTTTGTTGAACCAATTATATCGGCAACTATTGGACGCAAACATAATTCTAATAAGAAATTTTCTTTTATCGATCCATCAAAATATGAACTATCAGAAAATAATATATTCAGTTCGAATCGCTATAGTGGTATAGATTACCATGAATTTGGCAATAGATTAAGTTATGGTGTTGATTCTTCTATACTTTCAGAACAAAATTATTATAGTTTATTTCTAGGACAGACTTATAATACTAATCTTATTAATAATAAGCCTGTTGATAATATCGAAAATGTTGGAAGAATTTCTAGTAGTTTCGCTGACAAAATAGAGCTGTTCTATAGATTTAGAAAAAGTAAGAATTTTAAGCCCATTAGAGATGAATTAGGTGGAAGCCTTAATTCTAAGACAATTCAGTTAACTGCTGGATTTATTCAGATTTCAAATTTACGGAAATATTATTCTACAGATGAATTAATTGATAACAAAGTAAGACAACTTTACTATAATCTCACTTATCAATTAGCAGAAAATTGGTCAGTTGGTTATGATATGAGATTAGATTGGTCAAAAAACAAAATAAATATTCTTTCTAAGAGTATCCAGGTGACATACTTGAACGATTGTGTTAAGATAGCCGGAAAACTTTCAGACAATTATATGGGAGATAGTAGTAGGGGAATAAAAAAGACTATTGCTATTCCTACTGTTTCTGTAGGTTTAAAAATATTAAATATGTGAGCCAAAAATATGAAGAAATTATTTTGTTTAGTTACCATCATTTTTAACCTAACTATAGCGAAAGCAGAATTATCCAACATAGTTGCATTAGTTAATAATGAGCCAATTACCTTACATGAATTTCTAGCTAGAAAACACATGATCATGGCACTTAACAACGTTAACAATCCTGATTCCCAAACAAGTAAGCAACTTGACAAGATGGCAATTAATAGCATGATTGATGATGTATTACTTTACCAATCTGTAAACGGTAAGAAAAGTTCTGATGCTGAGTTAAATGAGTCTATAAAAAGTATTGAACAACGTAATAAAATGGCAGAAGGACAATTATTACAGTTTTTGAAAAGTAAATCTATAGATATTAATAATTTTAAATATCAAATTGGTGCAGAAATTATCAAAATGAATATTTTATCTGGTATTTCAAGATCAGTTGCTATTAGTGCAAAAGAAATTGATGCTATAATACTAGAGAC
>CM055403.1:2815095-2832065 GCA_029228625.1 Pseudolycoriella hygida | reverse complement strand
ATTTTTACTTTGGCTATTAAAGTTATTAATCGCATTTCTGCCAGCTTTAATATCAGTTTCTCTTATTTGATTTACATAGATATCTATCTCATCCATTATTTCCGTTATAAAGTGTCCAGAACCAGAGGCATAGTCTATGACATAAGGCAAGAAATCTATATCACTTTCTATTTTTTTATCTATTATTTGTTTAATAGGTAGAGATTTACAAATAAATCTCGTCAGAGGTATTGGTGTAAAAAATTGTCCAGATTCTTGCTTAAAGCCAGTATTAAGTAATAATTCAAAGAAATCTCCCAAATATTGATGTTTCTTTGAATATTTTATCTTAAACTTTTGTAGTAGTTTTACAACTTCTTTAACAATTTCAGCATTATCTATAAAAGTATCTTCATCATATATGTCTTTAAATGCAAATTCTTGAGAACTTCTGTAGTATCTTAGCTTATAAAAAGTCTTTCTTAATTCTATATCTTGAGCATGTCCAATCATTGCCTCAAATTCTGCATTACTAACATCTGGAACAATAATATTGATATAGTTACCTAATCCTTTTTTATAAAGATTATTTAATCGATCAAATAATCTTTCAAAATTATCATTTGCTTTAAACTGGAAGTCTAAATCCATGTTTAAATATATTGATTTTGTATCTTCATCTTGTATTTTGCAAATAAAGAGATTGAATATTTTATTGAAAGCATTAGGCTTATCCGAAACAATATGCCTCCTTAAAATTTCTGCAAATTGATGAAAAATTGTTTGACCATCAGCAACCTCTAAATCGTCTAAATCACCGTATGTAAGACCAATATTTTTAAACTCATAGCAATTTACACTATTTTCAAAAATACCTTTCTTGTTAAAGGTTTTATCCCAAGAGTTAAAAATTTTAATATCATTTTCCCCATTTAGACTGCTTGTATCTATTATTTCACTTGTATAAACAATTTTATCTCCTGCTAACTTAGAAGCATAAAGACAAAGGGCTTTTACTTTTCTATCTTGCCTAAAATAACTTAAAAGTTGTCCACCATCCCTAAACATTTTATTCTTTTCTTTATTAAAACTTTCACCCCAATTTTTACATTCTATCATGAATAGTGAGTCACCTTCTGCGTTCTTGACAAGAATATCGACAAAACCTTTGCCGGTATGTCCTAAGTTCCAGCTTTTTTCTAATTCAATTGAATTTGGACTATACCCCTTTTCAAGTAATCTACAAACACATTCCAGGATTACTAAATTTTCGGATTGAGAGAAATTAGCTGTTGTATTTCTATGAAGTTTTATTTCAGTTTTATAGTCAATAATTGATTTTTCTATTCTTTCATAATCTAATGTTACAGTAATTTCATAAGTTTTTAGAAATTTAGAAAAAGAGTTATGTGTTCCATTTTTTAAAATAAAACCTAAACTATCTAGCCATTTCTTAACAAATTCAATATTCATAAAACCAAGCAAAAAATTCTTTTAATTAATAGACTTCCTGTATAAGTCAAAAATAGTTGAGGGATTTTTAGGAGAAACGAAGCCGAGTACCGCAGCGTACATAAACGTACGTGAGGAGCGGAGGCAAGTTTCGACGACAAAATCACCAACTAGATTGACTTGCAGGAAGTCTACTATTTCACTCCCTTATTTGTCAGTACCCAATTACTATCCAAATAATCACTACTATATTTAGCCAAATATTCCTGATATTTACCTTTAAAATCAGTAATAGTTTTATGAGATAGTGCAATAATTCTTGTAGCTATACTGCTAGCAAAATCTCTATCATGAGTTACCAATATTAGAGTACCTGGGTAGTTAATTAGTGCATTTTTTAACATATGCTTAGACTCAATATCTAAGTGATTGGTTGGCTCGTCTAGCACCAATATATTACCTTCTTCCAAGATAATTTTGGCTAATAATAAACGTGCTCCTTCCCCACCACTCAAATTTAAAATATTCTTGGTTACTTCATCTTTACGGAATAATAATTGACCTAATATACTACGTAACGTATTGTCATTCTCAGTAGGTATTTGGTTGGATAACCAATCAATAACGCTGATATTTTCATTTAGTAATTCATGATGATCCTGAGCAAAATAAGAAATTTGAGTTTCATATCCCCATTCATAATTTCCCAAATCTGAGGATATCTTACCAAGAAGAATTTTTAGCAAAGTGGATTTACCAATACCATTTGGACCAATAATAACAATCTTTTCCCCTCGTGTGACGGTAAAACTTACATTATTTAATATTTTTCTATTAGACCTCTCCGGAAACTCTACTTCTGCTGGTAATTTGTACGTCGATGCGGTACTCGAATCCTCACGTACATTAGAGTACGCTGCGGTTCTGCGTTCCGCGTCTCCTTCAAATTCCTCAGCATAAGCGAGTTTCCGAAGAGGTCTATTCTCATAATTTTTAGAAATACCCTTAACTTGTAACACTAATTTTCCAGATGGTCTTTTTTGCTTAAAATTAAAATATGGGCTAATACGTGAGCTTTTTTGTATATCAGGTAGTTCCATTTTCTCTATCTGCTTTTCTCGTGAGCTACTTTGCTTAGCTCTACTAGCTGAAGCCCGGAATTTATCAACAAAAACCTGCATGGTAGCAATTTTCTTCTCTATATTATTAAGGTCCTTAAGCTTTTGGTCGGCAACTAGCTGTTTATCACGAATAAAAATATCATAATTACCAGTATAAGTTTTGATGGTACCGTAATCTATATCCAAAATATGTGTAGAAATATTATTAAGAAAAGCAAGATCGTGTGAAATAAATACCAAAGCACCTCTGAATTTTTGCTTTAGATAATTTTCTAGCCAATAAATCGATACTATATCAAGATGGTTGGTCGGCTCATCAAGTAGTAATATATCAGGATTGTTGAATAAACTTTGTGCTAGTAATACTCTAAGTTTGTAGCCACCGGATAAAACGGATAATGGTTGATAATGATATTTTTCCTCTATCCCTAAACCTAATAGTAACTCAATGGCAAAAATTTCCGAGATATATCCATCATTATCAGCGATAATTTGCTCCAACTCACCTAACCGATAACCACTTTCCTCATCACATTGCTCATTCCCTAATATTTTTTCCTTTTCTTGCAAAGCCTGCCATAATTCGCTTCTACCAGCAATAACAGTATTAATAATTGAAGTATTTTCATAAAGAAACTGATCTTGTTTTAAGCAACCAATACGAGCTTTCTTAAGTATATTGACTTCACCAATACTTGCTTCCTCTTCTTTAATCAGAACTTTAAAAAAAGTAGATTTACCAGCTCCATTTGCTCCAACAAGTCCATATCTATTACCGTTTTTGATATGAACATTTACGTCGGTAAATAATATTTTTGCACCATAACTCATGGCTAAACTAGTTGTAATAATCATAAGGTATAATTAGGTAATAATGCACCATTTTTTAATCGTAACTTAACCTGCTTAAGTGATCTCGGACATGCTTCAATCACTTCAAGCTCTACCTGTTCCTCAATATCAATTTTAGTACCAACTGAAGGCACCTTACCTACTTTTGCTAAGACTAGACCACCAATTGTATCGAATTCATCATTTTCTGTTTTTAATGTTACTCCAAGAGCTAATTCAAGATCCTCAACTTTCACCCGAGCATTTGATAAAATGGTATTACTATTGATAATTTTGAAATTATCATTATCCGATTTTTTATCATGCTCATCATCTATTCTGCCAACTATCTCTTCCATAATATCTTCAATAGTTACAATGCCATCAGTTCCACCATATTCGTCAACAACTATAGATATCTGTACACGATCTCTTCGCATTTTTGCTAGTAAATCTATCAATTTCATTGAAGGAGCAGAGATGATAGGTTTACGAATTATTCTTTTTAACGGCAAATCCTGTTTAGTAACAAGGAGCTTAAACAAATCTTTTATATGAATAAAACCAACTATATTATCCAAAGTTTCATCATAAACTAACGTTCTAGTATGAGGTATTTTGCTATTAAGTATTTGGCTTAACTCCTCTATACTAGTGGTTAATTTTACTGCCTTAATATCAGATCTAGGGATCATTACATCTTCTACAGTTTTATGACCAAATTTCAAAAGATTAATGAAAATCTTTTGTTCTTCTAACGTCATTTTCTTACTGTTAGATTTTAGCTTTTTAATAGTATAATAAAAATTATCCTCTACCTTCTCTTTGAAAAACAGACGAGAGAACCAAGATTTAAGAACGTCAAATTTTGAAGAATTTTTCAGCATAGCCTTTTTAGAGTTAATAGAGGGAATGTCTTCTTTTCTCACACAACCTAATACTACAGTTGTAAATTAATTTCTGCTGGTAATTTGGGCGTCGATCCGGTACTCGAATCCTCACGTACATCATCGTCCACTGCGGTTCTCCGTTCCGTGTCTCCTACAAATTCCCTAACATAAATTAATTTACAACTGTAGTACTAAACATAGTTAGTTAATATGGAGAAGCAATAGCAAAATCCTTTAATATTTCTACTTCTAAATTTTCCATAATAATTGCTTCCTCGTCATCTTGGTGATCGAAACCAAGTAAATGCAAAATACTATGTACCAAAAGATGCATAAAATGATCTCTAAAGCTTTTATTTTGACTTATAGCTTCACTCTGAATTATTTCATACCCGAAAGCTATATCTCCTAAATACATATAATCTAAATTAGGAGTAAATTCAAGTAGATGCCGAAAATCTAATTCTATATCAGGAAATGATAGCACATTTGTAGCTTTCCCCTTGCCACAAAATTGGCTATTCAAATTTAACATTTCATTATTATCAGTCAGTAATATCGCTAGCTCAAACCTTGCCACTCCCTTAAAATTCTTATATTTATTTAGTATAGCACATACAACCTTCTTCACTAATAGTTTATTGATAAATTTATGATTTTTCCAATCTTGATAGGTGCGAATAATTTCTATATTTATTTTCATAAGATAATTTGTTGTTGAACAGGACTAATCAAATATGGCTGTTGTAATACTTATAGAATGAAAAATGTAGAATACTATGAAAAAAATACGCAAAATATCGCAAAAATAATGAAAATAGCTATTAGTGGAGCATAAAAATCTGTTATATTTATAGATATAACAGATTTTGGAATAAATTGTTATATAGAATTCAGGTTAAGTAATTAAAACAATGAGGTTATTATGTTAAAGCGTGAAGGTGGTGTACTAATTAGTGACAGAAAACTAGTTCTCGAACACAATGATATTAATGATGTTAGGGATTTTTCCCATGAAGGTTTTAAATTAACAGCAGGAGCAGAAATAAGACTATGTGGAGGGAAATTAATAACCTTTACTCCTAATCCTACCGATCCAGTTACACGGTTAAATTGTACATTTAATGGTAAGTTAGATTTTGACTATAATAATGTGCATTATACCCATCAAGTACTAAATGAAACGCGTATTGAGTTGAATGGTGAGCATGGTGTAAACTTTATAGACAGTTAGTAGCGGAATAACAGCCTTAATAACGTGATGACTATTGGAGTTTTTATTTACAAAAACTCCAATATTTAAAGTCAATAAACTTTATAATTTTCTGGCAAAATTGTTTCTTATTCAGCTATAATCTCTAATTTAAGCAATTAAAATAAGTTGATGATAAAAATAGGCAATATTCAGCTACCTCATTCGGTGATATTAGCTCCAATGTCTGGTGTTACTGATCTACCATTTAGAAAATTGGTGAAAAAATTTGGTGCCGGTCTGGTAATTTCTGAAATGGTAGCAAGTAGGGCAATGATTATTGAAACAAGGCAATCTTTGCAAAGATGTGCGATCATTCAAGATGATGCTACTGGTTCATGTGTACAGATTGCTGGATGTGAACCTGATATAATAGCAGAGTCAGCTAAAATGAATGAGGATATGGGGGCAAAGATTATTGATTTAAATTTTGGTTGTCCAGCTAAGAAAGTAGTAGGTGGCTATTCTGGTTCTGCTTTAATGAGAGATGAGAAATTAGCGGCAAAAATTTTAGAAACTACGGTAAAATCGGTAAAAATCCCAGTAACTTTAAAAATGCGTACTGGCTGGGATGAACAAACTAAGAATGCTCCAAATTTGGCAAAAATAGCCTATGATGCTGGTATACAAATGATCACCATTCATGGTAGAACAAGATGCCAGTTTTATTCTGGTCAAGCAGATTGGGAATTTATAAGGCAGGTTAAGGATGCGGTAAAGATTCCAGTTATCGCTAATGGAGATATTACTTCCTTGTCTAAAGCTAAGGAATGCTTACAAAAATCGGGGGCTGATGGCATAATGGTCGGTCGGGGAGTATATGGTAGACCATGGTTTATTTCTCAAATAGCCCATTATCTTGAAACAGGAGAAGAACTTCCATCACCTTCAATGGCAGAGCAGTTAGAGGTGATACTAAGTCATTATGATGCCATGCTAGAGTATTACGGAAACGATACCGGTGTTCAGCTAGCTCGAAAACATATAGGTTGGTATAGTAGTGGTTTGGCAAATTCAGCGGAATTTAGAGGAGGGGTTAATATGATGCTTAATCCCGTTAAGGTTAAAGACAAGATCACTGAGTTTTATGAAAAATGTTTTTAACCTTGTTAACCCCTCATCTTAAGTAATACTATTCCCTGCTAGGACCACTATTTTTCTTACCCATAATCCTACACGCAACAGGAGGCGTAATAGGGCGAGGTAGAGATGTAGAGGAAATTATGGTTTTTCTTATATCATGAGCTTTTTTCTTGACTTTTTCGATATCCATTGTTTTTGCTTGTTCCTTACGTAATATTGATCCCATATCTTTAGATTGTTCAGCAGTAAGAATCTTCTTACCTTTTGCCATTTTAGTTAAATTATCTACAATGAAAGGTCCACAATCCATATTGTTTTGTTGTTGTTTAGTCTTTAAATCAACGATTTTAGCGTTATCAGGGCAAATTTCTTTAATCATCCCTACTAACTCCGATCTTTGATCTATTGCCGTTCCCATAGGGTCATTATAAGTAAACACTATTTTATCATCCTTATCCTTAGTAATTGCTAAACTAACCCAGTGTTCATGTCCAGTATTAAGGGGTATAATAACCGCTTCCTTGCCATCTACAGTTAAATCGCTATGCACAGCATGCCTAACAGTGTCCTTTAATAAATCTTCTTCTTGTAGGGAAGCATGAGTAATAACAGAAATTTTTGTTTGATCTACCGATGCTTTTAACAAATTACCAATATCATCTTCATTATACAAATAATCTGATCTAGTTAAGTCACTGCCTTTAGGTAATGAATGTACCGCCTTATCTTGTTTTATCGGTATCGCCTTTCTCCCTTCATTTGCCATTTGTTTAAAAGCATTGATAACTTTCTTAAGGACATTCTCTGGTTTATATTCATTTAGACTCTCTTGCATTTCCTGAATAGTTGAGCTGTTAATGCCAGGAACAGTTTCCCTTTGCTTAATTTCAGCAGTAATATCGTAACTTTTTCCTTGACCTAATGGGATGCAACCATTAGTAAAATTTTCAATGGTGTATCCCTGTTGAGGCGGCACAGTATATTTAGCTTGCTTGGCAATATTCTGAAGTTTCTGCGGATCAGATACAAAATATATATCAACAGGATTTATTTCTGTTTTACCGATATCTTTTTGGAATTGTTGAGATAGTTGTGATATATAATTCTCGAGTTTTTTAGCCCCACTAACTGTATCTTTTAAAATTTCTTCAACTTCTAGCTGAATGCCTAATTTTTGATCTTTGTTACTGATCCCAAATTTGCTTGCAATAATATTGGTTACATCATCGATAGATGAAGGATTATTAGTTATAATCACCCTAGTCTTACCCAATTCTTTTGCTGCTTTTACTACCTCATTTAATCTCTCATTATTAGGTAATTCCCCTGACAATAATATATTAGGGGGTCTTTTTAGAATCTCCGACTCTATTAAATTGCTAACTGGCATAGATTGGATGTGCGAAGTTTTTTCTTTTGCTACATGCTTGTCAGCCACAGCCCTAATTTGGTCATTAGCATTGGCAAAAAACACATGGTTGACCTCGGTAAGAAGAGGTTGCCAACTAGACTGTAGATTTTGATTCTGTGCATTATAATTGCTAAAGGTTAAACAAACCTTAATCCCTAAATTTTTTAAATCCGTTAAATCATCTTCATCAAATAACGGTTTTTCCATATTTGAATTAAATTGTATATTAAGTATGGGTGTTTTTTCTAAATCCGCAGTTTTATCCAATATTTCATTTACTATATGGTTCTTATCTAGTTTGCCATCTTGCATATGGGGTTTAAGATCAATAGTTGATATTGCTGAGCTAATAAGTTTAGACATACTGGCACTATGCTGAGTTCCTTGGCTTTCATGGCTACCACCAATATTAAATAACACTACATTATTTTCTCCTTCCTTTGCTAATGACATATGTACCTCTAATTAACTATAATATCCAATGGCTGTCAGTTTAAACTAAAAAACAAGTAAGGTCAATTCTTCAAAGCAAAACAGTATATTAGTTGTATAATAATCTCACTCCCTTTAATAATATACTATTATAAACATGCACTAATATATTATTTATTGGTAGAGTTGATTAAATGGTAATAGTAATTGGCTATAAAAAATAATATAGGTAAAAACAATGCATTGGAATGATGTTGACGAAATTGCTATGAGCTTAGAAGAAAATTATCCGGATGAGGATATATCTGAATTAACACTAAAAGATCTTGAGGACTTAATAAAATCGTTGAGTGATTTTGACGATCACGAAATTGAAACAAATAAAGAGGTGTTAAAAGAAATTCTTGAAGCTTGGAAAGAAATGAAAGATAGTAATTTTGAGGATTAATAGCAAATTTTACAGCTATTCCTTTATGCTTTTTTTTGATGAGTAACTATACGTGCAATGTAAGAAATTTATTTTCTGTAAATCTACTCGCTAGGCTAGTTTGTTTGTGCTATTATTTTTTAATAAAGTTTATAATAATTTTCTAAATATTAATGAAATTAATGTGACAGTAGAACTTTCTGATAATATATCAAACAGAAAAACTAATGCTAATAGTAAGCCACCCAAAATGATGGTAGGAACAGATGAATTTTATGACTTGCTAGTTAATAGTGATATCTTTGTTGATAAAAGCCTAATGATCAAAGAATTATTGGAAGATAGTGGTAAGGTTACACTCGTTACCAGACCAAGGCGGTGGGGTAAGAGTTTGAATATGAACATGCTTCAAAAATTTTTTGAGATAGAGGTGGATAAAAGAGGAAAGCCTTTACCTGAAGAGGATAGAGTAAATAACAAATTATTTATTGGTGGTGAAGTAGATTTAGGGCTAGTGACTGGTAGGAAAAAATTACTTAAAAAGCTTCAGATAGCACAGTACTCAGAAATTATATCTGAGTATCAAGGTCAATTTCCAGTCATATCTATAAATTTTAAGGATGTTAAGGGCAGTAGTTACAAGGAAATTGAAGTGGGTATCAAGGATCAGATTATAGCATTATTTGCAAGTCATCATTACTTAAATAATCATGTGACAGAAAATACAGGATTATTAAATAATGTAGAGAAAGAAAACCTAAGGCAATATTTTGATGGGAAAGTTGAGAAGAATGATTTAAAAAATAGCTTACGTTTTTTAAGTGAAGTGCTATACAAACATTTTAATCAAAAAGTCTATATATTAATCGATGAATATGATACACCGATCAATAGTTCATACATTAAATTTGGCAGTAAGCCAGAAGAGTTTGAGCAAGTACTTGAACTATTTCGCGGAATGTTTGGTAGTAGCTTAAAGACTAATCCCTGCTTAGAAAAAGGGGTAATTACTGGCATTTTGCGTATCGCTAAGGCTAATTTATTTTCGGATTTGAATAATGTTAGTGAGTATACCTTACTTGATGAAGAATTTTCTAAGTTCTATGGATTTACCCAAGCAGAAGTTGATGAGTTATTAACCAAAATACCAACAGCAACTAATCCTGAGCAAATTAAAAATTGGTACAATGGCTATAGTTTTGGTAGAGAGATCATATATAATCCATGGTCGATTATGCAATGTCTGGCTCATAAAGGGAAACTTGATCATTATTGGCTTGATAGCGGTGGTACTTCGCTTATTGATAAAACATTGTTATCAGATGAAATGCAAGAAGATTTACAAAACTTAGCTGCTGGGAAGAGTATTATCTCACCTATTACCAAACAAATCAGTTTTGCTGACATCAATAAACCGGTAGGGTTATTTAGTCTGTTACTATTTAGTGGTTATTTAAACCCTACTGCCAAAAAACCAGAAGAAAATATTTATGAATTATCGGTACCGAACAAAGAGGTAAGATATATCTATAATGCCAGAATGCTCCAATGGGTTACTGATCAGCTAAAGATTGATAGTTCCAGATATTATTCTTTTGTCAGTTTATTACCTGCCTGCAAGATAGAAGAATTTAAAGAAAGGTTACAAGAGCTATTATTAAATGCTACCAGTTTTCACCAAACAGGCGAGAAAAAAGCCGAAACATTTTACAGCGGTTTTATGCTTGGTTTAATTAATATGTTAGCATCGGATTATATCATAGAAAGCGAAAGAGAGAGCGGCAGTGGTAGAGCTGATATTATGTTACTACCTAAAGCCGGAAAGCAGAACAATGCTATTATTATTGAATATAAAATATGCAAATCTCCTGATACTCTAGAATCTGTTTCAAAAGAAGGACTAGATCAAATCGTAAAAAAACGATATGAGGCTAAAATAAAAGAACACTCACATGTTCAGAAAATCATCAAAATTGCTATGGCGTTTCGCGGTAAGGAAGTGGCACTGCAATATCAAATTGATGTGGTATTTTAAGTCTTAATAGGATTTAAGTACGATAAATTTACTGGAGAGTCCAGGGTCTGTCCAAAATCATATTTATTCTTGCCGAAAAATAGCTCAAAATATAATTAATTAGTCATCACAGGCAACCTCCTAGCATAAGCCAATCTAGGAGGCTGCCTGCAATAACTAAAGTAATTCTATATTTGGCTCTTTTTGGCTACGGATAAACATGATTTTTTTGAAATAGGTACACTATTCCTTCAAAAATCATATTTATTCTCGCCGGAAAATAGCTCAAAATATAATTAATTAGTTATCGCAGGCAACCTCCTAGTTGGTGATTTTGTTGTTGAAACTTGTCTTCGCTTTAACATACGTCTATGTACGTGGAGGTAGCCGGCTTCGTTTCTCCTAAAAATCCTGATGGCTTTTTTGACTTATGCAGGAAGTCTAATAGCGGTTAGAAATCCATACCACCCATGCCACCCATACCGCCTCCCATGCCACCACGTGGCATAGCAGGTTCATCTTTATCAGCTGGTTCATCAATAATAAATGCTTCAGTAGTAATAATCAAAGAAGCAACTGATGCTGCATCTTGCAAAGCTGTACGCACGACCTTAGTTGGATCGATAATACCAGCCTTAATCATATCAACATAAGTCATGTCTTGAGCATTGAAACCAAAGTTTTTCTCTTTACTATCAGCAAGTTTTCCAACTACAATAGCTCCATCCATACCAGCATTTTCTGCAATTTGTCTTACTGAAGCCTGCAGAGCTTTCTTAACGATATTAATACCAGCTTGCTGATCTTCATTAGCACTTTTTAGTGCCTCTAAGGATCTTGCTGCGTAGAAAAGAGTAACACCACCACCGGCAACAACACCTTCTTCCACTGCAGCTCTAGTAGCATGTAAAGCATCCTCAACACGATCTTTTCTCTCTTTTACTTCAACTTCAGTAGCACCACCAACTTTTAAGACAGCTACGCCACCAGCAAGTTTAGCTAAACGCTCTTGTAATTTTTCTTTATCGTAATCTGAACTAGATTCATCAATTTGTTTACGAATTTGTGAACAACGAGCAGCGATATCAGCCTTACTACCAGCACCATCAATTATGACAGTATTTTCTTTGGAGATAGTAACTTTTTTAGCAGTACCTAACATTTTGATATTAACATTTTCAAGCTTCATACCAAGATCTTCACTGATAAGCTGACCGCCTGTTAAAATAGAAATATCTTCCATCATGAATTTCTTTCTGTCGCCAAAGCCAGGAGCTTTAACTGCAGCAACTTTTAGTCCGCCACGTAATTTATTTACTACCAGAGTAGCAAGTGCCTCTCCTTCTACATCTTCAGCGATTACAAGTAAAGGGCGTCCTGATTGCACTACTGCCTCAAGTACTGGTAACATTTGTTGTAAATTTGATAATTTCTTTTCAAATAGTAAGATAAACGGATTTTCCAATTCAGCTATCATCTTTTCGGAATTAGTAACAAAATATGGTGATAGATAGCCTCTATCAAACATCATACCTTCAACTACATCTACTTCAAAACTAAAATTCTTAGCTTCTTCAACGGTAATTACGCCTTCTTTACCAACTTTTTCCATCGCCACGGCAATTTTTTCGCCAATTTCTTTATCACCATTTGACGAAATAGTACCAACTTGAGCAATTTCCTCTTGGCTACTGATTTTTTTACTGGCTTTCTTAATTTCTTCAACTACTAAGTTAACAGCTGAATCTATACCACGTTTTATATCCATAGGGTTAAAACCAGCTGCTACTGCTTTGTTACCTTCTCTTGCTATTGCTTGAGTTAGAACAGTTGCGGTAGTTGTTCCATCACCAGCAACATCAGATGTTTTGCTTGCCACAGATTTTACCAATTGAGCTCCCAAATTCTGAGCTTTATCTTTTAGTTCAATGGCTTTTGCTACTGTTACACCGTCTTTGGTTAGTCTTGGTGCACCAAATGACTGTTCAATTGCAACATTTCTACCTTTGGGACCTAATGTTACTTTTACAGTATCAGCTAAAATATCGATACCTTTTAGCATTTGTTCACGTGCATTTGAGCCGTGTCTTATTAATTTTGTTGCCATATTTATGTTCTCCTTACAAATTAAATAATTCTTATAATATATTTAAATAAATTATTAATCAATTATGCCCATGACATCACTTTCTTTCATGATGATCATATCTAAACCATCAACTTTAACTTCAGTACCACCCCATTTACCATAAAGTACTTTATCACCTACTTTAACTTCTAATGGGTGGATAGTACCATTTTCCCCTCTCACTCCTTTACCTATAGCGATTACTTCACCCTGCATAGGCTTTTCCTTTGCTGTATCAGGGATAATAATTCCCCCAAGTGTTTTTTCTTCTTGTTGAATTGGTTTTACCGCAATTCTATCATGTAACGGTCTAAAAGACATTCTTACCTCCATAAATTTAATACTTACAAGTTAGTGTATTCTATATATGTTGGATTTTATAATAGTTCAAGAGATATAAAGAAAAATTTTCAAGTAATTTATACATCATGGTCAATTTTTTTACACGATACGAGGTTTAATTTTTTAGAATATTAGAAGAAAGGCTTGTGTATCAATGTCAAAAAATTGTACAATCATGCTTTATAGTTGATCCGAATAGTATCTTTCATAGCAAACTGGCGTCTGTTAGATACTTGCTAAGATGTTTTGGGATTCAGGGCTATTTTCCCTGTGACTTTTAAATTAGACTTCTTTCATAACTCGCTTCTGCTAGGTAATTTGTAGGAGACACGGAACGCAGAACCGCAGCGTACTTAAGTGTACGTGAGGATTCGAGTACCGGATCGACGCACAAATTATCAGCAGAAGTAGAGTTATGAAAGAAGTCTATTGTTCTGAGCAATTCCACAACTATTAATACTTGACAAAAATAATAGTTTGACTAGTTTTAATGGTTATAAAGTTCCATATCTAACAGTAGAGTTATAGAAAATTTATAAAACTAAGGATTAAATTATGTCCTCTTTGAAATATAAACGGGTTTTGCTAAAAGTTTCTGGCGAAGCTTTAATGGGTGATAAGCAATTTGGTCACGAATATTCTGTAATACTAAGGATTGCTGAGGATATAAAGGAAGCAATAGAACTTGGTGTACAGGTATGTGTGGTTGTAGGTGGTGGTAATATTTATCGTGGCACTAATGCCTCATTTGGTATTGAAAGAGCTGCCGGTGATTATATTGGCATGCTTGGTACGGTAATAAACGCACTTACTTTACAAAATATTATAGAAAGTTTAGATGTTCATACTAGAGTCCTTTCGGCAATCCCCATGGTAAGCGTTTGTGAGCCTTATATACGTCGTAAAGCAAAAAGACACATAGAAAGAGGTAGAGTAGTAATTTTTTCCGGTGGAACTGGTAATCCATTTTGTACTACTGATAGTGCAGGTGTCTTAAGAGCCATTGAAATGAACTGTGATTTATTATTAAAAGGCACTAAAGTTGATGGTGTATATGATTCGGATCCAACAAAAAACCCTAATGCAGTAAAATACTCCACTATCAGTTATACTGATCTTCTAAAAGAGAATTTACAAGTTATGGATATTGCTGCTGTTGCTGTGGCTAGAGAAAATAAATTGCCAATTAAAGTATTTTCAATTAGAGAGAAAGGTAATTTTGCAAAAGTACTGCAAGGAAAAGGTGAGTATACAAAAATTCAAGAAGGTGAATAGGTATGGATAAATCAACTATACATAAAGAGTTGCAATCAAAAATGGATAGCTCGTTAAAGATATTGGACCACGAACTTAAGGGGCTTAGAACTGGTAGAGCTTCAGTTAATTTACTTGACCCGGTGTTAGTTGAAGCGTATGGAGATAAAATGCCCTTGTCACAAGTAGCGAGTCTTTCGACTCCAGATGCACGAACTATTACAGTGCAGGTGTGGGATAAATCTATGGTAAAAGCTGTAGAGAAAGCCATTGTTGATGCAAATCTAGGTCTAAATCCATCATCAGATGGACAGTTAGTCAGAATCACCATTCCATTACTTACTGAAGAACGTCGCAAAGAGCTTGTTAAATTTGCTCACAAATATGGAGAAAATACTAAAATTGCTTTGCGTAATATCAGAAGGGACGGTAATGAAGATTTAAAAAAGTTAGAAAAAGACAGTAACATAACTAAGGATGAATACCATAATTTTTCAGAAGAAATCCAAAAATTAACCGATGAGTATAGCAATAAAGTGGACTTGCATGTTAAACAGAAAGAACAAGAAATAATGACTGTTTAGTCTATAGCTAATTCGGTTAGTATTACTCAGTCATTGCTAGGAGTCACTTCAGTGATTACGAAGCAATCTAATGAATATGGATTGCCACGACCACTATATGGTCTCGCTAATAGATGAGTTATAGGCATATACGTCATTGCGATGAAGACCGTAGGTCGATGAAGCAATCCATAAAAGCAACCAAAAATGGATTGCTTCGTCGACTTATACTCCCTTGCTAATAGACGTTAGTTTGTTGTGGATGACATATTGATGAATGGCGTTTAGTTTAAGTATTAAAGATAAAAAATGATAATATATCAACAACGAGAGCAAAGAAGCCTAACCAGGGAGCAAAAAGAAGCAGTTGGGTTGCTGTCAATAGGAACATTCCTAGAGTATTTTGACTTGATGCTCTATATACATATGACAGTATTTCTTAATGAGTTATTTTTTCCACAAACTGATCCACACAGTAGCAGTATTCTTTCAGCTCTTGCCATCTGTTCTACTTTTGTTTTTAGACCAATTGGGGCTGTACTATTTGGTTGGATAGGCGATAAAGTAGGTCGCAAGGCTACGGTAGTTGTCACAACTTTTATGATGTCGTTTTCTTGTGTGGTAATGTTTCTTTTGCCTACTTATGCTCAAATTGGTATTACTGCTTCGGTATTAATCACTATTTGTCGGATAGTGCAAGGCATGTCATCCTTAGGAGAAGCAACAGGAGCAGAATTATATTTAATGGAAACAACCAATCCACCAATGCAATATCCTGTTGTTGGATTTATTGCAATATTTGTTAATTTAGGGACAGTATTTGCTTTAGGGATAGCTATGCTTGTCACTTCATATGGCTTTAATTGGCGATATGCTTTTTCATTTGGAGCAATTATTGCCATGGTGGGAGCAGTGGCAAGAACACGCCTTAGAGAAACTCCAGAATTTGCTGATGCAACCACAAGACTGCTAAATGCACTTAAAAATTTCGGTTTAGAAAAAAAGCATATTACTAATCATAAAATGTTAAACGAGAAAGTTAATATAAAAACTATATTAGCTTATTTATCAGTTGAGTCAACTGGACCAATTATTTTTTATTTTATGTATATGTATTGTGGAACTATACTTAAAACCACTTTTAATTATAATTCTGAACAAATTATTGCTCATAACTTGCTTATCATAATAGCAGACTCACTTGTCAGTATTCTATATACTTATTTGAGCTATAAAATAGATCCTATGAAAATTTTAAAAATGAAATTAGTGATTTTTGCTAGTACTATTATGTTTTTACCATATTTATTAATTAGCATCTCGTCTCCTTTCTATTTATTATTATGGCAGTTTGTTGTATTAATGTTTAAGGTAGAAACATTTCCAGCGACACCAATATTTTATAAGCAATTTCCTGTATTTAAACGTTTTAGATGTGTCAGTATCTCGTGTGCTGTGATAAAAGCAATAATGTATGTTGTGACATCTTTTGGATTAATTTATTTAATAGATTATTTTGGTAATTGGGGAATAGTAATATTATTTATGCCATTCATTATATTATATGGGTTTGGTCTGCGTCATTTTGAAATGTTAGAGAAGTTACGTAATAGCTCAATATGTAGATAAGCATAATTATTTTTATAAAATTACTCCCATGCTATTAGTGCAGATATATTTTATGGTATAATAGACTTCCTGGATAAGTCAATCTAGTTGGTGATTTTGTCGTCGAAACTTGCCTACACTCCTCACGTACGTTTATGTACGCTGCGGTACTCGGCTTCGTTT
>CM055403.1:2784407-2798068 GCA_029228625.1 Pseudolycoriella hygida | reverse complement strand
GCAACCCAGGACAGTTTAAAAGTCGTATGTGGTCGTCATTGCTTCGCTCACATACGTTCGCTCGCAATGACGCCTTGAGTATACCAACAAAAAATTAGGAGGTTATTATTAGTATTATAGTTTTTCACAATGATCTTCCAGAAGATTTCAATATTGCAGGAGACTTAGCAATCGATACAGAGACTATGGGACTAAAATTACATAGGGATAGATTATGCCTTTTGCAAATGAGCAACGGTGATGGTGATGCTTATTTAGTAAACTTTATTGATAAGGATTATGCAGCACCTAATTTAAAAAAACTATTACTTGATAAGAATCGATGTAAAATATTTCACTATGCTCGATTTGATTTAGCTGCAATAAAGAAATATCTGGCAATTGATTTAGAGAATATCTTCTGTACCAAAATATCTTCTAAATTGGCTAGAACATATACTGAGTCCCATGGTTTAAAAGATTTATGCCGCGAACTACTTTCAGTACAAATTTCTAAACAACAACAATCTTCCTATTGGGGAAGAAATGAGCTAACAGAGGAACAAAAAGAATATGCAGCCAAAGACGTCCTTTATTTACATCAACTTCGTTCTATCTTACAAGATAGATTAATGGTCGAAAATAGATTAGATATTGCAGAACAAATTTTTAAATTTTTACCTATTAGAGCTAATTTGGATCTGATAGGCTGGAACGATATCGATATTTTTATGCACTAGGAGGTCACAATACCATACATTTTTTTACTGTTTTCTTACTATGAATAAAAAATCTGATTGCCAAGCGTCTATTAGCGAGGAGCTTCTTTAGTAGCGACGAATAAAATAGTGTAAAAACCTTAATATTAAAAATTCAGAATTTATAAAGAAAACTATATGAAAGCAAAATGGCTAAAATACAACCTTCTTCCTCTGGTATTGCTGGTACTATTGTTTCCAGGAGACAGAGCGTTGTCTGAAATAAAATCTTCTGATACGCTCCCAAAAGAAAGAACATTATCTAAAATAAAACCTTTTATATTTGGTATTTCTGGTACTAGTTTGACCCCAGAAGAAAGAACGTTATTCTCAGAAAATCCAGTACATGGTTTTATTCTCTTTGCCAGAAATATTGAAAATCCAGAACAGTTAAAAAATTTAGTAAAAGAGTTAAAAAGCTTATATAAGCATGATATATTGATTTTGGTAGATCAAGAAGGGGGTCGAGTTGCAAGATTGGAGCCACCTATGGTAGATCAAGAATACCCAGCTGCTAGTGAGTTTGGTAAAATATATGAAAAAGATCCAAAGAAGGCTAAACAACAAGTTTTTGGAAATTATTCAAACATAATGAAGGGATTAAACCAATATGGAATAAACTCGCCATGTAGTCCCGTGGCTGACTTGACCCACCCTAATACTAATGAGATTATTGGAACTCGTAGCTTTGGAAGCTCTGTTAACCAAGTGGTTAATTTGTGTAAAGAAGCAATAAATGCAATAAACGCTCAGAAGGGCATTGCCATTATGAAACATATGCCAGGGCATGGCAGAGCTACTCTTGATAGCCATCTTCAGTTGCCACGGGTTACCACTTCGCTTGCTGAATTAAATAAAACAGATTTCGCGGTATTTAAACAATTAGCTACAACTTTTAAAAATAATAATGCCGTATGGGCGATGATAGCTCACATTGTATTTGAGGCTCTAGATCCTAATTTACCAGCAAGTCTATCGCCTGATATTATACGGTTCATTAGAAATGACATTAACTTTAAAGGCACGTTAGTTTCAGATGATATTTGTATGGGAGCTCTGCATGGTGAAATTGCCTCTAAATACTTGGGAGCTAAAATACTTCTAAAATATCCAAAGGCAATTACTACGGATATGATAAGTGATGAAGATTTACAAAAACTTATTGAATACGGAATTATTAAAGACAGCTCTGATAATGTAGGGTTACAAAACTTTTTAACGTATCTTCCAGCAGTGCAGGCAGAAATTATCGACAATTTAGTTAAAATTGCTAAGCAAATTATGAAAATTGAAAATTATATACTACTACATTGTAGTGGTATTATAATGGAAATGGAAGCTATTTGTAATATACCTATTGATGATATGGTTAGTTGTGGTGGGGAAATGCCAGGAAATTAGAAGTAATCTAAAAAATAATATGTTAACTATCAGTAAGTTTTTTTTCTTACCAATTAAATCACATATTAACGTTAGTGATAATATAATTAATGGACTCAAAAGATTGGGAATCATCAATTTAAGAGATTTGCTATTTTACCGCCCTACTTCTTATCAAGTTAAAATAACTTCGCCCAATTTATCTTTACTGAAAAATGGACAACTCATCCAGACTGAAGTAACAATTGAAGAAATTCTTGTTCCCAAGAGCAAAAAACAACCTTTAAAAATCCTAGTATATAATGAAACTGGTTCTATTCTGCTAGTATTTTTTAATAGACCACCTTATTTTCTGCTAAATAAACTTATGATAGGCAGTAAGCATATAGTTGAAGGCAAGGTGCAAATATTCTCTAACTTAGCTCAAATAGTTCACCCCATATTTATTTTTGATAAAAAACTTATCAACTCCATAGAATCAGTTTATCCTTTGACTTATGGAATAGTTAATAAGCAACTTTACTCCTATATAATAAAGGCTCTTGATTTGCTTGAGAAAGAGTGTAACAGCATTCCTGAAAATTTTCAGGAAGTAAAGGACTATACTAAGTCATTATTAAAAGATTTAAAAACCATGCACTTATATCAGGTGCAGGATGATAAATTACAAGCTCAAGTCTTAAGACGGTTAGCAGAAAAAGAGCTATTTGCTAACCAGCTCTCATTACAACATCTCCGTCAGCAAACAAGATTAAAGCAAGGTAATTCATTTACTAAATCCGCTCAACTGCAGCAATCAATACTTAAGATATTAGGATTTGAACTGACACATGAGCAAAAGAAGGTAATTGAAGAAATTGAAAAAGATCAATCATCCCCTACAGAAATGATGCGTTTATTGCAAGGTGATGTAGGTTCTGGCAAGACCCTGGTTGCGTTATTAACAATAGTCAATGTAGTATACCATAAATTTCAAGCTGCACTAATGGTTCCTACTGATTTATTAGCAAACCAACATTACCAGTTCTTCATAAAAGCCTTAAATGAAAGCGGAATAAAGGTTGGTTTACTTACCGGAAAAATATCTAGCAAAGAACGCAACAAACTGTTATCAAATCTAGAAAACGGAGATATTGATATATTAATTGGCACTCATGCCTTATTTCAAGAAAAAGTAAATTTTAAAAATTTAGGTTATATCGTCATTGATGAACAACATAAATTTGGCGTACAACAACGGCTAGATTTAATTAACAAAGCTTCACATCCGGATGTTTTGGTGATGACAGCCACCCCTATTCCTAGAAGTCTTACTTTGACCATGTTTGGAGATATGGATATTTCTAAATTAACCAGTAAGCCTAAAAATCGACTACCAATTATTACTAGCATCTTACCAAAGACAAAACTAAATAATGTAATCTCAGTTTTGGATAAAAAACTAAGTTCTGGGGAGAAAATTTACTGGATATGTCCTCTTATTGATCAAAATGATGAAGAGTTAATAGAACAAACAAGAAATGCTGAACTGACTGACATTAATACCAGACTCATTACCATTGAAAATGCCTATCCTAATATTACAGCTATTATACACGGCAAAATGAAAAATGAACAAAAAGATATGATTATGCAACAATTTAAGAATGGTAATATTAAAATCCTGGTTGCTACAACTGTAATTGAAGTGGGTATTGATGTACCAGATGCAACCTTAATAGTCATAGAGAATGCTGAACAGTTTGGTTTAGCTCAATTACATCAAATAAGAGGTAGAGTTGGACGGGGAATGTTACAATCTCATTGTATTCTTCTATATGATCCTCAAAAATTAAGTATATTTGCAAAATCTAGATTTGAAGTGATGAGAAACAGTAATGATGGTTTTTATATAGCTGAGCAGGATTTACTGTTAAGAGGTAGCGGAGAAATATTAGGAACCAAGCAAAGTGGTGAAATAAGATTCTTTTTTGCTGATCTAGCTAGAGACCTAGACCTTTTAACTAAAGCTAATAAATTAGCAGAAGAAAGTTCAAATAATCATTCAGAATTCTCTCTACTTCAAATAAAATTATTTGCTAAAGTAGAATTTAATGAATTAAACTAAAAAATCGTGACCGTTCACGGTTTTTTTGCTATTTTCTTATTATGAATAAAAAATCTGCTCGCCAAGCGTCATTGCTAGGAGACCATAAGGTCGACGAACTAATCCATTCTTGGTCATTTTTTTAGATTGCCGCGTCACCGCAAAGCGGCTCTGAACCATGACATCTTGTATGTTAACTTTTTTCCGTAAACGCTCACGACGTATGTGAATTTGGCGTAAGTTAGTAAGGTTAGCTATACACTACTTTCGACTCGGTGAATAAAGAACGTGCATAATGACTTACCATATTGAGAACCTAAGAAGCTATATCAATTTTATATTCTAGTGCAACCTCCTTTCCACAAAAAGCCATAGATATTTTGCTGATTTTCTTAACATGGCTATATTCCTTGATCTTGGCATCATAGCATTTATTATTGATCTGTTCTACCCCTAGTTTTGCCATAGATTCTAAATTTTCTGTAGTGTTAGATATTTTATATTCAATGATAATAGCATTGTCACTTTTACCTATCTTGGGTAGTAGCACAATATCAGCTCTACCACTGCCACTCTCTCTTTCGCTTTCTATGATATAATCCGATGCTAATATATTAATTAAACCAAGCATAAAGCCACTATAAAATAGGTCGGCTTTTTTCTCTCCTGTTTGGTGAAAGCTAGTAGCATTTAATAACAGCTCTTGTAACCTTTCTTTAAATTCTTCTATCTTGCAAGCAGGTAACAAACTGACAAAAGAATAATATCTGGAACTATCAATTTTTAGTTGATCAGTAACCCATTGCAACATTCTGGCATTATATATATATCTTACCTCTTTGTTTGGTACCGATAATTCATAGATATTTTCTTCTGGTTTTTTAGCAGTGGGGTTTAAATAACCGCTAAATAGTAACAGACTAAATAACCCTACCGGTTTGTTGATGTCAGCAAAACTGATTTGTTTGGTAATAGGTGAGATGATACTTTTACCACTAGCCAATTGTTGGAGATCGGCTTGCATCTCATCTGATAATAATGTTTTATCAATAAGACCCGTCCCTCCACTATCAAGCCAATAATGATCAAGTTTTCCCTTATGAGCCAGACATTGCATAATCGACCATGGATTATAGATGATCTCTCCACCAAAACTATAGCCATTGTACCAATTTTTAATTTGTTCAGGATTAGTTGCTGTTGGAACGATGGTTAATAACTCATCAACTTCTGTTTGAGTAAAACCATAGAACTTAGAAAATTCTTCATCAAGTAAGGTATATTCACTAACATTATTCAAATCTGAAAATAAATTAGCTTTAGCAACCCGTAATATGCCAGTAATTACCCCTTTCTCTAAGCAGGGATTAGTCTTTAGGCTGCTACCAAACATGCCGCGGAATATCTTTAGTACATCATCAAACTCTTTAAATTTATCACCAAATTCAATATAAGCACTATTGATCGGTGTGTCATACTCATCGATTAATATATACACTTTCTGATTAAAATGTTTGTACAGCACCTCACTTAAAAAACGTAAGCTATTTTTTAAGTCTTCCTTATCAAGCTTTCCTGTAAAATATCGACTTAACTTTTCCTTTTGTGTATCATCTAGTAAATTTTCATCTTTTGCTATATAATGCTTTAAATATCGATGGTTTACAAATAAATTGATAACTTGATTTCTTATCCCACTTTCAATTTCTTGATAACTACTGCCTTTAACATCCTTAAGATTGAGCAGAATCACAGGAAATTGACCTTGGTACTCAGATATTATATCTGGGTGCTGAGCTATTTTCAGTTTTTTAAGTAACTTCTTTCTACCTGTTACTAATCCTAAATCGATTTCTCCACCGGTAAAGAGCATACGATTGACTGTATATTCTGTAGGCAAAGGATTCCCATGTTGATCCACCTCTATCTCAAAAAATTTTTGAAGCATGTTCATATTCAAACTTTTACCCCACCGCCTTGGTCTGGTGATGAGTATTACTTCACCACTATCCTCCAGTAATTCTTGAATCATTAGGCTTTTATCAACAAAGACATCACTATTTAATAATAATGTCTCAAAATTATCAGTACCTACCCTCATTCTTGGTGGTTTAATATTAGTTTTGCTGATTGATATATTATCAGAAAATTCTACTGTCATATTAATTTTTTATATTGGAAAATTATTATAACCTGAATTCCAAGCTATTCTAAATTAAGGTCATATCTATAAATATAGCAGATTTTTTTGATCCACTAATAGCTGTTTTCATTATTTTTGCAATATTGCTTATTTTTTTCTATAGCAATTATCTTTTATCTAAATTTTCAAAAAAAATTAAAAATTTTCTCCAAATCAATAATTAACTCTTCAAATTGCTTATTATTGGAATATTCTAGAGTGATTTTGTCTTTTATTTGGTTTTTAAACCAGGTGATTTGTCTTTTTGCATATTGCCTGGTTTTAATTTGAGCTAGATTTAAGGCAGTTTGTAAAGTAATTTCATTATTCAGATAAGATAATATTTCTCGCAAACCAATGGTTTTTATAGCAGAAGATCGTATGTCGGGAAAGTTTTCTTTGATTAGAGCTACTTCTTCAATTGCTCCTTCATTAAATATTTTTTCTAACCTCGCATTACATGTTTGATAAAGAAATTCTCGCTCCGGATGTAGAAAAATTACTTTAAAGTCAAATTCTGAAAGAATTGATATATTTTGGGTAGCTTGGAAAGTAAATATAGATTGCCTAGTTTGCATAAATACTTCATAGGCTCGTATAACCCTTTGAGTATCCTGCTTGTTTAATTTCTGACTAGCCCAGACATCAAGCTCTTTTAGTTTATTAAAGAACTGACATGAGCCAATCTTAGAGTGCAACGCCCTAACATATTGCCTAATTTCAGGAAATATTGTCGGTATTTCATTATAACCAAAAAGCAGTGAATTAATATATAACCCCGTACCACCAACAATTATTGGCAGCTTACCTCTATTACGAATATCTGTAATTTTCTCAAGAGCATGATTTACATATTGTATTACTGAAAATTCTTGATCTACAGATAGAAAATTATAAAGATGATAGGGGGGCTCATTTCGGTATATTTGTGATGGTGAGGCGGTGATAATAGGTATCTGCCTATAGATCTGCATAGAGTCACTGTTAATTATCTCACCATCATATATTTTAGCTAAATAATGTGCCAAATAAGACTTACCACTAGCGGTAGGTCCGCATATAACTAACATTTTATTTTTTTGCATTAAATGTATATACTCAACAATAAAAAATCAACAATGCACAAATAAGATAAAAAAATTATACCATAAAAAAATAATATATCTAGATGTATGACAAGACCGGCATTCCTAATTGCTTTTTTTACAACAATTGTGCGTTATTATGATTATGCTCTTTTTGGTTTATCAGCAACAGTTCTATCCAAGAACTTTTTACCATTAGGATCAAACGATAAACAAATATTATTATTTTTTGCTATATTTAGTATAGCTGTAATAGCTCGTCCTATCGGCTCGATCATTTTTGGTTTTATTAGTGATAAATATGGCAGAATTGTATCAGTTAGAATCGCCGTATTTTTAGCTACTATCTCCACAATTCTTATCGGATTAACTCCTAATTTTGATAAAATTGGTATGGTAGCTACAATAATTTTAATGTTTTGCCGTATGACATTTTTAATGAGTTTAGCGGGAGAAAGTGATGCAATAAAAATCTATGTTGTAGAAAAAGTCGGTAAGGCTAGCAAAAATTGTGCTAGTGGTATCGTATCATTTTGCACTCAGGCTGGGGCATTGCTTGCGGCAACAATTTATCATTTTTCTACAAAGTTTGAATCAATTACTTATTTATGGCGGGCAAATTTTATTATTGGGGGAGTTTTTGGCTTATTTATCATATTACTAAGGCACTATTTTCATGAGAGCGAGGAGTTCTTAAAGTCTAAAAAGGATCATAAATCTACTGATTATAACTTTTTTCATTTAGCAAAGATTATAAAAGATTCACCTAGGAAATTTATTTTAGCAATACTAATAAGTGGCTGCATAGGGGGGATTTACCATTTCCTAATTTATTTTTGGGGAGTCTTTGCCGTAAAAAGTGTATTGGTGATGAGCAGCAGTCAATCTCAAATTATCAATATAGTTTTAATAAGCATTTATGCTATTATGTCAGTATTGTCTGGTTTTTTAGCCGATAGGTTTTATCCCAAAAAACAAATTATTATTTCATTATCATTAAGTTTGTTAGTTATAATTATTGTCCAATTTCTATTATATAAAAAAATCTCGGTAATTTACTTCCCGGTAATTCTTATCACGCTCGCTCCATTTTACGTAGTGCCATTACAAATTATTGTCCAATCTATGTTTGTGACTAATATTAGGGGCAGAATGTGTAGCCTATCTCATTCACTTGGTGGAATGATACTTTCATCCACAACACCATTTTTTTGTATGTTATTGTGGCAATATTTTAATTCAATATACTTAGTGCTAGGATTTTTTCTGCTATTATTACTAATATTGTTCAGTACAGTAACTTATCTGTATAGTGCAAGAGTTATAACAAATTACCAAACTGAAGGAGAGAATTTTGCAAAAAAAACATAATCTAATAAATTATGACTATAGTGCCTATAATACTTTAAAAAGGCTAATAGTTGACCATATAAGACCATATCTAAAACAGATTGGGATAGCCGTATTTTTTATGGTAATTTCGGCTGGGTGTAATACTTATATTGTTGAATTAGTGAAACCAACTATTGACCAAATATTTTTAACACGTAATCGTCAAATGTTATTATTCTTACCATTAACGGTAGTGACCACATTTACTATTAAAGGTATTGCTGAATATTATTCAAATTATTTAATTAAATTTCTTGGTCAAAAAATTTTAACTGATTTGCAAATTAAAATGTATGAACATCTATTATTTGCCGATATTTTATTTATTCAGTCTCAATCATCGGGACGTTTAATATCTCGTTTTACCAACGATATTTCCATGATGCGTGGTGCTGTATCGAATTTACTGGTAGGTTGTGCCAAACATTTTTTAACAGTAATAGGTCTTATCATATTGATGTTTAAGCTAGAACCTAGGTTATCTTGCATTGTATTTATGGCATTTCCAATGGCAATTTATCCAATACAAAAATTAGGACGGAAAATTCGCAAAATATCAGGTCAAGCTCAAGAGGAATTAGCTAATTATACTTCAAGGTTAGATGAGACTTTTGGAACAATTAAAATTGTTAAATCTTTCTTAGGAGAAAAAATAGAAACCAATCGAGCTTTATTGATCTCCAATAATATTTTACGTTTTCTAAAAAAAACTGCAAAATTGGATGCACTGATCTCACCACTCATGGAAATATTAAGTGGTATAGCAGTTGGGACGATTATTTGGTATGGTGGATTGTTAGTCATAGAGGGAGAAACTACACCAGGAGCACTCTTTGCTTTTATTACTGCCTTTCTTTCTGCTTATAGACCTTTTAAAAGTTTAGTGTCTTTAAATGTCAACCTACAAGAAGGTATCTCTGCAACAAAAAGAGTATTTAATATTCTAGATACTGAGCCTATTATCAAAGATAGTGTAAATGCTCAAACTGTTCAGTTAGTTAATCCATCAGTAATTTTTAACAATGTAGAGCTAAAATTTAATAATAAAGTAGCTTTAAAGCATCTAAATCTACAATTAATGCAAGGGAAGACTACAGCTGTTATAGGACGTTCTGGTAGCGGTAAAACTTCATTATCTAATTTATTAGTAAGATTTTATAATCCAACTGACGGGCAAATTTTGATTGATAATTATGATATTAAAGATATAAAGATTGACTCTTTAAGACGGCAAGTCTCTTTAGTAACGCAAGATACTACATTATTTGACAGTAGTGTTGCAGAAAATATTGCTTATGGTAATCCAAATGCCACTCGCAGTGAAATTATTACTGCGGCAAAATATGCTGATGCTGATGAGTTTATTTCACAGCTTCCATTTGGCTACGATACGATGATTGGTAATCAAGGTTTAACACTTTCAGGGGGGCAACGTCAACGTTTGGCGATAGCTAGAGCATTTTTGAAGCCAGCAGCAATTTTAGTTTGGGATGAGGCAACAAGTTCGTTAGACCAAAATTCTGAACGATTAATTTTAAATTCTTTAGTAAATATTCGTAAAGGTAAGACTACCTTAATTATAACCCATCGTTTATCGAGTATTAAGGATGTTGATCATATAGTTGTTATGAAATCTGGCATGATATTTGAGCAAGGAACTCACTCACAGCTTATAGAAAATAAAGCAGAATATTATAAATTATATCATAAAGAATTAGAGGGGGGAGCTAAATGATAAGGTTAATATGGAAAAATAAATATACTACTGATATATTGAGATTGTGGTTAAGTTGTTTAATATAAAGTTTATAAAAACTGATTTACAAATGTACAAATTTTCTTTCATTGATTTATTTGCTGGGATCGGAGGATTTAGGATTGCGTTGGAGTCAATAGGTGGAAAGTGTCTTTTTTCATGCGAAATAAATGAACATTGCCAAAAAATGTATCAAGAAAATTTTGGGGAAATTCCAGCTGGAGATATCAAAACAATAGATCCAAATGATGTACCGGAGTGTGATGTTTTATGTGCAGGATTTCCTTGCCAACCCTTTAGTATTTCAGGTAAAAAAATGGGATTAAAAGATGAACGTGCAAGTGTAATTGAATCAATATTTAATATCGTAAACCATTCAAAGCCTAAAGTTGTAATGCTAGAAAATGTGAAGCATTTATTACATCATAACAATGGTGAAACGTTGCAACACATCGTATCAAACCTTAATAAGATAGGCTATAACATTTCTTACAATATACTAAATGCAAAAAATTTTGGAGTTCCACAAAATAGAGAAAGATTAATTATTATTGCAAGTTTAAATGGTAAGTTTGATTTTTCTAAGCTTAAAAAACAAAAAAGTATAAAAATTCATGATATTTTGGATCAAGAAGGGGATTTTGAATTTCTAGAATCAGATGAATATAAAATTATAGAGAATCCAACTAGACAACAAAGTGGTTTAATATTTTGTGGATATAGAAATAAAAAGATAAGAAATAAAGGAGTTAGGGAGGGAACTGAGCATTTATCTAGAGTTCACAAACAACCAAACAGAATATATTCAATTGAAGGTACGCACCCAACGTTATCATCGCAAGAAACTTCGGGGCGTTATTGGATATTACTTAATAATGGACGTGTAAGAAAACTAACCATAAATGAGTGTTTTAAAATTATGGGATTTCCTGAGGACTATAAACTAAAATCTTCAATATCTGAGTTATATAAACAAGTTGGAAATTCTGTATGTATTCCAAAGGTAAGAATTATAGGAGAAGCTATAGTTGAACAATTACTGTGATTTATTGAGTTTATTATGGAATATGGAAAAGAATTAGCTGCTCTCTTAGAAAAAGTTTCAGTTGAGTCTGATTTCTTTATAGAAGATAATATTAAAAGTAGATTGGATATTATATTAGATAATTCAGAGCGTAGTAAGGGGGTGTCAATAAGCGTTGAAAATTGACCCAGCAAGTGCGTCCAATTTTGACCCACTTAAATTACAAAATATTAGGCCTTTTTTTTATACGGTAACTCTCATTTCCAGTTTCTATAATATCGCAATTGTGACAAATTCTATCAAGCAGTGCTGCTGTCATTTTGTTACATCCAAATACTTGAGGCCATTCGGAAAACATAAGGTTGGTGGTAATTATGATTGAAGTATTTGAGTGTAACTTAGATAGCAAATGAAAGATAAGCTGACCACCATTTTTAGAGAATGGTAAATAACCAAGTTCATCAAGTACTAAAACATCCATCTTTTCTATTGAACATGCAAGCCTTCCTGCATGACCAGCAACTTTTTCACATTCTAGTTGGTTTGCTAAATCTACAAGGTTAAAGAACTTTGATTTATAACCCTTTCTTACTGCCCTTGCACTAATGGCTATAGCAAGGTGCGTTTTGCCGGTACCAGTCCCTCCAATTAACACTATATTTCTAGAAGTATTAACAAACTCACAACTATATAAATGCATAATTTGCTCTTGGCTTATTGGGGTATCAGTAAAAATAAAATTATCTATATCTTTCTTCTCTGGAAACTTTGCAGCTCGAATTCTACTTTGAATAGCTCTGAGTGTTCTAGTCTTAAGCTCAGATTTTAATAGCTGATGTAGTCCATAATTCAATGTTGCATTACGCCTTATGGTTTCAGCTATAACCTCATCATAAGATTCCAACATCCCAACGAATTTAAGACTTTTCATTATAGTTATAACATCTTCTCTAGTAGATTCATTATGAATGTAACTCATTACTTGCCTCCTAGCTTAAGAAGGTTGTTATATATGGTACAATTAGCTTCTGGACAATGTTTTAAAGTATAATGCTCTTTGTAATTATTTGATGATTCTAAAATCTTTGTTTCATCCTTCTTGCGTAGTAAAATATTCAAAATAGCATCTTTACTAACAGTCCCTATTTTTATTGCTTGGGCACATGCAGATACTACGGACTCAATTGATTCTGTTACTATATAGGACAATATATGGGCAAAATCTCTTGTACCAGTTGAGTGTTGTTCAAGACGTTGCTTAACTTCTTTTAGCTCTTCAGGTAAGTCCATACCTATAAATGGAGTACCATTGCGCAATGCTCCTGGTTTATGAGCAAGTATTGGTAGGTAATGTTGCCAATTATAAGAAGTTTCCCCTTTAGTAAATTTTCTGCTATGACGTCCTACCTCTTTAGCATTGTAAATAAACACTACTTGATCAGCATATGCCTTGCATTGGACTATCTTGCCAGCACAGCTACAATGAACACTATAATTATTGTTTTCATATCTAGCTAAGCAGGTTGTGGAAACCTTTAGATCAAATTCTTTGCAACCATCAAATAAGACAGGAGCAGAAACTAAAAAGCTACGCTCTTGCTCATATACTTCATCTATTGTCTTATCTTTATATTCAGGGTGCTTATGAGTTGTATTATAAGTGACTAACCTACTCATTAATGTATCGTTTAGCTCTTGTAGAGTCGATGCTTTTGGCATTGGAGTAAAGAATTGTTCACGATTAACCTGCACTTGGCGTTCGACCCTACCTTTTTCGTTGCCTCGAGCCGGAGTACATGCTAATGGTTCAATTAGATAATGGGTACAGAGTTTTTCAAAGCTTGGATTCCATTCTCTATTGGAGCCTTTCAAAACCTTACTAACAGCGGTCTTCATGTTATCGTATATTCCTTTACTTGGTGTACCGCCAAAGAATACAAATGCTCGAGCATGAGCGTCAAATACCATCTCTTGAGTCTCATTAAAGTAAATATATATAAACTTCTTGCGGCTATAACA
>CM055403.1:2763916-2774918 GCA_029228625.1 Pseudolycoriella hygida | reverse complement strand
GAAGCAATCCATTCTTCATTAGAAATAGGTTGCTTCGTCGCAACTAAAGTAGCTCCTCGCAATGACGTCAGTTTGCTATGGCATAATGCTAATTTGGTTAGTTTTAGTCTTACTTATGGAGTAAAATATTATGGTTTCTACCGGAATAAAATATCAAGGAAAACAAAGAAATTTAACTAGGGAACAAGCAGAAGCGGTTGGTTTGCTATCAATTGGTACATTTTTAGAGTATTTTGACTTGATGCTCTATATACATATGGCGGTATTGTTGAATGAGTTATTTTTCCCACAGAGTGATCCGCACACTGCTACTCTTCTGTCGGCTTTCTCCTTCTGTGCTACTTTTGTTTTTCGACCAATTGGTGCGGTGCTATTTGGTTGGATAGGCGATAAAGTAGGTCGCAAACCTACGGTAGTTATCACAACTTTCATGATGGCATGTTCTTGTTTGGTGATGTTTAGTTTGCCGACTTATGCCCAAATTGGTATTACTGCTTCAGTATTAATTACTATTTGTCGGATAATGCAAGGTATGTCATCTTTAGGAGAAGTAGTAGGGGCAGAATTATATTTAACAGAAATAACCAAACCACCGATACAATATCCTGTTGTTGGTGCTATTTCGATATTTGCTGATCTAGGTGCAGTATTCGCTTTAGGGGTCGCAACGCTTGTTACTTCATATAGATTTAAATGGCGATATGCTTTTTTGTTTGGTGCAGTGATTGCCCTAGTGGGAGCTATGGCAAGAACGCGGCTTAGAGAAGCTCCAGAATTTGCTGATGCAACCAGAAGGCTGCTAAATAAACTTAAAACTTTCGGTTTCGAGAAAAAGGATATTACTAATCAAGAAATGTTAAATGAAAGAATTAATATAAAAACTATATTGGCTTATTTATCAATTGAATCTACTGGACCAATTTGTTTTTATTTCCTATATATGCATTGTGGTACTATACTTAAAAGCATCTTCAATTATACTTCTCAGCAAATTATTGCTCATAATTTGATTATTGCAATAGCATATCTACTTATTGGTATTACATATACTTATTTAAGTTATAAGATATGTCCACTAAAAATTTCAAAGACACGATTAGTAATTTTTGCTAGTACTATTATATTTTTACCATATTTATTGAATAATATTCAATCTTCTGTCCATTTGTTATTATTACAGTTATTTGTAGTAACATTTGGACCAAGGGTATTTCCAGCGACCCCAATATTTTATAAGCAATTTCCTGTATTTAAACGTTTTAGATGTGTCAGTATCTCATTTGCTGTGGCACGGGCAATAATGTTTATTGTTACTTCTTTTGGATTGGTTTATTTAATAGAGTCTTTTGGTAATTGGGGCATAGTAATATTATTTGTACCCTTCCTTGTGGCATATGGATTTGCCTTGCGTCATTTTGCAATGTTGGAGAGATTACGCAATGTTTAATAATTTAATAAGTAATTTCGTTCGTTTGTGTTATATTCTACACATGTAGAATTACAACATAATTTGAACAAATACTCTTCCAATTTTATATAACCAAAATAAGTGCATACCGCTAGAAAACTCTGTACTGTTTCACCAACTATCTTCTTAATTTTTTCTGGGGATTTATACCCAATAGTTTGCATATTATGAAGTCGGTCAAATAATTTAATCAATAAAACATCATGTTTATTTTGCCTGTATAATAAATTTAATGTTTCTGCTGAGCTGATCTTCCCATAAGATTTAAGCCTAGTCAAATCTACTACTTGACTGGCAATTTGCGTACCAAAGACCCTAGCAATCATATTTTCAGTAAGTGTTGTATCTTCAAGAGTATCATGCAGTAAGCTGGTAATAATCATATCAGTCCTAAAATATTCTGGCATTTCTAACGCTGTGTATTCGGCAAACATGTATGCCACTTCTATCGGATGGGAGTAATATGGGACACCTGATTGTCGCATTTGGCTACCATGATATTTTTTTGCGTAATAGATACCTTTTCTAATCTCGTCAATATCTATTGGTGGACTTGCTTGTTGGTTCAGCTGAGATAGTTTTTTGAGTAGCCTATCAGTATATTGACAATTTTCATATTTTGACTGCTGTTCGAGAATTTTCATAAGAATTACCATATTACTTTATATAATATAAATTATAACTCAAAATTAAGTTGCTACTAAGTGTTTATTATATTTTTTTATAAAAAGATGAATATTTTTATTTTTGTGTATAAGTTGCATCACTTATTCTTTATTCTATCCAAAATCTCAAATCTTATCTAGAAGATAGTAAAATATTTTGAAAAAGAGTTTATCCTGAATGAGGGATAATATAACTTCTATAGTAATTAATATTATAATGATCCATTCAAGTCTAGTGGAGTGTTTATAGTTTAAGTCATTTGACAAAATATTGTAAAGTTCATGGATCATATTTAGTCGATTGTTAAGAATATTCTGACGAATTTGAATATCTTGGAACTCTGCAGTCATTAAGTATAAAGGCTCATAACTAGGACGACGCCAGAAGAATTCAGGAGTATCTAATATATCGCTGTGTAAATTAATCGAATATCGTTCGTTAAATAATATACCAATTTGTTGAGATATTTCTTTCTTTGAAAGTGATACACTGCCAGTACTGGCTAGTTCTTGTTGAATTGGGGTTGTTTTTACAATTAGATTACTTACTGATTTTTCTAGCACACTAAGCTTAACTGATTGGGCTAAAGCATGTGAAATAGATAATTTTATAAAAGTTGATTTATCGGCAAGAATGATTTTGTTTTTTTCTTCATCGATAAATGTTTTACTGGTAGTTTCATCATAATCAAAATAAATAAAGTCAGAAATTAACTCGTCAGTTTGGTTAGTTTGAAAAGCTATTATCTCTCCAAGGATCATTTTCTCTTGGCTTTCTTCAGCTCCCCATATAGTGACACACCCGAAAGGGAAAAAGAAAACATCTATAGGATTTGAATTTTCTCTTTGTTCTTTTTGAATATATAGTACATCATCGAAATATTTAGGTTCAAGACCAATCTTATTGAGGTTTATTACTAAATCGTTCATCTTATATTCAGAAGTTGTACAGTAGGAAGCACATCTCATATAATAAATAATTTATAGCAAACAATTGTTGAGTTAATATGGTATAGTAGTTATAAAAGTTACAAAGTCAATTAAAATATAGTAGTTGGTAGTTATGTATGAAATATTAACAAATAGAGCAATCATTGAGGTTTCTGGTGATGATGCGATGAAATTTTTGCATAATTTGATAACTAATGATATAAAAAATAATAATTATTGTTATAGTTATGCTCTAAATAATCAAGGAAGGTATTTATTTGATTTTTTTGTATTGAAACTATCGGCAACAAGGTTTTTTATTGATATAAATATTAATCAGTCTGATTTATTTAAAAATCACTTAGTGCAGTACAAGTTACGTGCTAAAATTGAAGTGAATGACTTAAGTAACTCTTATCAGATTATTTACTCAAAACAACAATTACAATTTAATAGCTACCGAGATCCCCGTTATGACCAACTTGGTTTTCGCTCGATTGTTAATAAAGATGATTTTGTAATAACCGGAGCAACAGAAGGCTTATATCAGCAGGATAAATATAATTTTGCCATAGTTGATGGCTATGAGGATTTAATTGCCAACCGATCTATTCCGATCGAATATGGTGCTGAGGAGTTAAATGCTATAAGTTACACTAAAGGTTGTTATATTGGGCAGGAAGTTATTTCCAGAACAAAATACCAAGGCGTTGTAAGAAAAAAAATATTTAAATTATCTGTTAATATAGACTCCATTAATACGGGCAGTTTAGATATATCGAAGAATGATGAGGTTATTGCCAATAATACAAAAATTGGCGTAGTATGTTCAAGTTATAAGAATATGGCAATAGCTTTAATTAGGGAAGATGAACATTATTCATTACAAAATACAGTTATTACTGTAAAAAACTTATCCGTTTCTTTGTGCGTTCCACCTTGGCGTTATAGCTAACCCGATTAGCTATATACTTAAATCATTTGAGTATAATTGTGTCTATACTGGAGTTAAGCCTAATTTCTCATAACCACCACATATTTTTACAATGTTCTCTAACTCTTCTAATGCTGTACTACTTGCATCTAATGTTTTCTCTTTTTGATACTCTAATGCATATTTAGCATAATGTAGTGCTACTAATTCAGCTGCTAAAGTAGCATTTTTTTTGGCAAGTTTGTGTAATAATTTTCTTTGTTTATCTCGTAGTTGCAGACCAGTTTGTAATTCATCCAAGATTGTTTGATATCGAACAATTACTTGCTCAAGAGCCTTATAATTAAAATCCTTGGACAATTCATCTTCCAGCTCTTCAATGGTTGGTAAGGCAGTTTTAATATTTTCTGGCAAGCTTTCAGCCAACTTATATTCAGCAAGTCCAATCGGCTTAGTCATGTCTCGCAGTGCATATTCAGCCTTGATTTGTTCTCCTTTATCTTTACAAAGAATTAAGCCTATAGATGGATTGTCAGTTGAATGTTTTAATTGATCATCAACAGCTGATAAATAAAAGTTCAATTGTTCTACATCACGAGGAGAAAATTTACCTGCCTTGAGCTCAATAATGATAAAGGATCTGAGTTGTAAATGATAGAACAACAAATCAACATAATAGTCTTCATTTCCTATTGATAATTTATATTGTTGTCCCACAAAAGTAAAGCCACTGCCTAGTTCAAGAAGAAATTTCTCTACGTGAGAAACTAATGCCTTTTCAATTTCTCTTTCATGCACTTCATCACTTATGTTAAGAAAATCGAAAATGTATGGATCTTTTAAGGTATAATGGGCTAAATCTGATTGTGGAGATGGTAATTTATTTTTAAAATTTGTTATAGCTTGACCCTGACGTTTATGTAGAGCTAATTCAATTTGCATGACCATTACATTTCTTGACCAACCATGTGAAATAGAGTGATTAATATAAAAAAGACGAACCTCCTTATCTGTTACCTTACCTAGTAAAGTAATATTATGATACCATGTTAATTGTGCAAGTACCTCTTGCACAAATGTAGGATCAGGATATTCCTTAGCAAATTGTTGCATATATTTAAGATTTCGAGTGCTAAATCCTTTTATTCCAGGAAAAGCAGATATTAAATCACGGCTAAGTTTGTCAATTATTTTGGCACCCCAGGCATGTTGCTCTTGACGAGCCAAAATTTCGCTACCAATATGGTGATATAAAATTATCATCTCTTTATTAACAGATCGTGCTGCTTGATAACGACTTGTAGCTACACGTGCTTTTAACTGTTCTAAAAACTCTTTATATTCTGTACTGATAATATTTTTATCCATGGTGTTGCTATTAATTTATTGATTCTCTAACTTATTACTATAGCTAATTTTATTAGACTTCCTGCATAAGTCAATCTAGTTGGTGATTTTGTCGTCGAAACTCGCCTCCGCTCCTCACGTACGTTTATGTACGCTGCGGTGCTCGGCTTCGTTTCTCCTAAAAATCCCTCAACTATTTTTGACTTATGCAGGAAGTCTATTATATTCCTCTAGGTTCTGTTGACAAGATTTAAATTATTCTATATTTGACTCTTTTTAGCTGCAAATAAACATGATTTTTTTGAAATAGCTACACTATTCCTTCAAAATCATATTTATTCTCGTAGAAAAATAGCTTAAAATATAATTACTTTTGTTATCGCAGGCAGCCTCCTAGACAAATGGGGAAAGTATAGTGGCAATGACAAATATCAGAAAGGTACCATATGAGCAAGATTATATTTTTAAATGGATGCGGTTCTGCCGGCAAAACATCTATCGCAAGATCAATACAACATTTAAGTAAGGATTCTTGGCTTACTTTTGGTATAGATAGTTTTATTAATATGATGCCATGCTCATATAATGATAAAGTATCTAGTGAATATTTTACCTTTGTGCCAGGAAGCAATGATCGTGGTCCAACCGTGCGGGTTGAGAGTGGACCAAAAGCTAAACAATTTTTTGGTGTAATGCCAGATTTTGCCAATCTGCTTGCAAATCGAGGAAATAATATTATTATTGATGAAGTCTTATTTGATGATTCCTGCCTCAAATCTTACATAAAAATATTGAGTGGGTATATTGTTTATTTTGTTGGAGTTTTCTGTGATCTTTCAGTGATGCAGGAGCGAGAAATTCTACGTTGTGATCGTGCTATAGGTTTATCGAATGATCAAATAGACAGAGTTCACGCAAGTAGCTTGCGAGAATATGATTTAACAGTTGATACTACTTCAAGAACAGCTTTTGCAAATGCCAAACAAATTCTAGAATTTGTCGAGAACAATCCTGTACCTCAAGGTTTTATGACTATGCGTAAGAAGTTACAGTCCACAGCTGTTGAAAGTTAGAAGAGGAAGAGATTTTAGACAAAGGAGTTTAAAAGTTGTATGTGGCTAACGTCATTGGGAGGAAGCCTTAGGTCGAAGGAACAATCCATAAAATCAACTAAAAATGGATTGCTTCTAGGCTCACGCCTTCTCGCAATGACGTTTGGGTTCCATATACACCGTCATTGCGAGCGAACGTATGTGAGCGTGGCAATCCATGAAACTTGTCATATGGATTGCTTCGTCGACCTGCGGTCTCCTCGCAATGACGGCTGTGGACTTATGTACTCCTCGCAATGACACTGATAACTCATCTGAGTATATTTTGAAAGACTATAAATTGATTACAGAATGTTGATATATAAACGTTATATAATAAGAAATATAGTACCATCCTTGGTAATAATTATTTTTTCGGTCACTAGCCTTGTATGGATTACTCAGGTATTGAAGATGTTGTACTTAATTGACAAAGGTATAAAAGCTCAGGATTTCTTAAATTTAATTATTTTAGTTATACCATCTTTGTTGTTTATTTTATTACCTTTTGCAACTGTTATTGCTATTATTTATACTTATAATGCTTTGAGTGAGAGACGTCAAATAATTATTTTGCAAAATTTGGGATTAAATAATATCCAACTAGCTAGTCCAGCATTGATTGTAGCTCTGGTAGTTACGTTATTTGCTTATTATATTTCTACTAGTTTATTGCCATTATCTCATAGCAAGCTTAAATCAGATATTATCTTTATGAGGAATAATTATGCGTCCAATATTCTAGATGAGAAGACATTTAATCCAATTTCTAAAGATATAACAGTTTATTTTGATAAAAAATTACCTGATGGCACTATGAAAAATTTGATCATTTTTGATAATCGCAAGCATGATAATCATGCAATCTTGTTTTCTAGATTCGGGGTGTTTAAAATATATAATAACAACTCGTCTTTTCAGTTAAAAGATGGAGTTAGGCAGGTATATGATCATAATGGTAATTTAAATAATTTATTATTCGATGTTCTAACCGTAGAATTAGTTAGTAATAATGGTAAAAAATTGGTGAGGGAGGAATATAATCGGGAAATCAATGAGTATTATATTGATGAATTATTAAAACCAAGCAATATTTTATCAGAACAGAGGAAGATTAAATTAATTGCTGAGGGACACCAAAGATTGATTTGGCCTATGTATAATTTTGTACTGGTTTTTCTAACATTGTCGGTTTTTTTACAACAGCCTTATAATAAAAAATCTGGTCTAAGACAGATTCTAATTACCACACTTTCTGCCATAATTATTACATATTTACATTTTCTATTACAAAATCTTGCTTCTAAAGATTTAAATTTTATCTTTGCTTGTTATGCTAATATTATTATTGCTATTATTTTAAGTCTATATTTATATTTCCGTAGAACTATATGAGTTTCCAAGATTTACCGCAATTCCTAAAAATCTTAGAGCAAGATGGACTCCTTAAGCGTATATCTTATCCAGTATCATCTAACCTTGAAATAACAGAAATCAGTAGAAGAATTTTAATAAAAGATGGTCCAGCTTTGCTGTTTGAAAATGTTATTAAAAGTGATGGAACTAAGTCTGATATGCCAGTTCTAACTAATTTATATGCTAGTACTGAAAGGATTGCCCTGGGGCTTGGTTTGAAACATAAAGAAGATTTAAGGAAATTCGGTGAATTGCTAGCTTTTCTTAAAGCTCCCGAGCTACCTTCTTCCTTTAGAGAAACATTTGCCATGTTGCCATTGGCAAAAAGAATGTTGGCTATGTCGCCAAAAATATTATCAAAAGCTCCCTGTCAAGAAGTTATAATTGATGATCCTGATGTTAATATATTGCCGATACAAACCTGCTGGCCTCTTGATATTTCGCCACTAATTACTTGGTCAATAGTTGTTACCAAAGGTCCTAGTCTAGAGAAGATAGATAATTTTAATCTTGGTATATACCGAATGCAAGTAGTAGGGCGTAACAAACTTATTATGCGTTGGCTTAAAATGCGAGGTGGAGCTCAGCAACATAAACGTTGGCAGTCGTCAGCATTGCCAGAGCCTTTTCCTGCTGCGGTAGTTATTGGGGCAAATCCTGCTGTAACTATGGCTGCTGTTATGCCGCTACCTGATAATATGTCTGAGTATAATTTTGCTGGATTATTAAGAGGTAAGTCAGTTGAACTGGTAAATTGTGTCAGTATAGATATGAAAGTGCCTGCTCATAGCGAAATTGTTATTGAGGGACATGTAAGTTTTGATGAATATCTACCAGAAGGACCGTTTGGTGACCATACAGGTTACTATAATGACGTTGAATATTTTCCAGTTTTTAACGTTAAGACTATTACCATGAAAAAACAACCTATATACTTAAGTACTTATACTGGTAAAGCTCCAGACGAGCCATCTATACTTGGTGTAGCATTAAATGAAATATTTATTCCTATAATTCAGCAACAATTTCCAGAGATTGTTGATTTTTGGTTGCCACCTGAAGGATGTTCTTACAGAATTGCCATTATATCTATCCGCAAGGCTTATCCAGGTCATGCAAAAAGAATAATGATGGGAGTATGGTCGTTTTTAAGACAATTTATGTATACCAAATTTATTATTGTGGTGGATGATGATATCGATATTCGTGACTGGAAGGAAGTGGCTTGGGCAATCTCAACTAGGAGTGATCCTTCTAGAGATACTACTTTTATTGATAATTCACCAATAGATTATCTTGACTTTGCATCACCTGTATCAGGACTTGGTAGTAAAATGGGGATAGATGCAACTAATAAAATATCCCCAGAGACTAATAGAGCTTGGGGTCAGAAAATAGAAATGACTAACGAAGTCATAAAAAAAATTGACAAAATTTGGGATATGCTTGGTATTTGAAACATCATGGCTCAGAGCCGCTTTGCGGCGACGCACATAGGCGTCAGTTTAAGGAGGTAGTAATTGGAAAGCCGTCATTGCGAGCCACCGTAGGTGGCGTGGCAATCCATTGACTTCTCAGCTTTCTTTGGATTGCTTCGTCGACCTAACTCGCTCCTCGCAACGACGGTTTTTCAACTACTATTTTCTTAAGTTGACGCCTATGTGCAATGACGGGAGTGCTACGTGGTCTCACAGTGAAGTTAGCTTACTAAAATGCTAGTCGGATTATCTATAAGATGTGTTTTAGTAAATAAAGACATAAAATTTCTAGAAGTAGCATTTGCTACTGTTTCTAGGTTTGTTTCTTTTATTTCAGCTATTTTCTCTGCTACATATTTCACAAAAGCCGGTTCATTTTGTTTGCCACGCATCGGAACAGGGGCAAGATAAGGAGAATCTGTTTCAATTAATAATCGATCTAGTGGAATATAACGCACTATATCCTGCAAAGCAGTGGCGTTTTTAAAGGTTATAATTCCAGCAATTGATATATACATACCAAGGTCAAGCATTTTCTTTGCTAAATGCTTTGAGGCGGTAAAGCAATGAATAAGACCGCGAAACGCGACGTTTTGCATCTCGCTACTTAAAATATCAATAGTATCTTCTTCTGCTTCTCTTGTATGGACTATAATTGGTAATCCTGTGTTTTGGGATGCTTTTATATGTTCTTGAAAAGATCCAATTTGTTTATTTTTGTCGAATGTCTGGTAATAATAATCGAGACCAGTTTCGCCAATTCCAATAATTTTCGGATGATTACAATATTCCATAATAGTTTCACACGAGACAATCTCATTGACTTCATTAGGATGAACACCGCATGAAGCGAAGATATTACCGTATCTTACGGCAATATCTAAAATATCCGGCAATTCCTCAATGGTAGTACATATAGTCTGCATGTACTTAACATTATTATTTTCAGCTCTGCTTATTATTGCTGATAAATCTTCTTTTAACATGTTAAGGTGACAATGAGAGTCAATTAATAGACTTTCTGCATAAGTCAATCTAGTTGGTGATTTTGTCGTCGAAACTTGCCTCCGTTCCTCACGTACGTCTATGTACGCTGCGGTACTCGGCTTCGTTTCTCCTAAAAATCCCTCAACTATTTTTGACTTATGCAGGAAGTCTAATATACCCTTATTGATCATCATTTACCCAATTTTTTGTAATTATTATATTAGCAATTCTTGCTACTTCATTAAGTGGGATATAATTATAGTGTTCAAGCATTGTTACAGATTTGTCTAGTATTTTAGCTACTCTTAATTCTAGCAAATTCTGTGTAAACAATAGATGTTTAGGTGATTTAAAATTACTAGGACAGAATATATAAAGAGGTTTGCCAGTAGAAACTGCCTCACTACACATGGAAATCGAATCAGCAGTGGAAATTATGTAATCTGCTTGTGCCAACATACCAAAATAGGGGTTAGGTTTAGCTTCTTCCTCTGTTGGATCGTAAATAATAGCAGATGAAGGCACCTTATTTTTGATAATTTGCTTTGCTGAATTAGGTGTGCGTCTACTAAAGCTAATAAACAGGGTATGTTTTTCATCTTGCTGTATAGTAGGTTGATTTTTAGTAATATTTGATAATATTGTTGCAAGTTCTTTAGCATTTTTGTCAGTAAATTGATAATTTT
>CM055403.1:2743775-2763416 GCA_029228625.1 Pseudolycoriella hygida | reverse complement strand
TTATAAGTATAAATAATAGCAATAACAGTTGCAAAAGGTAATAAAATAAACAACAAAGATGGTATAACTAAAATAATTAAATTTAAGAAATCCTGAGCTTTTATACCTTTGTCAATTAAGTACAGCATCTTCAATACCTGAGTAATCCATACAAGGCTAGTGACCGAAAAAATAATTATTACCAAGGATGGTACTATATTTCTTATTATATAACGTTTATATATTAACATTCTGTAATCAATTTATAGTCTTTCAAAATATACTCATATGAGTTATCAGTGTCATTGCGAGGAGACCGCAGGTCGACGAAGCAATTGTAAGTTAAAAGTATGATATAATAGATATTGAAGTCAATGTAAATAATGATTTATACTGACTTTAAGGGGGTGTTCAGCAATAGCCATAATAATGACTATTGCTGTGCGAGCGTGAGCGACCGTGTAGCAATTGGTTTTAAGACCGAATGGATCCTGGTACTCTAGCCCAAATCCCCGAGACGTTTGAATAGTTGATTGGGATGCTTTTGCACGCCCGCTTACAATCGTAAACATTAAATATCTCGAGGTATATATGCTATTATATAATAATTTTATCGGTCTTGATATAGGAAAATTCAATTTTGTTGTTGCTATTCATGGTAAAAAAGAAACTAAAGAATATGAGAACAATACTAATGGGATAGCTAATTTTATTAAGGATTACAAAGAAAGCCTTAGTTCTGGGTTATGCGTTTTAGAAACTACTGGTGGATACGAAATGGAAATATTACTAACTCTTTGTACTCAAACTATTGCTGTACATAGAGCCAATACTCGTAAAGTTAAAAACTTTATTCGGTCTTTTGGTAATGCAGCTAAAACTGATAATCTTGACGCCAAAGCTCTGGCACTTTATGGTTTTGAACGGTCAGAAAGATTAGAGCTATTTAAAGTGCAATCTAAACAAGCTTTAGATTTGTATGAATTAGTAGGACGTAGGAACGATCTCAAGCAAATGTTGATTGCAGAAAAAAATAGGTCTCAATCTCCAAGAACTAATTTAACCAAATCTAGTTGTGTTAAAATGATCGAACTATTAGAAGAACAAATTACCTCTATTACTAGCGAAATAGATGACATAATAGCAAAAGATAAGATATTGCAAGCCAAGAAAGAGACTTTGCAAACTATTGCTGGTATAGGTAAAGTCGTATCTAATGAGTTTATAGCGTTGTTACCTGAGCTTGGTACATTAAACCGTAAGCAAATAGCCTCATTGGTGGGCGTTGCCCCAATATCTAATGATAGTGGTAGATATAGTGGGTATAGGCATACAGCTCATGGGCGAAATTTTGTAAGACCTATGTTGTTTGTAGCTGCTATGGCTGCTAGAAATTCTAACTCTAAACTGAAGGTATTTTATGAGAATTTGATCAATAGAGGAAAAAAGAAAATGGTTGCAATGGTAGCGTTAATGCGGAAGATCATTGTGATTGCAAACGCTAAGTTACGTGATTTAACTAGCTCTGCAGAAGCAATAAAAATTTAAACCAAATTTATTTAAATTTTTATTGATAACATAGTTGATCCATTTCTAGTGGATTTTATGGATTGTTCCTTCGACCTAAGGCTTCCCCCCAATGATGTTAGCCACATACAACTTTTAAACTCCTTTGTCTAAAATCTCTTCCTCTTCTAACTTTCGACAGCTGTGGACTGTAACCTCGTACGCATAGTCATAAAACCTTGAGGTACATGATTGTTCTCGACAAACTCTAGAATTTGTTTGGCATTTGCAAAAGCTGTTCTTGAAGTAGTATCAACTGTTAAATCATATTCTCGCAAGCTACCTGCGTGAACTCTGTCTATTTGATCATTCGATAAACCTATAGCACGATCACAACGTAGAATTTCTCGCTCCTGCATCACTGAAAGATCACAGAAAACTCCAACAAAATAAACAATATACCTACTCAATACTTTTATGTAAGATTTGAGGCAGGAATCATCAAATAAGACTTCATCAATAATAATATTATTTCCTCGACTTGCAAGCAGATTGGCAAAATCTGGCATTACACCAAAAAATTGTTTAGCTTTTGGTCCACTCTCAACCCGCATGGTTGGACCACGATCGTTACTTCCTGGCACAAAGGTAAAATATTCACTAGATACTTTATCATTATATGAACATGGCATCATATTGATAAAACTATCTACACCAAAAGTAAGCCAAGAATCCTTACTTAAATGTTGTATTGATCTCGCGATAGATGTTTTGCCGGCAGAACCGCATCCATTTAAAAATATAATCTTGCTCATATGGTACCTTTCTGATATTTGTCATTGCCACTATACTTTCCCCATTTGTCTAGGAGGCTGCCTGCGATAACAAAAGTAATTATATTTTAAGCTATTTTTCTGCGAGAATAAATATGATTTTGAAGGAATAGTGTAGCTATTTCAAAAAAATCATGTTTATTTGCAGCTAAAAAGAGTCAAATATAGAATAATTTAAATCTTGTCAACAGAACCTAGAGGAATATAATAGACTTCCTGCATAAGTCAAAAATAGTTGAGGGATTTTTAGGAGAAACGAAGCCGAGCACCGCAGCGTACATAAACGTACGTGAGGAGCGGAGGCGAGTTTCGACGACAAAATCACCAACTAGATTGACTTATGCAGGAAGTCTAATAAAATTAGCTATAGTAATAAGTTAGAGAATCAATAAATTAATAGCAACACCATGGATAAAAATATTATCAGTACAGAATATAAAGAGTTTTTAGAACAGTTAAAAGCACGTGTAGCTACAAGTCGTTATCAAGCAGCACGATCTGTTAATAAAGAGATGATAATTTTATATCACCATATTGGTAGCGAAATTTTGGCTCGTCAAGAGCAACATGCCTGGGGTGCCAAAATAATTGACAAACTTAGCCGTGATTTAATATCTGCTTTTCCTGGAATAAAAGGATTTAGCACTCGAAATCTTAAATATATGCAACAATTTGCTAAGGAATATCCTGATCCTACATTTGTGCAAGAGGTACTTGCACAATTAACATGGTATCATAATATTACTTTACTAGGTAAGGTAACAGATAAGGAGGTTCGTCTTTTTTATATTAATCACTCTATTTCACATGGTTGGTCAAGAAATGTAATGGTCATGCAAATTGAATTAGCTCTACATAAACGTCAAGGTCAAGCTATAACAAATTTTAAAAATAAATTACCATCTCCACAGTCAGATTTAGCCCATTATACCTTAAAAGATCCATATATTTTCGATTTCCTTAACATAAGTGATGAAGTACATGAAAGAGAAATTGAAAAGGCATTAGTTTCTCACGTAGAGAAATTTCTTCTTGAACTAGGCAGTGGCTTTACTTTTGTGGGACAACAATATAAATTATCAATAGGAAATGAAGATTATTATGTTGATTTGTTGTTCTATCATTTACAACTCAGATCCTTTATCATTATTGAGCTCAAGGCAGGTAAATTTTCTCCTCGTGATGTAGGACAATTGAACTTTTATTTATCAGCTGTTGATGATCAATTAAAACATTCAACTGACAATCCATCTATAGGCTTAATTCTTTGTAAAGATAAAGGAGAACAAATCAAGGCTGAATATGCACTGCGAGACATGACTAAGCCGATTGGACTTGCTGAATATAAGTTGGCTGAAAGCTTGCCAGAAAATATTAAAACTGCCTTACCAACCATTGAAGAGCTGGAAGATGAATTGTCCAAGGATTTTAATTATAAGGCTCTTGAGCAGGTAATTGTTCGATATCAAACAATCTTGGATGAATTACAAACTGGTCTGCAACTACGAGATAAACAAAGAAAATTATTACACAAACTTGCCAAAAAAAATGCTACTTTAGCAGCTGAATTAGTAGCACTACATTATGCTAAATATGCATTAGAGTATCAAAAAGAGAAAACATTAGATGCAAGTAGTACAGCATTAGAAGAGTTAGAGAACATTGTAAAAATATGTGGTGGTTATGAGAAATTAGGCTTAACTCCAGTATAGACACAATTATACTCAAATGATTTAAGTATATAGCTAATCGGGGTAGCTATAACGCCAAGGTGGAACGCACAAAGAAACGGATAAGTTTTTTACAGTAATAACTGTATTTTGTAATGAATAATGTTCATCTTCCCTAATTAAAGCTATTGCCATATTCTTATAACTTGAACATACTACGCCAATTTTTGTATTATTGGCAATAACCTCATCATTCTTCGATATATCTAAACTACCCGTATTAATGGAGTCTATATTAACAGATAATTTAAATATTTTTTTTCTTACAACGCCTTGGTATTTTGTTCTGGAAATAACTTCCTGCCCAATATAACAACCTTTAGTATAACTTACAGCATTTAACTCCTCAGCACCATATTCGATCGGAATAGATCGGTTGGCAATTAAATCCTCATAGCCATCAATTATTGCAAAATTATATTTATCCTGCTGATATAAGCCTTCTGTTGCTCCGGTTATTACAAAATCATCTTTATTAACAATCGAGCGAAAACCAAGTTGGTCATAACGTGGATCTCGGTAGCTATTAAATTGTAATTGTTGTTTTGAGTAAATAACCTGATAGGCGTTACTTAAGTCATTCACTTCAATTTTAGCACGTAACTTGTACTGCACTAAGTGATTTTTAAATAAATCAGACTGATTAATATTTATATCAATAAAAAACCTTGTTGCCGATAGTTTCAATACAAAAAAATCAAATAAATACCTTCCTTGATTATTTAGAGCATAACTATAACAATAATTATTATTTCTTATATCATTAGTTATCAAATTATGCAAAAATTTCATCGCATCATCACCAGAAACCTCAATGATTGCTCTATTTGTTAATATTTCATACATAACTACCAACTACTATATTTTAATTGACTTTGTAACTTTTATAACTACTATACCATATTAACTCAACAATTGTTTGCTATAAATTATTTATTATATGAGATGTGCTTCCTACTGTACAACTTCTGAATATAAGATGAACGATTTAGTAATAAACCTCAATAAGATTGGTCTTGAACCTAAATATTTCGATGATGTACTATATATTCAAAAAGAACAAAGAGAAAATTCAAATCCTATAGATGTTTTCTTTTTCCCTTTCGGGTGTGTCACTATATGGGGAGCTGAAGAAAGCCAAGAGAAAATGATCCTTGGAGAGATAATAGCTTTTCAAACTAACCAAACTGACGAGTTAATTTCTGACTTTATTTATTTTGATTATGATGAAACTACCAGTAAAACATTTATCGATGAAGAAAAAAACAAAATCATTCTTGCCGATAAATCAACTTTTATAAAATTATCTATTTCACATGCTTTAGCCCAATCAGTTAAGCTTAGTGTGCTAGAAAAATCAGTAAGTAATCTAATTGTAAAAACAACCCCAATTCAACAAGAACTAGCCAGTACTGGCAGTGTATCACTTTCAAAGAAAGAAATATCTCAACAAATTGGTATATTATTTAACGAACGATATTCGATTAATTTACACAGCGATATATTAGATACTCCTGAATTCTTCTGGCGTCGTCCTAGTTATGAGCCTTTATACTTAATGACTGCAGAGTTCCAAGATATTCAAATTCGTCAGAATATTCTTAACAATCGACTAAATATGATTCATGAACTTTACAATATTTTGTCAAATGACTTAAACTATAAACACTCCACTAGACTTGAATGGATCATTATAATATTAATTACTATAGAAGTTATATTATCCCTCATTCAGGATAAACTCTTTTTCAAAATATTTTACTATCTTCTAGATAAGATTTGAGATTTTGGATAGAATAAAGAATAAGTGATGCAACTTATACACAAAAATAAAAATATTCATCTTTTTATAAAAAAAATATAATAAACACTTAGTAGCAACTTAATTTTGAGTTATAATTTATATTATATAAAGTAATATGGTAATTCTTATGAAAATTCTCGAACAGCAGTCAAAATATGAAAATTGTCAATATACTGATAGGCTACTCAAAAAACTATCTCAGCTGAACCAACAAGCAAGTCCACCAATAGATATTGACGAGATTAGAAAAGGTATCTATTACGCAAAAAAATATCATGGTAGCCAAATGCGACAATCAGGTGTCCCATATTACTCCCATCCGATAGAAGTGGCATACATGTTTGCCGAATACACAGCGTTAGAAATGCCAGAATATTTTAGGACTGATATGATTATTACCAGCTTACTGCATGATACTCTTGAAGATACAATACTTACTGAAAATATGATTACTGGGGTTTTTGGCAAGCAAGTTGCCAGTCAAGTAGTAGATTTGACTAGGCTTAAATCTTATGGGAAGATCAGCTCAGCAGAAACATTAAATTTATTATACAGGCAAAATAAACATGATGTTTTATTGATTAAATTATTTGACCGACTTCATAATATGCAAACTATTGGGTATAAATCCCCAGAAAAAATTAAGAAGATAGTTGGTGAAACAGTACAGAGTTTTCTAGCGGTATGCACTTATTTTGGTTATATAAAATTGGAAGAGTATTTGTTCAAATTATGTTGTAATTCTACATGTGTAGAATATAACACAAACGAACGAAATTACTTATTAAATTATTAAACATTGCGTAACCTCTCCAACATTTCAAAATGACGCAGACCAAATCCATATGCCACAAGGAAGGGTACAAATAATATTACTATGCCCCAATTACCAAAATACTCTATTAAATAAACCAATCCAAAAGAAGTAACAATAAACATTATTGCCCGTGCCACAGCAAATGAGATACTGACACATCTAAAACGTTTAAATACAGGAAATTGCTTATAAAATATTGGGGTCGCTGGAAATACCCTTGGTCCAAATGTTACTACAAATAACTGTAATAATAACAAATGGACAGAAGATTGAATATTATTCAATAAATATGGTAAAAATATAATAGTACTAGCAAAAATTACTAATCGTGTCTTTGAAATTTTTAGTGGACATATCTTATAACTTAAATAAGTATATGTAATACCAATGAGTAGATATGCTATTGCAATAATCAAATTATGAGCAATAATTTGCTGAGAAGTATAATTGAAGATGCTTTTAAGTATAGTACCACAATGCATATATAGGAAATAAAAACAAATTGGTCCAGTAGATTCAATTGATAAATAAGCCAATATAGTTTTTATATTAATTCTTTCATTTAACATTTCTTGATTAGTAATATCCTTTTTCTCGAAACCGAAAGTTTTAAGTTTATTTAGCAGCCTTCTGGTTGCATCAGCAAATTCTGGAGCTTCTCTAAGCCGCGTTCTTGCCATAGCTCCCACTAGGGCAATCACTGCACCAAACAAAAAAGCATATCGCCATTTAAATCTATATGAAGTAACAAGCGTTGCGACCCCTAAAGCGAATACTGCACCTAGATCAGCAAATATCGAAATAGCACCAACAACAGGATATTGTATCGGTGGTTTGGTTATTTCTGTTAAATATAATTCTGCCCCTACTACTTCTCCTAAAGATGACATACCTTGCATTATCCGACAAATAGTAATTAATACTGAAGCAGTAATACCAATTTGGGCATAAGTCGGCAAACTAAACATCACCAAACAAGAACATGCCATCATGAAAGTTGTGATAACTACCGTAGGTTTGCGACCTACTTTATCGCCTATCCAACCAAATAGCACCGCACCAATTGGTCGAAAAACAAAAGTAGCACAGAAGGAGAAAGCCGACAGAAGAGTAGCAGTGTGCGGATCACTCTGTGGGAAAAATAACTCATTCAACAATACCGCCATATGTATATAGAGCATCAAGTCAAAATACTCTAAAAATGTACCAATTGATAGCAAACCAACCGCTTCTGCTTGTTCCCTAGTTAAATTTCTTTGTTTTCCTTGATATTTTATTCCGGTAGAAACCATAATATTTTACTCCATAAGTAAGACTAAAACTAACCAAATTAGCATTATGCCATAGCAAACTGACGTCATTGCGAGGAGCTACTTTAGTTGCGACGAAGCAACCTATTTCTAATGAAGAATGGATTGCTTCGCTCACATACGTTCGCTCGCAATGACGGAGTAATGTTAGTCGGGTTAGCTACAGCTAACTTTGTTTAATTTTTACATCAGCTAGTCTAATATATAATGGCTCGATAGAGTTAGAAAAATTACGCTTTCTAGATATTTTATCAACTATGTATTGACATATATGCCATGCTTTAACTCTAGTAAAACGAGGTAAAATTATTACATTTTCAAAATCCTTAATCTTGTCGTATATTATCCCTACCCCACTACCAGCACAAACCTTAATAATATTATCTTCTATATTTAATAACTGTACAGCTTGGTCATAATCTATCAGTAAAGGAATAGATACCTGTCCATCTTGGTCAAAAACTTGGCTATATAATTGCCCTCTATATGCATTGAGAAAAATAAAGAATTTAAAAATAGACCTCTTGGAAAACTCTACTTCTGCTGGTAATTTGGACAATGATGCGGTACTCGAATCCTCACGTACATTAGAGTACGCTGCGGTTCGAGGTGAAGTGTCTCCTCCAAATTCCTCAGCATAAGCGAGTTTTGCAAGAGGTCTAATAACCTTTTTATTATGGTTGCTTACTTGCCTACTGGCTCTCCACCAGCAATACTCAAAATTAGATATAGTGGTACCTATTATATTTGTACTTAGCAAAATGCCTTTTGCCACTGACAACCCTACCCTAATACCGGTAAAACTACCAGGACCGTTTGTAACGGCGAGATAATTTAAGTCATGGTAAGAAAGCTTTGCTATTCTCAAAGCTTCCTCAATCATTGGCACTATCGTTTCAGCTTGCATAGAGGGTCTTAAATCCTCAATATAGGCTAGAATAATTTTATCTTCAGAAATCGCAACAGATGCACTATTATTTACCGTATCAAATGCTAAAATTTTCATTTATACTATCAACTCTTTAAATCATTTAATTATAGTCAATTGATGAGAAGTTGATGACGTCGTCACTCGTCGCTCGCCTATTACTTATAGGCGTCGCTCCATCGCTCCTAGCATCAAATTCTCCTGAATTGACTATATACTAAAATTATAATGACAATGGAAATAAATAGAACAATTTTTAGGTTATACGACATTCGTGGAAGCAGTCTGCTGGATATTAATACAACTATTGCTTATAAAATTGGATTTTGTTTTACCAAACTAAATATATCTAAACAAGGAAACAAAATATTTGTAGGACGTGATGGTAGATTAAGCTCCCCTGCCCTTTACCAAGCTTTGATTAATGGCATTATCTCAGCTGGCGGACAGGTTATCTCAATAGGACTCGTACCCTCCCCTGTTTTATATTTTGCTGATAAAATATTTAAGCCACAAGCTAGTATAATGATTACAGGATCACATAATCCCAAAGATGATAATGGTTTTAAGATGTTATCGCAAGGCAAGTCTTTTTTCGACCAACAAATACAGCATTTACTGAATAATATTCTAAGTACTGATTGGTCTAGTATGGCTGATAAGTTTATAGCCCCAGCTAATGTGTACTCAAATGATTTGGAGAATTGGAACGTAAAACAAGGGGTGAGCGAACGCAGCGTAGATGAGCTACGTGAGTACGCGAATACCCCGAAGTTTTACGGAGCCAATTCTTCAAAGCAGAAGAATATGCAAGAGTTGAATATCACAGATCAATACATAGATAGGATTTTGCAAGAAATAACTATAGACTCTAAAATAAAAGTAGCATGGGATCCTGCTAACGGTGCGGCTGGAAGTATTATTGACTTATTAACATTAAGGTTACCTAATAAAAATATCGTTATAAATTCAGAAATTGATGGTAATTTTCCGAATCACCATCCAGATCCCACTATTGCCAAAAATCTAGAACAACTAATAGAAGTAGTTAGAACCCAGAATTGTGATATTGGTATTGCATTTGATGGAGATGCAGATCGTATAGCTATTATCAGTAAGAAAGGACGAATAATTTTAGGCGACCAAATTCTTTGTATATTAGCAAAAGAGGTAATTGACCAAAATCCACAGGCAACTATTATCATGGATATCAAATCAAGCGGGGCAATATTTAATCATATTAAATCATATGGTGGAAGACCGATAATGTGGAAAACAGGTCATTCCTTTATTAAAGATAAGATGCAAACAACTAAGGCATTACTTGGCGGCGAAACTAGTGGTCATATATTTTTTGCTGACAAATATTATGGATATGATGATGCAATTTATGCTGCTCTACGGTTTATTGATTTACTATCAAGATCAGACAAAACCTTAGACGATATGATAGATGAGCTACCTAAATGTCATAACACCCCTGAAATTAGTATTCCGGTACCCGATAACCTCAAATTTGATATTATTCAGCAAATAAAAGAGGATTTAATCAGCAGAAATATCGCTTTCAATGATATTGATGGTATAAGGGTTAACTCATTAATTGAATCTAATAGACCTCTTGCAAAACTCGCTTATGCTGAGGAATTTGTAGGAGACACGGAACGCAAAACCGCAGCGTACATAGATGTACGTGAGGATTTGAGTACCGGCTCGACGCACAAATTACCAGCAGAAGTAGAGTTTTGCAAGAGGTCTAATAGATGGTGGTTACTCCGAGCCTCTAACACTGAAGCCAAAATTATTGCTAGATATGAATCAGATAGCTTGGAAGGAATGAATAGTATAAAATCCGAACTTGCATCTTTACTAGCCAAATATGGTTTGAAGTTAGGGTAATGGTATGCTCAATGAGTCGTCATGGCTCAGAGCCGCTTTGCATACCCTACATTTTTTTTACTATTTTCTTATAATGAATAAAAAATCTGATTGGCAAGCGTCATTGCGAGGAGTATACAAGTACACAAGCGTCATTGCGAGGAGACCATAAGGTCGACGAAGCAATCCATATGACAAGTTTCATGGATTGCCACGCTCACATATGTTCGCTCGCAATGACGTGCTACAAACACAACCGTCATTGCGAGGAGCCGCTTTGCGGCGACGAAACAATCCTTTTTGGTCACCAATTCGCATGGCTAAATACTGACAATCTATAGTAGGAACGCCATTTGTTCTGACACGTTATTCCCCTTGGTTATCAATTTGCTCAACATCACCGGTTAGGTCAACTTGTCCAACAGTGCTGATTGGTTCAAATGAGGATGAATCAGCTGTTTGCAAGGAGGTCTGTAAGGTCTGTAAGGTCTTTAAGGTCTGTAAGGTCTGAGGGTGATTTAAATTCTTAAAGTGCTGCAAGATATTGGAGTCAGATAAATCATTTAAGTTCATTAACTCATTGAGTATAGTTAAGTTCAGTCCAATATTGTCGCGCTCGAAGAAAGATAAATTCTCTAATTGCCTGGAGATACCTAAGAACTTGGAGCCATCCAAGTTCTTTAAGAGCTTTACGCACTCGCTCACTTGATTATTCTTCGTATCATTAACCATTTTTAAAAAATCTGGTACCTTTTCTGAGGAATAATCTTCAAAATATTCTCCATTCTGCAAGCAATAATGTATATCTTCATTAGGTATCAGAGTATTGTTTTTATCCCATGCTTCTAACTCACCAAAACGTTCAACAATAGCTAATATGCCATCATTATTTACTAATCTATCCATCTCACAATTAAAAGTCCATTGTTCCCTGCTAGAATTTTTTACAATAGAACTACTACTACGATCATACTTTATTGTTACGCCTGGAGAAAGTATTATCGTTTTTGTTCCATTAACGCAATAACTCACAACAATGTGATTATCTTTTGACATAAATACCTGTTTTTTATGTTATAATATACTATAAATACTACATTTGACTATTTTTATAAGTATAACACATTCTACAATACAAATACAATATTTTTTTAATTATATAGTAATCCGTTAATGTTTTAGATATCTCAAGCGTCATTGCGAGAAGGCATAAGCCTACGAAGCAATCTATTTTTGGTCACTTTTTGGATTGCTTCGTCGACCTATGGTCTTCCTCGCAATGACGGAGGAGCTATCTAAAACATTAACAGGTTAACTATAGCAAACTAAAAAGTAAAATAAATGAAATATTTTACTGATTATGTCATTATTGGTATTAGTGTGTGCAATATTTAGTGTATTATTGAATAATTAGAATTGCTGGATTAGAGTTACTTTCTCTATCATTTATTCAAATATTCTATTATTGTTATTATATTAGCTAGACGAGGACACCATAATGAAAGATATCTGCAAAAAAGTAAAATATATAGTATACTTGCTTATATATGGGGTGGTCACTTGGATTATCGCAAAGATTATACTCATATCCACCTTCCAGGATGATGGTCAATGTCATTGCTCCGAAACTCCAACATTATTGCATTATATTTTGGCTTCGATAGTAACTACAACCCCAGTGATAACGTATATATGCACGAAAAATCGTAAACCGAAAGCAAAATCTGATACTAGAAAATTATGATTGGTAAACTAAAAGGTAAAATAGATGGATGTTTTAATGATTATGTCATTATTGATGTTAGCGGTGTTGGATATTTAGTGTATTGTTCTAGTAAAACTCTAAATAAATTAGTTGTTAATGAGTTTTGTCAATTATTTATTGAAACGCATGTAAGAGAAGATCATATTAATCTTTACGGCTTTTTATCTCTTGAAGAAAAGTTTATTTTTAATTTATTACAATCGGTAAACGGTATTGGTACAAGGATGGCTTTAGCTATTTTATCAAATTTATCACCTGAGCAAATCCAATCAGCGATAGCCAGGCGGGATAAAGAAGCTTTTAAAACCGTTTCCGGTGTTGGGCTAAAATTAGCTGAACGAATTATCATAGAATTAAAGGATAAAGCCTTAACTAACCTTGCTAACAACCTTATCATTGATAAAGATGATAGTAACTTAACTAAGATATCATCTGATGCTACATTAGTCTTAACCTCACTTGGGGTTAATAGAACTGAAGCACATAATTTAATACAGGAAATTATTGCCAAGAATCCTGATCTCTCTATTAATGAGCTAATTAAACTTGCACTAAAGGCACGTAGTTCCAATGTCTAAAAATGTTTTATCAGCTAATATACTTCCAAGCGATCAAGAGTTTTCTCTACGCCCTAGCTACTTAAAAGAATTTGTTGGACAGCAACAAATCAAAGAGAATTTATCTATTTTTATCCAGGCAGCTAAAAATAGGTCTGAACATTTGGATCATACCTTATTTTATGGTCCTCCTGGACTTGGTAAAACCACTCTTGCCCAAATTATTTCTAAGGAGATGGGAGTAAATTTTAAATCTACATCAGGACCTGCTATATCAAAGGCAGCTGACCTAGCTGCCATACTTACTAATTTGCAAGATAATGATGTGTTATTTATTGATGAAATTCACCGTCTTAGCACCAATATTGAAGAAGTATTGTACCAAGCCATGGAAGATTTTGCTCTGGACATAGTTATTGGGGAAGGACCTGCAGCAAGGTCAGTAAAAATCAATCTACCCAATTTTACTTTAGTTGGAGCAACTACTAGACTAGGTCTATTGAGCAACCCTTTAAGAGATAGATTTGGCATACCATTACGTTTACATTTTTATAGTGTGGCTGAATTGAAACTTGTTTTGAGTAGAGCTAGTAAATTGCTGGAAATGAATGTAACCGATGATGCGTTGGAAGAAATAGCAGGGCGTAGTAGAGGAACTCCAAGAATTGCTCTTAGGCTAATTAGACGGGTGAGAGATTTTGCTTCTGTTGATGATCAGCTAGAAATTGATAAGAATATTGCTAATATCTCTCTGAATCGATTAGAAGTTGACAAAATAGGTTTAGATAGTAATGATTATAGATATTTAAAGTTTATAGCTGATAATTATGGTGGAGGTCCGGTCGGTATAGAAACAATTGCCGCAGCTCTATCAGAACAACGTGATGCTGTTGAAGAAACTATCGAACCATATCTAATACAAATAGGGTTATTACAACGCACCCCAAGAGGCAGAGTCATTACTAAAAATGCTTTTGACCATCTGGGAATATAATAACCTATAGTTAATAAAAAGGCGGTTTATGAAAATAATTAACATAAAACAACTAACGATCCTGCTAGCTTCAATGTTATTTCCCTTTAGCAAAGTGGTTGCCAATAGCCAACAACATTTTGAGAAAGCAAATACTTTAGCAATGGAGGGCAAATGGCAGAAAGCAATTGACTCCTATGACTTAGCAATTAAATATAAGCCTGATTTTACTGATGCTTATAATAACAAAGGTAATAGTTTATGTAAGTTAGACAAATACCATGAGGCAATTATAACCTATGACTTAGCAATTAAATATAAGCCTGATGATGCCATGGCTTACTATAACAAAGGTGCTGCTTTAGGCGAGTTAGGCAAATGGCAGGAGGCAATTATAGCTTATGATTTGGCAATTAAATATCAGTTTGATTACGCTAAAGCTTACTATGGCAAAGGTGTTGCTTTGAATGAGTTAGGCAAATGGCAGGAAACAGTTAACTCATATGATTTGTCAATTAAATATAAGTCTGATTATGCTGAAGCTTACCATAACAAAGGTGTAGCTCTGTATAAGTTAGACAAATACCATGAGGCAATTGACTCCTTTGATTTGGCAATTAAATATAAACCTGATGGTGCTAAAGCTTACTATGGCAAAGGTGTCACTTTGAATGAGTTAGGCAAATGGCAGGAAGCAATTGATTCATACGATTTGGCAATTAAATATCAACCTGATTATGCTGAAGCTTACTATAACAAAGGGGTTACTTTGGACAAATTAGGTAAATACCAGGAAGAAATTATAGCCTATGATCTGGTAATTAAATATCAACCTGATTATGCTGATGCTTATTATAACAAAGGTATAGTTTTAGATAAGTTAGGTAAATGGCAGGAAGCAATTGTTGCTTATGATTTAGCAACTAAATATAAGTCTGATTATGCTGATGCTTATTATAACAAAGGTATAGCTTTGTATGAGTTAGGCAAATGGCAGGAAGCAATTGTTGCTTATGATTTAGCAATTAAATATAAGCCTAATGATGCTAATGCTTATTATAACAAAGGTATAGCTTTGTTTGAGTTAGGCAAATACCTGGAGGCAACTACATACTTTGATTTAGCAATTAAACATAAGCCTGATTATGCTGGGGCTTATAGTAACAAAGGTGCTACTTTGGAAAAGCTAGGCAAATATCAGGAGGCAGTTGACTCCTGTGATTTAGCAATTAAACATGAGCCTGATCTTGCTGAAGCTTACTATAACAAAGCTGTTGCCTTGAAGAAGCTAGGTAAATACTTGCAGGCAAAGGAAGCATTCAACAAAGCAAAGCAACTTAGGATAAAACATTAAAAACTATAGAATATATGCTACCACGACTAACATTACTCCGTCATTGCGAGACCACGTAGTGGTCGTGGCAATCCAGAAAATGAAAGGAATATTATATGCAAAAAACTCTAACTCTTATAATTGCTGCAGCAATTATTTACTCTATTGTGCAAATGAAAATGCAATCTCCACCTGAAAATAATGCCCCTAAGACACAGCTAGCCAACGAAGCTGAGAATACTAACAATACGAGTACACCGGAGCAAGCAAATATACCATTAACTGGCAATTTCCTTGAAAAGACTGTTTCAAAAGTTTTGATCAATGCTCTTAAAACAGAAGAAGGTAGATTGTTTTTTGAAAATTTACTACAACCAACAAACAAACCTATTACTGATGGTAAATATACTATAGAGGTGAATAGAGATTTAATTCAGCCAATGTTTAAGATTAATAGCTTTGGTAATGGAACTGTTGGTCCAGCGACTTGCGGTCACGTAGTCACCTTACATTACCAACTATTGGATATTAACAATAACTTACTCAGCGAAAATACCAAAACCTTTACCCTTGGTTCTCGAGCAATCATGCCAGGAATTGATTCTGTAGTAGTAGGTATGATGGTTGGACAAACTAGACAAGCTATACTTCCTACAAAACAGCCATATTCTGACGAAGAAAATAAACCTTACAGGGTTAATATTGTCTTAAATTCAATATTACCTAATAATTTTGTTAATAGTCATGAAGTAAAGATATTTGATGATGAAATAGCTTATAGGATACCATTGTTATGTGGAGATAAAGTAGGAGTTGATGCAAAGATTACTAAATTATCGAATGGTCAGGTACTTTATGATTCAGTACAAAAAGGTGAGAAACTAGATATAAAAATTGGTGATATTAATTACCCATTAATTGTGTCATACGCTCTGCATGGTAAAGTACCAGTTGGCACTAGAACGGTAATTGCCAAAGGTAAGGCATTTAAAGCACTTGGTTCTAATATCAATAGAATGCTTGATCAAAGTAAGATCCCTGTGGACGAATATTTGATGCTAGAATTAACAAATTTTAAAACAGAATAACTGAGGATAAAAAATGGACGATACTACTTACAATACTAAAAGAGCAACTGTACCAGCTCTCGAAGAATTATTATTTAAACCGATAAAGATACTAGATCATGGTTTTATCAGAGTTATTGACTATATGGGTGATGATAGTAGCATAGTACAAGCAGCACGAGTATCGTATGGTAAAGGGACAAAGCAACTAAGCCAAGATAAAGGTTTAATTAATTACCTGATGCGTCATAAACATACCACACCATTTGAAATGTGTGATATCAAATTTCATATTAAACTGCCCATTTTTGTTGCAAGACAATGGATACGTCATAGAACCGCTAGTGTTAATGAATATTCAGCTAGATATTCTATATTAGGAAATGAATTTTATTTACCAGAAAAACAGAATCTTGCTGCTCAATCTACAATAAATAAGCAAGGAAGAAGTGATGAAGAAATTCCAGAAAAAATTGCAGATAAAGTATTAGTGCTACTAGAAAAAGATGCTAAAATATGCTATCAGCATTATACTGAAATGATGAACCAAGATGAACATGGGAATATTATCGATGAAAATACCATAGGTATTACTAGAGAACTTGCAAGAATGAATTTAACCTTGAACTATTATACAGAATGGTATTGGAAAATTAATTTGCATAATCTATTAAATTTTCTGCTATTGCGAGGAGATTCTCATGCCCAATATGAAATCAGAGTATATGCAGAAAAGATGCTAGAAATAGTAAAAGCTTGGGTGCCTTTTACTTATGACGCTTTTAAGGAGTATAGACTGGAAGGTAATAATATTTCTAAAAAAGGACTAGATGTCATAAAAAGACTAATTAATCAAGAAGATGTCACGCTAGAATCTAGTGGTATGACCAAAAGAGAATGGGATGAATTAATGCAAATTATTGGAACGTAAAACAAGAAGAGGCATGCAAGCAGAGTACCTTATTAGGTACTCACCAGCACCCCCTCCATAATGATATTAGAATCACAGTTAGAATTTAAGCCTTGCACCAATAAGAGCAACAGCACCTCTAGTCTTCGTTTTAGGGGCTTCAATAAAATAGACTGGTCGACCTTTAGCTTGGAAATAAGATATTTCAGCATAAGGCAACAACCCTGGTGTTACTAAATACTGAGTACCAAGACTTACTGTATCGATAGTGTTTTTATACCTCAGCGATCTAAAATAGGAGACACTTGTTTTCATAGGTCCTTGCCCATAAGCAATTGCTCCCTTGTAATGTTGCGTGTTACGACCAACTTTATGGTAAGTTTTTGAAGTCAAACTTTTACCTAAATTACCATAAGAAGCTGCACAAGAAATATTACCATAAGTAAAGACTGCCCCCAAATTGTAAGCAGCTAGATTTGATAGCTTATTTCTAGATAACACCTTGTCATCGGGATCTAATACTATAATCTTACTAGCTGGTTTACCATACTCTCCTGTAACAGCCATTTTTACTGATACATCATCTATAATTTCATACTTATAGGATATCCCTGCAGAAATCGCATCTTTGACATTCTGATTTATAATCACCTGATTATCTTTACCACCATTTATATCTGGTACTTTTACTTTAGTTATACCAACCCCTAATTTACTCAAGCCATTATCGTCTAAATTTTTTAGATTACGATTACCACCAGTATTTGCTGAATCAGGAATATAAGAAATACCAAACTGAAAACCTTGCATTTCAGGTGTATAGTAAGAAATTTTTCTAGATGCCTCTGTTTTATCGATGTCATTGCTGAACGAACCCATGTGAAAAGTACTGTTACCGGATGTATCAAAATCTGGCTTTAGACCCTTATATTTCATATTGTCATCATCTAGTACTGCAAACTTACTCCAACCACAACCAGCAAGTGGTACAGCAGTTGAACCAGTACCAACACTCATGTTAGAAGCAGCGTCATGAGGAGAGCCTAACTCTACTTTACCATAGTCTGTTTCTAAGAAAATATGAGAACCATTGTAAGCTGCAGAAAGTTTTGGTTTAGTTGTTGGTAATAAAACTATTTTAGCTCCAGCTGTCATATCATTCAATTCCTGCTTAACAGTAGCCATGAAAGCAGCGTCCGTATAAAATCCAAGATTTTTCTTATTATCAGTAACATTTTTGCTCGTCCCTGACAATTTCCTCTGACTTCTATAACCAGATTGGAAATCAAAATACCCTTCTAATTTTATTTCTGTATCTGAAGCAGCATCAGCTGGAGTAGCACTACCACTAGCGAATGCTATGCTTGAAAAACAAGAAAAACATAGCAACATCATTAATTTTTTCATTGTAACACCTTAGTATTTAACTTATTCATAATTATCATTCGCCTAATCATAAAAATAACAGACTAATTATCTCAATTAAAGTATTATAGCATAAGATAAATCATATTGTAACCAAGAACCGACAAATAGCTACAATTCTATACAACTAATATTAGTTATAATGGCAAAATTACCATTGTAACCTCAGTTTTGGATTAGAATTTAAAAATTCTAATCCAAAAACTGGTAAAGCAATAAGGAAAAATGCATTCGTAGAACCGTTTCTAACCTGACTGTTTATATTATTATTCCAATTTTGGATTAACGAAGTTAATCCAAAATTGGGGTATTGTAATGATAATTTTTAATGGTTGCTAATATCATAAAAATATTGTATTTATATAAGTTAAGTTGATTGTTGTGAAGAGCAAAGGTGGGTTTAACCCACCTTTTTTATTAAAGTCTTTAAATACTTATGCTGTAATGCAAACTATAGAACAACAAATTGTTAATACTATTCAGGACAACCTGAAAAATCTTGGTTTTGATTTAGTAAAAGTTACTTTAAAGGGTTCAAGCCATAAAGTACTTGAAGTGTTAATAGATAGATTGGACGGCAAGAAGGTTAATATAATAGATTGTCGTGATATTAGTAGAAATATCTCTGCACTTTTAGATGTTGAAGATATAATTAGTGGTAAATATTTTTTAGAAGTTTGTTCTGCAGGTATTGAACGTCCCTTAATAAAGTTTGAAGATTATACTAGATTTCTCGGTAGAGAAGCTACCATAAAATTAAAAGAGTTACTAGATGGTCAAACTCGATATCAGGGAAAGATAGTTAAAGCTGAAGATAATAAAATTT
>CM055403.1:2727008-2740077 GCA_029228625.1 Pseudolycoriella hygida | reverse complement strand
TGGTGGAGTACCACCAGGAGAGGTGGTGGAGTACCCACCAGGAGGAGATGGTGGTGGAGTACCACCAGGAGAGGTGGTGGAGTACCCACCAGGAGGAGATGGTGGTGGAGTACCACCAGGAGAGGTGGTGGAGTACCCACCAGGAGGAGATGGTGGTGGAGTACCGCCAGGAGAGGTGGTGGAACACCCACCAGAAGAGGTAGTGGAGTACCCACCAGGAGGGGTGGTGGAACACCAGCAGAAGGAGGTGGTGGAACACCAGCAGAAGAAGGTGGTGGTACACCGCCAGGAGGAGGTGGTGTACCACCACCAGAAAAAAAAGTCGTGCCAGCAATAGAAGCTGCATCTCCAGTAGATGTAACAACTAACCCCGAGAACATAGCAATAGCATTATTACAAAAACAAAAAGAAACAATAAGAGTTGTTACCTTAGCGGTAAATGAAATAATTATATTATCTTATGAATTTGCAAACTCAACTATTGATTTAAGATTAACCAATCTAAGGCATTTAAACAATCTTACTGCTCTTGCCGCTGGTGATGAAGCCAATGTTGTTCCTAAAAATCTGTGGATTAGTGGCACAATGGGTACAGCCAAATATAATGGGGAAAGCATGTTAAGTGGCTATAGTGGTAGAACTAGTGCTGCCACTATTGGAGGCGATATAGAATTGCCAAGTGGTAGCATTATTGGAGGAGCTTATAACTATGTTCTCGCTAATTTCAAATACAAGGAGCGTATTAACAAAGTTACTGCCCATAGCCACGTAATATCTATATATGGTCAAACTAACTTGTCTGAGAAATTAATATTACAGGGGTTTATTTCTCTTGCTTTGGGTAATGTTTCTGCAAAATTACCTGCACAAAATCAGCTAGTTAAAACTAAATTTGCTAATACTTCATATAGCAAAAAACTATTAGTTGCTTACAAGTCAAGGGTTGGTACAGTATTAATTACCCCACATATTGGGTTTAAATGCGGATGGTACAATATTGCTGGATATGATGAAAGTTTTGAGAGACAAAGTCTATCAGTTGCTGCTACTAATAATCAAAGAGCTTCTGGGGTTATAGGATTTGAAGTAATTATGCCATTGAAGATTAATAATACTATCCAAGTGACTCCTGGATTGCATATGGAAGCTGAAAAGTTTTTGCATAATAAACAACAAAAGCTTCGTATGCAGATAATGTCAGATCAATCTAACAACCGAGAGGAAGTATTACTACTTGAAGAACCGGTTAAATACTATTATAAAATTGGTGGAACTATTAATATAAAACGTGGACCAACAGACATTATGGTAGTATATGATTATTTAGTTTCTAATGCTAAATATTCCAGCCATCAAGGTTCACTAAAATTAAAATTATCATTCTAAGATTATTATTTTCTTAAGTTGACGCCCATGTGCAATGACGAGAGTACTACGTGGTATCGCTAATAGCACCAGGCTATTTTCCCTATGACTTTTAAATGCCATGCATAAGGTAAGTTAGCTATATAGTCACAAAATTAGCTTTTTGCATAGGCTAAAAGAATAATTTTTATAAAAAAATAATAACTTCTTTGCTAATATGTGCTAGAATCCGATATTAGGTTCTGTGTACAGAACCTAAGTAAGGTAATCAATTATTTTAGGCTAATGGATAAGGTATTAAATTCTGTTCAAGAATATATTAAGTCTGGTGAATATTTTGTTGATGCTAGAAGATGGTATAATTTTGAATATCTATATCCACTTGTACAAAGATCATTTTTGTTGATATTTACCGTAGTTTTCTTTGTATTATTTCTAGCTGTGGTGGTTAATTTTCAGACTTTATTACCAGCAGTTCGACAGGTAAGATACGCAATTAGTGCTGAATCTCTTAAAAGTGCAACAATAACTAACGCTAATCATATAAAAAGTGATGCCATCAATTCTATTGCAGACATTATGATTAGAAATTATGTGATACACAGAGAATCTTATGATTATGATTTTCTTCGTCCCCAGTTTATATTTATTCAGAATAGTTCTACACGTATAATATTTAGACAATTTGCCAATTTTATGAATATTGACAATTCATTATCGCCAGTTATGCGTTACCAAAGATCCTTAAGGCGTTCTGTTAATATATTATCGGTGGTTTATCATAAAAATAATAAGGCTGAGGTCATATTTACATCGATAGCAAAAAACTCCGCTAATGATATTTTGGAAAATATGGTGTGGCAAGCTACAATAAGTTTTGAAATAGATGCAATTAACATTCATTTACCATCTAACTCAAAATTTAATTTTGTTGTCACTGGTTACAAACTTAAGTTAATAGAAGATAAAAGTAAGAAATAAAATGAAACAACTAATAATAGACCTCTTACATAACCTAAAGATAATTGAGGAATTTTTAGGAAAAACGAAGTCGAGTACCGCAGCGTACTCAGATGTACGTGAGGAACGGAGACGAGTTTTGACAACAAAATTACCAATTAGATTAGGTTATGCAAGAGGTCTATTATTAGTTATATTAGTATTTTTTGTAAATACTGCGTTAGCTGTTAGAGAATCTAGACCATTGTCGATCGATAGCAGAATTAGGGTAATGGTGTATAGTCCTGATGATGTATTCAAGTTCACCGGATATTACGGTTATCAGGCTAGTATAGAGCTAGCAAAAGAGGAAGAAATAGTTAGTATTTCCATGGGGGATACTACTTCCTGGCAAATAGTACCAGCTGGTCATCGGATTTTCATTAAGCCAATGGAACAAGATGCCACTACTAATATGACAATTATTACTAACAAACGAACTTACTTTTTTGAACTATATGCTGCAGAAACTTCAGATATGAGAGATCCAGAAATGGTTTTTAATTTAAGATTTATCTATCCTGATGATGAGAATTCTGGAGATCATTTGCAAACTTATTCTACATCCTCAGCTAACCTAGATTTATCTCATCCTGAGAAATATAATTTTAATTATTCGATAAGTGGTAATGAATCGATTGCCCCAATTAAAATTTTTGATGATGGAGTATATACTTACTTACAATTTAGAGATAAAAATGCTGAGTTACCAGCTATTTTTGCAGTTGATGAAGCTCTTAGAGAATCGATGGTAAATTATCGCCTTGCCCAAGATAATGCTAATATGGTAATTATCGAGCAGGTATTTCACAAACTGTCAATACGTCATGGTAAGAAAATAGTATGCGTGTTTAATGAAGCATTTAAACCGTATTAATTAAGTTAAGTAACAATGTTTTTAGAAACTATATATATCTCAAAAATTTTATATTTGTTAACACTGCTCGTATTAACTAGTGGTTTGTTTATAATGTTAACCAGTGATAATTATGTTCGTAAGATCATTGGGCTGAGTGTCATGCAAAGTTCGGTACTAATTTTTTACCTGATGCTTGGCAAGGTGAATGGGGGTATTGTGCCAATTGAGCGTAGTTTGCTGCAGGATTCTCAGCTTTATGTAAGTCCATTACCCCAGGTATTAATGCTCACGGCTATTGTCGTTGGTTTTGCTACATTATCATTAGGTCTTAGCTTGATTTATCGTATTTCTAAGCAATTTAATACTATATCGGAGCATGAAATTAATTTTAGCGAAGCGACTACTAATGATTAAAATAAATGATATTAATTAAACATTTTCCAGCCTTACAAGTATTGCTGCCATTTTTTGGAGCATTATTTTCAATAGTAACTTTTCGTTATGTGCTTGCCACTAGAATTATAGCAGTTATTTCGATTGCACTAAGTTTATTTTTAAGTATTTACGGTTTATTTGCAATTAGTAAAGGTGCCGTGTCATATGATTTTGGTAATTGGCATGCCCCTATAGGTATTGAATATAAGCTAGATTATCTAAACCAACCTATAATCATCTATATTAATGGCGTATTATTATTTTTTCTAATTTTTTGTAACAAATTACTTGCAACTACCGTACTGAAATTTATTGATAACAAAAGGCAATCGTTATTTTACGCAGTTTTATTATTTGCCCATAGCGGGTATCTCGGTATAGTAAGTACTAATGACCTTTTTAATCTTTATGTATTTATTGAAATATCTTCGTTAAGTGCTTATACACTGATGGCACAGGGTAATAACCCCAAGGCTGTCATCGGTGCTTTCGATTATCTTATGCTTGGTACGGTCGGGGCAACTTTGATCTTAATAGCCATTGGGTTTTTATTAAGCACTACTGGTAGCCTTAATATGCTAGATGTTTCAAGGCTTCTTCAGACCCATTATGACTGCAAAATAGTTAAGCTAGCTATTAGTTTTTTTCTAATTGGTGCTATATTAAAAACGGCTTTTTTCCCTATGCATTTTTGGATGATTCGAAGCTATTCCTCGGTGGCTCCAGTCATTTTGACATATCTTGCTAGTATATCCAGTATCATTGGTATTTATATAATCTTGAGGTTCATTCATTTTACCATTGACTATAATATAATCATTAAGGATTTAGCAAATTTTATCAAACCAATCGCTTTGGCAACTATTATTTTATGTACATATTTTGCTTGTCGAAGCCAAGAAAAAGTCAGAAATATTGTTATCTATTCCTCGGCAGTACAAATTGGTTATATATTTCTGCTGTTAGTTATTCCTAGAGGTGAATTAATCCTATTACCATTTTTATTGGCTGATAGTTTTAACAAGATCGCTCTATTTCTAATCATTGCTTATTTTGATACTCATAGCATATACTCAAATGATTTGAAGAATTGGAACGTAAAACAAGGGGTGAGCGAGCGGAGCGTAGGTGAGCTACGTGAGCACGCGAATGCCCCGCAGTTTTGCGGAGCCAATTCTTCAAAGCAGAAGAGTATACCCAGTACCAATATGTTATGGCGGGTCTTGGTAGTTTTTAGCCTAATTTGTAGTTGTGGTTTGCCAATAAGTAGTATGTTTTTCATTAAGCTTACTATCTTTGAATTATTGGTTGTGCAGAATATGTGGCTCGAATTGGTGATTGTTGTTATAAGTTCTGCTATGTCGTTACTTTATCATTATAAAATTGCCAAGAAACTATGTTGGCCTCACTCTAATTATACACTAGACTTCCTGCATAAGTCAAAGATAGTTGAGGGATTTTTAGGAGAAACGAAGCCGAGTACCGCAGCGTACATAGACGATCGTTACGGAGCGAGGCGAGTTTCGACGACAAAATCACCAACTAGATTGACTTATGCAGGAAGTCTACTATTACAGTCTAGCACTAAGTATAAATATGGTGGACTAATTTTTATTAGTATAATACAAATTTTTCTCCCAATATTCTTAAACCAATTACAGCTATACTCAAATGATTTGAAGAATTGGAACGTAAAACAAGGGGTGAGCGAGCGGAGCGTAGTAAACCTACGTGAGTACGCGAATGCCCCGCAGTTTTGCGGAGCCAATTCTTCAAAGCAGAAGAGTATATTAGGAGGGCAGTAATGTACCCTTCTGTTACCCCTAGTTTTTTGATTTTATCAACTTTACTTCTAGCTATACTAAATTTAGTCACCCCCTTTATCAGTAATAGTGATAATAACACGCGTAACTCTTTATTAATTACCATTAGTAGCTTCTTTTTTGTTAATATTTTAATTATTGATTGGTTGTTTCTGAAGGGCGTAAGAGCGAATCTGTCAATAAATATATTCAGTAATTTTGCTATTGGACTGCATTTAGAAGCATTAAGCCTCATTTTCTTAACCTTACTAAGTTTCTTATGGATTTGTGCATTAATTTACACCACCAAATATTTGGCAATTAATAATATTGATAATTCCAGTCGTTTTCTATTCTTCATTAATCTAAGTGTGTTATCTGGTGGGTTGGTCGCATTATCTTCAAACCTTTTTACTATGTTTATTTTTTATGAAATATTAACATTATCCACTGCTCCATTAATTGCTCATAGTGGTGGAGATAAAGTGATGGCAGGGGTCTATAAATATTTAAAAATATTGATGATCTCAGGGATATTACTATTCTTGCCAGCCATAATCATTATTTATGCTAAAGCAGGGCATGGGGATTTTACATCACAAGGTTTTATCAATCATTATTTTTCTAAGAATCAAACCATAATTTTGTTATTAATGTTTATTTTCGGTATATCGAAGGCAGCCTTATACCCTTTGCATCAATGGTTACCAGCAGCAATGGTAGCACATTACCCGGTAAGTGCTTTACTACATGCGGTGGTAGTTGTTAAAACTGGACTTTTTTGTATTTATAAAATTCTGATATATGTTTTTGGTCTTAAATATTTACACTCTATTTTCGCCGAATTTAACTGGGTTATTTTCTTGCCTATTATCACCATATTTTATAGTTCCTTTAAAGCCTTAATTAGTGATAATATTAAAAAGATTCTAGCCTACTCTACGATTAACCAATTAGGGATAGCTTTACTTAGTAGCTTTATGTTTACCTCAAAATCCATAGGGGCAGCTATCCTACATTTATCTTCACATTCATTCACTAAAATCTGTTTATTTTATGGGATGGGAAGTATTTATAGCCTAAAGAAGACTAACCAAGTTTCTGATCTGATCAATACTGCTAAAGAAATGCCAAAAACTAGCTTTATGGTATTTCTTGCCAGTTTATCCTTAATCGGCATTCCGCCTTTTGGTGGTTTTATTAGTAAGTTTTATATTATGCTGGCAGCTGCCGAACAAAATCAAATATTAGTTATGGGGGTACTAGCTTTAAGTACGTTATTTTCTGCACTGTACTTAGCAAAGCTTGTGATATCTCTTTATAAGCCAACTATAGCTAATAGCACTGAAATGGTTTCAGAAAATAAGTTGCCTGCTGCCATGATGGTTAGCCTAATTATATGTGCATGTTGCGTCATATTATTCTATTTTATCCAGATTTTTATTAAGAAGTTTTTTATATTTATATGGTAAGTATGTTTTACCCCATAGGCGTCAACTTAAGAAAATAGTAGTTGAAAAAACCGTCATTGCGAGGAGCGAGTTAGGTAGACGAAGCAATCCAAAGAAAGCTGAGAAGTCAATGGATTGCCACGCCACCTATGGTGGCTCGCAATGACGATTTTTCAACTACTATTTTCTTAAGTTGACGCCTATGTGTTTTACCGTGAATGCTCACAAAAAAAATCTAGGAGCCACGAATTACAACCTCCAGTTAACTTTTATGATTCTTCTCCAATACAGCTTACTTCATCATATAGCTTAAGATAATCTTCAATGTTAGGATAATCTTCTTGAGGAACATTGCACTTTAAAGTAGAGTCTTCTTGCTGTGTATGATAATCTGCACCAGAAACTTTTGTAACATTAATGGTCGTATAATTAAATGCATTTTGTACATCAGTATGATTACCTTTTTTATCAAATTCTATTAAAGTAGCACCATTATTGTTTTTATAAATTTTAGTTGCGTATAACCTAGTATCTCCATTTATTTTAAGTTCTGGCAAATATTTTCCTAATATTTTAACTCCATGCTGATTATAACTTTTTACTATACCTTTAGTTAAAGCAGTGATAAATGCTTTTTTTTGAGATTCCTGTAGTGAATCCAATAAATCAGGATTAATAACAGCATAAATATTATGCTGTTTCTTACCAATATTAACAATATCTTTATTCTTTGTTGTATATGATGCCTTACCGGAAATGTGCCAAATTTGATAATTTTCTTGATGAGAATCAGAAGTCTTATCATGAGAGGATCGAGCAATCTTTTTAAGATTTTGATAATATTTATGTATAATTGTCCAGCGATTTAAACATTCTGTAACAAAATTTTCTTTGTATGAAGAATCTTCTTGAGCAATAGTTTCTTGAGTAGTAGCAGTATTATTTGCTTCAGTTTCAGACTTTTCTTCAGAGCTATATTCTTTTGAAACATAATTAGATGCATCAATATGCTTACTAACCGAAATCACGATCTGTTGTTCTTCACCAATATGTTGCTCTTTAATACGTTGTTCTTTGCTAATAATAGTTTGATTGATAATTTCTAAAACAAAAGTAAGTTCATCATCTTCAGTGATATTATCAATAATGATTTTAAGTTTTTCTTTTAAGTTTGAGTCTGTTGTAGGATCTCTTGATAATAGATGATACTGGCATATATCAAGTACACTCTGATAATCACTTAACTTTTTCTTTATGGCACAACAATCTCTGTATGTTTCTTTAATATAACCCAAATTCGCTTCTAGAAAATCTTCATTCTTACCTTCAAATGCTTTTAGCATAAAACCTAATTTAACAAACTCACTAAGGTAAACTTTAGGATCCATTGCAGCCTGTTGAAAGAATGTATGGTGTGATGTAGGGGCTTTTAACAATTTTTCTGCCGAATCTAAATAATGTTTAGTTTGAACTAAGTCTTCAATAGCTAAATAGAATTCCGCCAATTTTATGTTAGTTATAGTATCGTTCTCTAGATGATCCTTGTTTAGGAGCTTATTTAAAACTTTTTGATAATCTACTTTTTCGATTTTATTTTTAGACCAATTTTTTAAACAACTTAAAATATTCAAGATACTCTCAGGCGTGGCACTCTCAAAATTCGGATCATCAACTATCCCCTGTATAGTGCTAACACTACATTCCCCTGTTTGTATGATGAATTCATCTAAGAATTTTGTAATAGTTGTATGAATTTCTGGGCTTTGTTCTAAAAAAGCTTGCTTAATTATTTTTATATCTTGTTGTATCTTTTTAACAAATGCTCGATCAAAATTATGGTATGAAAAAAGATTTATAAACATTCCTCGAGCTTCACCAGATAATTTAAATTGATCAACTAAATCGTTAAGGGTATCATTTTTAAATGAACCTATTTCTATACCAAATAAAGCTACTAACAAACCATACAAAACTTCCTCTCTTTCAGTATCATCAGCATATATCATTAATTTTAATGATACTTCAATTGTTTCTTTTAAATCTTTCTTATACTTACAGTAATTAAGGCGTTTCCTATAAGCATCGTATTTATCACGATTGTCGGTTACACCACTATTATTTTTAAGGGTTAATGCAACTAGTTTACTAGTATACTCATCTAATAATTTTTCCTCTTTGCTTTTTAATATCCCATTTGTATCATATCGCTTTATTAACTCTTCATAGTAAACCATCTTCAAGAAATCTGATGGTATATCTTCAACAATAGAACTTATTATTTTTATATAATTATCAATATCTATATCTTTATAACATTCCCTTAAAAGCTTATCCACAACACGAAGCTCAGATTCACTCTTAGCCTTGGGAAAAAACAATTTCATACATTGAGGAATATCATATATTTTGTAATTTAAGATAGCATCAAAACATTCTAAAAGTTCTGCTGACGTTCCTAAATCTTCTGCTGACACACTCACTTTCTTGGATACACATGAATATCCTCCTGATTTTCTCATAGATATAGATGAATCTTCTTTTAATTTTTCTTTAAATTTTTCTACATTTTTATCGTAATTTGTTTGATTAAGGTTTTGTATTATTTCTAAAGAGCTTTTAGCACCTTTTTTTTCTAACCATTGAATTAATTTTTTGTTTTCCTGTATCTCTTTCTTAGTGGGTAATGTATCATGTAACGATTTGAGCAAATCTAATAATGTTAAGTTATACTCATATAATCTGTCAGGATTAAATAAATTCTCACCAAAAACTTTACTATTCACTAAATATTCGATAATACTTTCCTCGCCTTTCTCTATCTTTAAATGCTCACGAGTGGATATAAGCTTATGTAACATCAACTCACATAGTTGAAGTCTTGCTGTAGTTTCATCTATTTTTTGAGCAGACTTTAACAAGAATTGCTCGATAATCTTTATATATTTTATTTTTTGTCCATTAGTTATATCAGCTGCAGCAATGGAATATAAAATACGGTCGAATATAAAATCTCTCATAGTATATTCAACAGACTTAGTAGCTTCAGCAACTTCATTATCATCCTTTAAAGGTGTAAGTAAGATTTTTTCTAATTGCCCAAAGTCTTTTTGTTTTATACTAATAGTACCTACTGAGCTGCTAACTGATAAGCTAGCACTTGCTGCAGACGTTTCTGCAGGATGCTTCTGTTTTGTAGGTTGTTTATGTTTTGTAGGTTGTTTATATTTTTTTTTCATATAAATAAATTTAACGTAAATTGAAAGTTGTAAAGGTGTAAGTCCTCTAATTAACCTGAATTCGATATGACAAGTTATTCAAAAATCTGTTATATCTACAAATATAACAGATTTTTATGCTCCACTAATAGCTGTGTTCATTATTTTTGCGATATTGCTTATTTTTTTCCTAACTCAGTACATTAACATTACCCATTCTTTATCATCCAATATCCATTAGGTTAGGTCATTGCGAGGAGGCGTAAGCCGACGAAGTAATCCACTTTTGGTTACTTTTATGGATTGCTTCGTCGACCTATGGTCTTCCTCGCAATAACGTTTAAGCAGAGCATATACATCTCATTGACTTGCTTATCTGTTTTTTTAAACAGTATCCCCTGTAATTCGTACTATATTTGCCCCACAATTACTTAATTTTTTTTCCAAGGTTTGATATCCACGATCTAAGTGGTAGATTCGATGTATTTTTGTTGTATCATTGGCGGCAAGCCCAGCTAATACTAGAGATACCGATGCTCTTAGGTCGCTTGCCATAACTTCAGCTCCCGTTAAAAAAGGTACACCGTGTACTCTAGCACTATTTCCTTTAATTGTTATATTTGCACCCATTCGGCATAATTCAGGAACATGCATAAAGCGGTTTTCAAAAATAGTTTCCGTGATTGTAGAAGAACCGTTACAAAGAGTCATAAGACTCATAAACTGAGCTTGAAAGTCTGTTGAAAAACCTGGATATGGGCTTGTATGGACATCCACAGGATTTAATCTATCTACATAAGAAACTCTTAAACCATTATCAATAGGCTCAACTTTTATGCCAGCTTCAATGAGTTTTAATACTATATTTTCAATAATATTGTTGTTAATTCCATAAATATTTAAATTGCCTTTAGTAATGGCAGCAGCCATCATGTAGGTACCAGCTTCAATACGATCCGGCATGATCGAATAGTTGGTATTCTTTAAAGAGGATTTACCAATAATTGTTATTTCACTTGTGGCAATTCCATCTATTTCTGCACCCATTTTGTTAAGACAATGGCATAGATCAACAATTTCTGGTTCTCTAGCACAGTTAAATAATATCGTTTCTCCTTCAGCCAAAGTAGCCGCCATTATGGCGTTAATTGTTGCTCCAACAGATATTTTTTTAAAAACAAAATGTACAGCTTTTAATCTACCTTTGATTGTAGCATTAATATAACCATGATCAACATCAATATTTGCTCCCATAGCTTGCAGAACTCCTATATGTAAATCTACTTGTCGAGCACCTATAGCACATCCTCCAGGTAAGGAAACCTTAGCTTTAGAGAATCTAGAGAGTAGCGGTCCAAGAACCCAAATAGAAGCCCGCATTTTACGTACTATATCATATGGTGCAGTAAAATTATTAATATTACTGCTATCGATATCCATGCTCAAGTGATCTTGATGATCAGTTACAGTGACAATGCTACCTAAATTCTCAAGTAATTTTTTCATTGTGAGAATATCGGTAAGCTTTGGAATATTATTAATGCTAAGTTTATCTGTAAGCAGTGCAGTTGTCATAATCGGTAATGCCGCATTTTTAGCTCCACTAATGCTAATATTACCTTCAAGGGGGATACCACCTTTAATTATTAAACTATCCATAGAAATCTCTCATATATAACCTCAGTTTTGGATTAGAATTTAAAAATTCTAATCCAAAAACTGGTAAATCAATAAGGAAAAATGTATTCTTGAAGCGGTTCTACGAATGCATTTTAACCTAATTTTTAGCTAATAATCTTATTTTTAATCTGAAAAATAAGATTATTAGCCATTGTTAATACTCAACATTATTTTGTCTTATCATCTTTACTGTCGTCAAGAGCTGCTCCAAGTATGTCTCCCAGACTAGCTCCACTATCAGCAGAGCCATATTCTTTGATAGCTTTTTCTCTTCTGTCTATTTCAAGGGCTTTTATCGATAAAGTAATTTTACGAGATGCTTTATCAATGGTGATAATTTTTGCATCAATTCTGTCATTAGGAGCAAATCTCTCAGTTTTTTGTTCGGTTTTCTCACTAGAAAGATCACCCTTCTTGATGAATCCCGATATTTTATTGTCTAAAGCAACTTCTATTCTATCATCTTGAACTGTAGTGACTGAGCAAGTAACAACCATATTTTTTTTGTACAGCTCAAATTCATCCTGCTGTGTCTCTTCACTTAATTGTTTAATACCTAAGCTTATACGCTCCTTCTCAATATCAATTGATAAAACCTTACATTCTATTTGATCATTCTTTTTATATGTTTTTAACAATTCAATACCATTACCTTCCCAGCTTATATCCGTTTCATGAATCATGCCGTCAATGTTATCATCAAGTGCTACAAACATACCAAAGTCAGTGATATTTCGTATTGGTGCTTTAATTATACTGCCTATTGGATGATGATGTGCAAATTCAATAAGGGGGTTGTCTTGGCATTGTTTAATACTTAAGGATATTCTATGTTTATCAGTATCAACTTCTAAAATTGTGAATTGCACTTCTTGACCAATAGTAAGCATTTTCTTAGGATGTTGATTTAATTTTACCCAACTAATTTCGCTTGAATGAACGAGTCCTTCAATGCCATCTTTTAGTTCAATAAATACTCCGTAATCAGCAATATTTGTTACTTTGCCGGTCATTATCGTACCAACCGGGAATTCTTCTTTTATACTTTGCCATGGATTATGGTCAAGTTGCTTCATACCAAGTGAAATTCTCTTAGTTTCTTCATTAAATTTTATAACTATAACCCTAACTTTTTGATCTAGAGATAAAACTTCTGAAGGGTGATTTATTCTGCTCCATGAAATATCAGTAACGTGTAATAAACCGTCTACATTACCTGAAATACCTAAAGCAATAAATGCACCATAATCAGTGATATTTTTT
>CM055403.1:2709241-2721553 GCA_029228625.1 Pseudolycoriella hygida | reverse complement strand
TCTGGAAACTCTAATAGCAATGCACTGCAAACTTTATCACTATGATGATGAGAACTATATAATGACATATCTCCATCCATTTCTATATGACATTGTATAAATGGTTTACTTGCAGCGTATCTAGTTTTCATTTCATGGATACCTTTTACTTCCTTAAAGCTACTAATTATTGATATAATTTTTTTTCTATCTTTTTCCGGTAGTTCTTCATCAATAAGATTTTTAAAAGCCTTTCTGAATAAAACATAAGAACCATATATTATATATAATGAAATAGCTATACCAAATAATGAATCTATAAACCAAAAACGAGTAGTTAAGTTTATAGAAAAGATTACGGCAATATTTGTTAGTAAATCTGTAAAATAGTGTAATTTATCTACTTTTATTATTTCAGAACCAGTTTTTTTTATCACATAAGTTTGATAAGCCACCAAAATAAAAGTTAGGATAATGCATATACACATTACATTGATGCCAGACTCTATGTTGCTTGGAACTGATCTATCAATAAGAGCCTTTACCGAAGAAAAACAAATAAATAAACCCGAAACACAAAAGAATATTGATTGTGAGAAAATTGCTAAATCTTGGATTTTCTCATGTCCAAATCTATGGTGATAATCAGGTGGCTGCAGTGCAAAACGAATAGCAACCAAATTAATAAAAGACGATGAAATATCAAGCATAGCATCAATTAAAGATGCTAGAATAGACTGAGAATCAGTTACAAGCCATGCATAAGATTTAATAAGTAAGATGAATGCAGCTACAGTAAAAGAAAGGTAAGATGCAGATTTAATTAAATTTTGATGCTCTGAAATAGTCATATAAAATTTCAATTGTTTTATAATATAAAATACATTATTATCCAGCTAGTATATACTCTAATCAAGTAGTGTGTCAAATTTAACAATTATTTATTCACTACAATAATATTTCTTAATATATCTTTAAAACTTAAACTATATGGTTTTTATGAAATTAACACTCAAAATTATGCCAATTATTTTGGCAGCAACAATGTTACACGGCTGTTCCGGTATGAATAAACAAGGTGGTGGAACATTAATTGGTGGGGTAGCTGGTGGGCTTTTAGGATCACAATTTGGCAAAGGCACAGGACGCCTTGCAGCAACTGGTATAGGTGTTTTAGCTGGGGCACTTATTGGTGGTCAAATAGGTCAAACTATGGATGACCATGATAGACAATTGGCACAATTAAGTTCTCAGAAAGCACTGGAGACTGGTTCTAGTGGTCAAAGCGTAGAATGGCGTAACCCGGATAGCGGTAATTACGGATATGTAACACCAGAAAGGGCTTTTAAAAATGATCAAGGGCAATATTGTCGCGAATATACTCAGACAGTCGTTGTGGGTGGTAAGCAAGAGAAAGCTTATGGCAAAGCTTGTCGTAAGCCAGATGGTCAGTGGGAAATTGTTAAATAGACTCTTACAGATTTAGCAAATATGTCATCCCTACGAAATACATATAGGACTTAATGAGGATTTCCAACGTCATTGCGAGGAAGACCGTAAGTCGACAAAGCAATCTATAAAAGTAACTAAAAATGGATTGCTTCGTTGGCTCATGCCTCCTCGCAATGACGGTTGAGGTTTGCGTACTCCTCCCAATGACGTTTAACTTCCAATGTCATTGCGAGACCATGTAATGGTCGAAGCAATCCATTTCTACCCACTCTCCTGGATTGCATCAATGCTACTAAAGTAGCTCCCGCAATGACTATGGGTCTTCCTCGCTAATAGACGATGTACGTGCTATTACGTGATCATATAAAATCATAATTAGAATTGCTATGCCCATCTCGAAATCGGAAGATACTACATTAATAAAGTTTAGTAATGTATCTAAGCAATTTGGCAAAAAATTACCCCTTACTAATATTAATTTTACTGTTAAGAAAGGCGAGGTTACGACTTTAATCGGTCCAAATGGTGCTGGCAAAACAACAATAGCTAGATTAATCTTGGGTTTAGACAACCCTTCATCTGGTAACATAATAATTCACCCTAATCTAAAAATTGGCTATGTACCTCAGAGACTAGATTTTGCCTCAGATTTACCAATTACAGCCGAAAATTTTTTGTATTTATTAGCTTCAAATAGTACTAACAAGGATTGGCAAGAGTTGGGTAATTTTATTGATTTTGATAATTATAAGCATCACGATATTTCTGAGCTTTCTGGTGGTCAATTTCAGAAACTAATGCTAACCGCTACCTTACTAAACAATCCTGATCTAATTATTTTAGATGAACCGACTCAGTCATTAGATGTTACTAGCCAACAAGAATTTTATCGAATCATTAATCAAATAAAAAAGCGTTTAAATATTACAATTTTTATGATCTCACATGATTTATTTACGGTAATGAAAAATTCCGACCAAGTGATATGTTTAAATGGACATATATGCTGCAGTGGAAAACCAAATGATTTAGCAGAAAACCAGGATTTCCTAAATAGCTTATCAGCAATCGGTTTTTATGTTCATCATCATGACCATAAACATTAGGAGCTGTAAGAAAATAATCCTTTTACTTTTTATTATAAATAAAATATACTAATCATTTATAATGAAAAAATTTTATTTTAGGAAAAAATTTATGTGTAAAACTAGATATCCCCTAGAAGAACAAAATATGGAAATGGAATGTAAACTTTACTCACAATTGGATCAAATGAGCAAGAGTACAGGTAATACAAGATATAAACTTGAGTTTATTAAGAATTATTTAAACCAGATTACTTCTCTTAATCACCTAAAGACAGCAACAGAATTTTATGAAGGATGTAAATTATTAGCTCATGAAGGACAGTACTCTATCATTTACGATAGCACTGAGCTTACAGGAAATAGCCATGATTATTAACCAGATTAGTATTACTCTGTCATTGCGAAGAGGTCATAAGACCAACGAAGCAATCCAAGAAAGTGATTAGAAATGGATTGCTTAGTCGACCTTACGATCTCCTCGCTAATAGACGCTTGGCGATCAGATTTTTTTATTCATCACAAGAAAATAGCAAAAAAAATCGTGAACGCTCACATCTAAACTACAACTGTAGTACTATTTTACGATGCAAAAAAATTGCTGGATTTAAACCTAATAATGGACTATCATCAGCTGAATTTTGCTCATTATTAATAATTATTACACATGCAAGCAACAGCTATGATTACCAACAAAAAAACACTAATTCAAGAATTCTCATCTTTTATCTTTGTAATATTTTTGGCACTGACGATAAAATTTTTTGTGATGGAAAACTTTGTCGTACCAACAGGGTCAATGAAAGCAACCGTGTTAGAGAATGATTATATTTTCTCAACAAAATATTCTTACGGATATAGTAATTATTCTTTTCCTTTCTTCAGTCCTAATATTTTTAATAATAGAATATTTGCATCACAGCCACAAAGAGGAGATATAATAATTTTTCGTCCACCAAATAATATGGATATTAGATATGTAAAAAGATTAATCGGACTACCTGGAGATAAAATACAATTAATCAATGATGTAGTATATATAAATGATAAAGCTATAGAACGTACTGAAATTGGGACATATACAAGTGAACAAGGAAAGAATTATATAAAATATAAGGAAATATTACCTAATGGTGTAAATTATTTTTCTTATAAATTAAAACAAGATGATCACTTATTAGTAAACAAATATGGTAATACAGAAATATTTTATGTACCGGAAGGGAAATATTTCTTTCTTGGCGATAACAGAGATGAATCGAATGATAGTAGGATATATCTAGGATTTGTCCCATTTAAAAACTTTATTGCCAAAGGACAATTTATTTATTTTTCGACAAAGGAGCAATTATGGCAAAGTGATATTGGGATAATTAATCAAATACTTCGTGTCGGTACTTGGTTGGCATCTATTAGATTTAACAGACTATTTACCTCTCTTTATACAGATAAAATACAAGATGACAACCAATAAAAAGTCGGCTCTCTTTACGCCAGAAAAACTTGAACAAGATATAGGGTATAATTTTAAAAATAAAGATTTTTTACTTGAAGCGTTAAGCCATCCTTCCCTTAAGCAAAATGTCCTTAAGCACGAAGTGCCAAAAAACTATGAACGTTTAGAATTATTTGGTGATGCAATAATTAATTTTGTCATTACTGAAATTCTATTTAAAAATTTCTCTACTTATGATGAGGGAAAATTAGCAAAAATTAGAGCTTATCTAGTTTGTAAAGAATTACTTTGTAAAGTAGCTGCCAAAATCAATTTGTCAGACTATATTATTATGACTTACGGCGAAGAAGTATTAGGGGGAAGGCAAAATCCTAATAATATCGAAAATACTATGGAGGCATTAATTGCTGCCATTTATCTTGATAGCAATATTGACACAGTAAAAAAAATAGTAAATGATTTGTGGCGTGAGTTTATATCTATTACTGACTTAGCTGATTATGATCCTAAAAGTACTCTTCAGGAATTAGCTCAGAAAAAGGGGACTAAAAAGCCTGTATATCAAGTGATTAAAAGAGAAGGATCACCGCATTCATCTATATTTACTGTATTAGTACAGATGGATGAATATCAACAAACTGGTACTGGTCACTCAGTTAAGGAAGCAGAAAAAGTCGCTGCTCGTAAATTAATGAACTACCTCAACAATTTGTAAGTTGTGAGTGTTCACGGTTTTTTTACTATTTTCTTATGATGATACACGTGCATATCCCAAAATATCAGCCATTATCTTGCCATTATGAATTCAATATCAAGGTCAACCTTTTGCCATATCTTATCACAAGTATAGGGTAATTTTTAAACATTGCTAGAGCAATACAACTCCTATTGCCTAAAGATAAACATTTATATACTTCCGCAATATTTATACTTGAGATTATGGCATGTTTCAAATTCTGTTTTACAGATTCATACCCAGATTCTTTTACAAATAGCATTATAAGAGCAGAAGAATCAAATATTAGCCATTTTTTATATTTCTCAATTTTTCTATATGGTATTCTTCATGCTTTTTGTTTATAAAATCATCCACCATTGAATCTTTTTAATCAGTTTGATTTTTTATGAAAATTTCATGCATCTCATCTATTATTTTATTAGCACTAATTATTTTGACTTCATCTTTATAAATTTCTAGATTAACTTTATCACCAGGTTGTATATTAAGTATTTCTCTTATTTCTGACGGAATTAATACTCTACCATTTTGATCCATATTTGTTATTAGTTTTTCCGCAATCTATACCTAAATGTTTATTTAAATAGTTTAACATTTAATATAATATGTCATTTGAATAAATTTATAGATCGCATTATTTCAACAAAAATCTAACTAGTCTTCGTTGCCACCAAAGTAATCCCTCGCTAAATAGTGTCAGGTTATTTTCCCTATGATTTTTAAATGCCGTGTGTAAGGTGAATATTTAATTAATGGTTTTGGAATACCCGATCTTCTAAAGGACCAGTTGGTTTAGCTGGCTCTAATAATTTCGGGGTTAAAATGAATTTAGTCTTTTGTTCAATAGGTGAAAGGATAACATGAAAATTATGTGGTTGTTGAATTATAGCATATTTATTCCATTCAGGGTAAGCTCTATCTAGATTTCCTTTAAATTCATTAGGACCATAAACTTCAATCTCACCAAATTGATATTTTTTTAGTGGAAATAATTCATTAGCATAAAAGAAATCATTAGGAAATCTATCTAATGATCTTAAATGAGTATGTAAAAATTTGTTGCCTTTTTGGCGAAAGATAAAGATATCTATACATCTCTTATCACATATTGCGTAAAAATCATGATGGCGAACTTTATAACCTAACTCTGTAAAATCCGTTAATATATCTTGTAATTTTATTTCATCAGCGTGCATTACTCCAATATCTAAGTCATCATCAAAAGGTATAATGCCTTGATGTCTTGCCGCCCCAAGAAGCGTACCGCCATCAATCCAATAATTTATGTTATGTTTGGTTAATATTTCATGAGTGTCTTTCATTAATTGGTATAAGTGTAGGGCTGTATCTGCACTAATTGTATATTTTTGCACTTGTTGGTCGGTAGGAGTCACATATTTCCATTGGTGATCATAAAACTCTACATAGCCTAGGTACAAACCATAAATAATTATCATCACTCCGACTAGTTTAAATAAAAAGTTAGTTTTCTTATAGGTTTTGTGCATATATATTTCTCATATTTATTTTTAGTAGACTTCTTACATATTTTATACTATAAGTTACTTTAGTTAGAAACTAATACAATTGATAGTATATGAAAATAAAACCAGTAATTATGGCTGGTGGTCTAGGAACAAGATTATGGCCATTATCACGACAAATGCAACCTAAACAATTCATCAAAATATTTGAAAATTTTAGTTTAATCCAAAAAACTTTGATTACCAATAGAACTTTAGGTAAACCAACTCTAATAATTGCTAAGGATTATCAAGTAATAGCACAAGAGCAACTTAGAGAGCTAAATATAGAAGCGGACTTAATAATAGAGCCTATTGCTAGAAATACAGCATCATGTGCGATTATATCAGCTATTCAAGCAAAGAATAATGGTTACGATACGATTATATTACTGCCTTCTGACCATTATATACATGATATTGATAACTATTTAGATACTATTAATAAATCTTTGAATTATCTCTCAAAATTTGGTATTTGTACTATTGGTATTAGACCTAGTTTTGCAAATAGCGAATATGGTTATATCAAAATAAATAAGTTACTAGCAAATAGAATTTACAAAACCCAACAATTTGTGGAGAAACCTAACCCTCAACAAGCACAAAATTATCTAGAAGAAAATAGCAAATATAAAAACGGCAAATATTTAGGCTGCAAATATTTTTGGAATTCTGGAATTTTTATTTTTAATATAGATTTTATTTTAGAACAGGCTAAATTATGGCAAAAGGAACTACTTAAACATGCATATGATGCATATTATTTTGCAACCAAAGATCGCAATAACATAATTCTTGCTTTAGAACCATATCTATATATTACGCCAATTTCTTTAGACTATGCTATAATCGAAAATATTAGTCAAATGATTATGATAGAAGCCAATTTTAGTTGGTATGATATTGGTAGTTGGCATTCTTTATGGCAAATGCAAAAGAAAGATATAACCAATAATTACTGCGAAGGTGATGTTATCAGCATTGATAGTACCAATTCATATATTAGCTCTAATAATAAGCTAACTGCTGTAATAGGAATTGATAATATAATAATTATTAATACTAAAGATGCGTTACTGATCGTAAATAAGTCGGAAGTCGGAAAAATAAAGCAGCTGGTGATAGAAATGACCGAAATTGGACGGAAAGAAATATTATGAACTTGCGTGAGAATATAAAAAATTATATCAGTAATTTTCGAGAAGAAAATGAGTATAAAGAAAAGATGTTAGACTTTTTAGATAATTGTAAAAATCCGTTTAGTAGGCAGACAAAAGAAGGGCATTTTACCAGTTCAGGATTCTTGCTTAATTCTAATAAAACAAAATTCTTATTGATGCATCATCGTAAGTTAGATAAATGGTTGCAGCCAGGAGGACATTGTGATGGTAATAATGACCTTTTAGCTGTAGCAATTAAAGAGGCTCAGGAAGAGTCTGGAATTTTAGATATTGAACCAATTTCTAAACAAATTTATGATATAGATGTTCATTTCATTCCTAGTAATGCTAAAGAGCAGGAACATTATCATTATGATGTGAGATTTTTATTAAAAACCGTTTGTAACGACTTTTTTGTAAAAAATGTTGAATCACATGATTTAAGATGGATAGAATTTACTTCTAATTATGAAGAACTTATGCTGGATGATTCAGTAAAAAGGATGATCAAGAAATATAGTCAAAGAATAAGTTAAGTTAATGGTAGCAAAAAAGTTTTATAGAAATAAAGAAGATTTTATTTGTGAAATGTGTGGTGAATTTATCCAAGGCAATGGTTATACTAACCATTGTTCAATATGTTTCTACAGTAAGCATGTAGACATTAACCCTGGGGATAGAGCGTCTGGATGTAATGGACTAATGCAACCAATTTCCTATAAAACAGATGGTAAAAAAGGTTTGGTTTTAACTCATAAATGTCTTAAATGTCGAGAATATAAAAATAATAAACTTGCTGATACTGATAATGTAGAGAATTTGCTGAATATTTTTAGTTAGGAGGTTGCCTGCGATAACTAATTAATTATATTTTGAGCTATTTTTCGGCGAGAATAAATATGATTTTTGCAGGAATAGTGTACCTATTTTAAGAAAATCATGTTTATTCACAGCCAAAAAGAGCCAAATATAGAATTACTTTAGTTATTGCAGGCAACCTCCTAAAAGTTATTTTTATAAAATTGAAAAATTTAGATTAGTGACTAGTATATAATGTGGTATACTCAAATGACTTGAAGAATGGAGGCAATAAACAAGGGATGAGTGAGTACAGCGAGGCAATCTAATGGATATGGATTGCCACGACCTACTTGCGTGGTCTTGCTAATAAACATGTATGCAGCCCAACTGTCATTGCGAGAAGGCGTAGCCGACGAAGCATCCATTCCTAATCATTTTTTTGGATTGCTTCGTCGCTACTAAAGTAACTCCTCGCAATGACGATTGGGGCTAAAAACCGTCATTGCGAGACCATGTAATGGTCGAAGCAATCTAGAAAAGTGATTGAAAATGGATTGCCACGCCACCTACGGTGGCTCGCAATGACGCCTTTTCGACTACTATTTTCTTAAGTTGATGCCTCCCGCAATGACGCTAGGCTATTTTCCTTATGACTTTTTAATGTTATGCGTAAGGTGGGTATATCCATACATGAATATTTTGACGTAATATAAAACTATAATATAAATATCAATGATAAAACTTACTATAGATGGTATCGAAGTTGAAGTAGAGGAAGGTACAACCGTATTTCGTGCCTGCAGCAAGCTTGGTATAGAAATCCCCCATTTCTGCTTTCATGAACGTTTGAAAATTGCTGGTAATTGTCGTATGTGCTTGGTGGAGATGGAAAAATCCCCAAAACCTATTGCTTCTTGTGCTACGCCTGTTGCTCCAGCTATGGTGATCCGCACTAATACTATCGGCGTTAAAAAGGCTCGTGAAGGGGTAATGGAGTTTTTATTGATCAATCATCCCCTAGATTGTCCTATTTGCGATCAGGGAGGGGAGTGTGATCTACAGGATCAAGCCTTTAAATATGGTGGAGTACGTTCTAGATTTCTGGAGAATAAAAGGACGGTCAAAGATAAATATATGGGTCCTTTGATTAAAACCCAAATGACTAGATGTATACAATGTACTAGATGTATAAGGTTTGCCACCGATATCGCTGGAATTGAGGAGATAGGAGCTATTTACAGAGGAGAGCATATGGAAGTTACCTCGTATCTTGAGCGTAGTCTTGAATCAGAGTTATCAGGCAATATTATAGATGTTTGTCCTGTTGGGGCGTTAAATTCAAAGCCTTATTCTTTTAAAGCTCGTAGTTGGGAACTAAAGAAAACTGAGTCAATAGATGTATTGGATGCCCAAGGTTGTAATATAAGAGTCGATAGTAGGGGATCTGAAGTAATGAGGATATTACCGAGAGTTAATGATGATATTAATGATGAGTGGATATCAGATAAAGCACGATTTGCTTATGATGGCTTAAAATATCAAAGATTAGATTCTCCGTATATAAGACAAAATGGTAAATTAGTCGAAGCTTCTTGGAGTGATGCTATTGCATTAGTAGCACAAAAATTAAAGTCTCTTGCCGGTGAGCAAATGGCGGCAATAGCTGGAATACTAGCATGCACCGAATCAATGTTTTTATTAAAAACATTGTTACAAAAGCTAGGATGTAATAATTTTGACAGCAACCAGTTTAATTATAAGATAGACAGATCTAGCAGGGGAAACTATCTATTTAACACAACTATTTCTGGACTTAAGAAAGCTGATCTGATTTTGCTAATTGGGGCAAATATTAGACAAATAGCACCTGTTCTTAATGCTCGTATTGGCGTATTGCAAAGAGAGGGTAAGCTAAAAGTAGCTCGAATTGGTAATGTTAGTGATCAAACTTATTCTATCAATGAATTAGGGGCTAACCCTGAGACAATTAAGGCAATAATATCAGGGGAGCATCAATTTTCTAAGGAGTTGGCAGCTGCAAAAAATCCGGTTATAATTATCGGTGATGGGGCATATTCCCGGGATGATGGTTATGCTATTTTGGCACTCATTCATCAGATGGTGGACAAATATAAAATAGTTAGAGATGATTGGAATGGTTTTAATATATTACATAATCATGCGTCAATGGTTGGTAGTTTAGATATAGGTTTTAGCCCTAAAAATTCTAGTACTAAGGGTGGTGGTAATGGGGTTTATGAAATTTTACAAAAGGCAGAAATAGGTGATATCAAATTTGTCTATTTACTAGGTAGTGATGAAATTGATATGAGTAAAATAAAATCATCTTTTGTCGTATATCAGGGGCATCATGGTGATAATGGAGCAAATGCAGCAGACGTAATTTTTCCTGCTAGTAGCTATACAGAGAAAGATGCTATTTACGTAAATTTTGAAGGAAGACCACAATATGCTAGGGCAGCAACTAGTCCAGTAGGGCAAGCAAAAGAAGATTGGGTTATTATAAATAGCCTAGCCGGTGGTTTAGGGCTAAATCTTGGTATGAATAATTTAGTTGAAATAAGAAATAAGTTGGCAGTTGAATTTCCAGTATTTGCCAATATTTCTGAGATAATAAGTGGTGACTTTATAAAATTTACCTCTACAGATAAATTACTTAACTATGATATAGTGACTGAGCCGATAAATTATTACATGACAGATTCAATTAGTAGGGCATCTGTTACTATGGCAAAGTGCTTGGAATCAAAGCAAGAAAGGGAAAAAGTTGCATGATATCGTTATTTCAACAATATCTATTACCATTAATTATTGTGGCATTGAAAGTCCTATCTATTACTATTCCTCTTCTGCTGTGTGTAGCCTATCTTACCTATGCTGAACGAAGAGTAATAGGACTAATGCAACTGAGAAAAGGTCCAAACGTAGTTGGACCTTTTGGTTTGTTGCAACCAATTGCTGATGCAGTAAAACTATTATTTAAAGAAACAATTATACCAAACCAAGCGGATAAAATATTATTTACTTTAGCACCTATGATTACCTTTGTGCTTAGTTTAATTGGTTGGGCAGTGATACCTTTTGATAAAACACTTGTATTAGCTGATATTAATGTTGGTGTTTTATATATTATGGCAATCTCATCGTTGGGGGTTTATGGTATAATCATAGCTGGTTGGGCAAGTAATTCGAAATATGCTTTCCTTGGGGCTATTCGTTCGTCAGCTCAGATGATTTCATACGAAGTATCTATAGGGTTGGTGATTGTTACTGTACTTTTAACAACGGGGACACTTAATCTTTCAGAAATCATAGAAAGACAACAATTATTACCGTGGTGGGTTGACTTGATGTTGTTACCTATGGCAGTAATATTCTTCATATCAGTACTTGTAGAAACTAACAGATTACCTTTTGATTTATCAGAAGCTGAGTCTGAGCTAGTTGCTGGTTATAATGTTGAATATTCTTCTATGGGTTTTGCCTTATTTTTTCTTGGTGAGTATGCTAATATGATTTTAGCTAGCGGTATGACCACAACATTTTTCTTAGGTGGTTATTTGCCACCTTTTGGCATCAAGTTCCTAAATTTTGTGCCAGGTTTTATTTGGTTTATAGTAAAAATTGGATTTTTATTATTTTGTTTCTTATGGATAAGAGCGACATTACCTAGATATCGTTATGACCAGTTAATGCGTTTAGGTTGGAAAGTATTTTTACCTTTTACTTTGTTTTGGGTGGTGTTAATATCAAGTGTTTTAATGTTTACCGGTAATTTACCAAACTAGTTAGATTTATGTCAAATATCAGTCCTAGAGTCGATATAGCCTTCAAAAAAATCTTCGGTGTTGAAGAGAATAAGGATTTGCTTATTTCTTTGATCAATTCGATTGTATCAGATGAAGACCAAATATCAGAGGTAATTCTCCTTAATCCATATAATCCGAAAAATTTTTGGGAGGATAAGTTATCAATATTAGATGTTAAGGCTAAATCTTTTGATGGCAAAAGATTTAATATTGAAATCCAAATTAATGACGAAGCTGATTATGATAAGAGAGCCCTTTATTATTGGGCTAAATTATATACTGAG
>CM055403.1:2694966-2708741 GCA_029228625.1 Pseudolycoriella hygida | reverse complement strand
ATGCAAGATGTAAATGTTGATTTAATTTTTTTACCGCTATTTTCCTCTCAACATGAAATTTCGATAGGATAATATTTAAGATGCAATTATATAAATATTGCAGACTTACATTGGTTGAATCAACAGTTGTTAATTTACTTACAATTATATATGTATCAACTGAATTATAATATATAGCGTAGGCTATTGCTTGCATAACATTGCCATTTATAGTATTAATAGGTGCTAATAATTTATGCTGTAATAGATCATCAAATCTTTTTGCAAAAATGGCGTGTTGACTAACTTTAATAGAACTAGTAGCATTTTTTAGAGCAAATACTCTTGCTAGTTCTGATTGATCAGCATCATTGCCTAGCCCTACACCATTATTGAGTTTACTGATAAACATTGCTTGAACATTTAAATCATTTAAATGTCGTAGTGAATTATTATTGAACTCTGTATCTACCTTAAAAAGCTGTACACATTTCCCTAAAATAGCACCATCCTTATATGTGTAACAATGATTGACAACTAAACCAGGATTGTGACGAACATAGTCCCATAATATATTAGCATAAATTGTTGCACCATTGGCAACAGCTCCAAAGATTTTAATACTTGAATCATTGGCTGGTCTTGTTTCTAGATAATCATCACCCCATAAGTTTTCTCCACCAGTAATTAATATATTTTTATCCACAACAATAACTTTTCCATGATTCCAGGCAAAATCAAGGACGATATCATGTTGAACATCTTCATTACCACAATTAGATTTAAACATACATGATCTAACACTAGTAACAGATACAATTAATTTGTTCTTAGTAGGTAAATTAGCAGTAATATTGAGTAAATAATCCTTGATGAATGTACTCGGTATCTCACTATATGTTCCATAAAGCAAGCGTATCCTTATAGGATAAGATGAATTAAGAGTTTTGTATCCAAGTGTTGTAATAGCATTTTTTAACATTGAAGTAAATGCATCTGTACTTACAAATGGTCTACCAAGAGTTGTAATATCTACAGAACTGTCAGCCTTAATAATTGTACTATAGATATCTTCTAAAATATCATGGGCATTTGTTAAACATAATTTTCTATTGTCCAAGGTAAATTGTGCCATTCTACAAACACTAACCCCAAGACAATCTGACTGAGTACGACATGTTGGTACAAAAAATTGTTTATCTATTATATTATCACCAACTGGTGCAAACCCTTGATTATATTTTTCAACAGATGTTCCCCAAATGTTGGGTGTTTGTAATAACCAATGATTTGGTACTAAATAATTAGTAGAAGGCTTATTATAAGTAATATTGTCATATTGAGGGAATGTTGTTAATAAATGTTTATATATATCATCAATTGATATTGGTTGTGCTAGTGTTACTTGAGCTGTAAACAATAACAACTTGATAATTATTATTAACTGATATTTATGTTTAATATACATCCCTATTTATCACTCAGTAAATTTACATTATTTAGACAGAACCTCGCTAAATACCATACATTATGGACTGGTTCTTTTCAACTAGCTTTTTCTATAAATATTTTGCTCTTAATTGCCATTATACCATTATCTTACTCTTTTAATATTCGCATAGATACTTAAGGATAACATTAGCTCTTTTTAGTTCTGGATAATCCTTGGAATCTTCTCCTTCCCATACAAAGTTATAAAGAATAGTTGTCACAATGTAATCTTCTTTTATTAGATCATTTGTTTGCTCTTCTATATCCATCAATTCTTTAAGTCTTGTTCCAAAGGAAATTAAAGTAACATCAATAGGGTTATGTGCAGATTCTAAGTATACACTGCCATCAATATACCCATCTTCAGGATTAATTTTAAACTCAAAAGCTTTTCCAGATAGTTCTTGAAATGTTAAATTCCCAAAATCAATGTTATCCAATCTGATAGAAGTATTAATAGTTTCACCTCCCCATACAAATGGCTCTAGGAATAATTCTATGCTATAGTTCCTATCATGGGTATAATAGATTACTCCATCTTTTACTTGAAAATAATCTATAGGACTCATAGGAGAGGCAAGTAACTTCTGAGCTAAAAAAGCTTTTTCGTAGTAATCCATAAAAATAAATATTTTAACTAGCAAAGACAATCAAAGGCAAAAATGATGCTTACTATAGGTTGGTCAGCTAGTAATATAAAACGTTTCACCGATATCTTGATGAAAATATAACTGATTTGTAAAACGCAGTAAACATAAAATTTACTAACATATTTACGTTTATAACTCCTTCATACATGTATGGCTAAAACCTTACCGAGCTGTGACCGCACAATTTCAAATATGACCTTCAGCAAATTGCCAATTAATCATATGATCTATATAAACCGTAACATAGTCCGGACGTTTATTGCGATAATCTATATAATAGGCATGTTCCCAAACATCACAACTAAGCAAAGGTTTCATAGACTTCGTAATAGGAGTTTCAGCATTACTAGTCTTTACTATTTGTAATTTACCATTATTAGAGACTAGCCATGCCCAACCACTAGCAAATTGACTTATTGCCGCTTGCTTAAATTCAGTAGCAAAATTCTCATAACTACCAAAATCTTTATTTATCTGCTCCAACATAATACCAGTAGGTCTTCCACCACCGGAAGGTTTAATAGAATGCCAAAAGAAACTATGGTTCCATATTTGTGCAGCATTATTAAATATGGCAGCTTCGTCTGGCTTGATACTTGCGTAAATTATTAGCTCTTCTAAGCTTTTTTTTTGTAACTCTTGATTATTTTGTAACAAATTATTCAAGTTAGTTACATACGCTTGATGGTGCTTCCCATGATGATAGTCAAAAGTTTCGTGGGAGAAATGTGGAACAAATTCACCTTTACCATAAGGCAAATCCGGTAAGACAAAAGGATAAGATTTTTGGTTAGATTTGTTACAATATATCATAATTTCCTCATATTAATTTTTTTATTTCACTAACAGATAACCCAGTCATTTTAGATATTATTTCGATAGAATTACCATTAGTTATCATTTTTTTTATTAATCCAACTTCGCCGATTCGGATACCTTCCTTTTTACCTTTATCCTCAAATTTCCTGATAGTACCAGCTTCAATAAGCATCCACTTCAGATGATCTTCATATGCTTCACGTTCTTCCTCAGTAAAATTCATTATATCTAGAACTGTCAGAGCTTTTTTTAGGCTAGCATCATTCAACTCTTTTGGTAAATTATCTTTGTTGAGCAAATCGTGTCTAGTTAAAAAGGCACTCCACATATCTAAAGAATTTTTAACCTTAGCTATGATATCTGATAATTCTTCATTATAATTTTTAGCAAACTTATTTAGCTCAATAGTATGCAATTCTAAATCTTTGAAATATAACAAACCACTATCTTTTTTAACTATATGAAATATGTTGTGATATTTTTTCTCATTGGGAATAGAAGTAAAATATAATATATGAATGCCAATGGCTTTCGATAAGCTAGCATATCCTTCAGAGGTTTTTAATTGCTCAGTATATAATTTTGCCCAGTAATAAAGAGCTCTCTTATCGTAATCAGCTTCGTCAGTAATTTGGATTTCGATATTAAATCTTTTGCCATCAAAAGATTTAGCCTTAACATCTAATATTGATAACTTATCCTCCCGAAAATTTTTCGGATTATATGGATTAAGGAGAGTTACCTCTGATATTTGGTCTTCATCTGATACAATAGAGTTGATCAAAGATATTAGCAAATCCTTATTCTCTTCAACACCAAAGATTTTTTTGAAGGCTATATCAACTCTAGGACTGATATTTGACATAAATCTATATTATTAACTAGGTTCTGTAAACAAAATTTTAATTGTCTATATTTTACTTGAATTTGATATAACAAGCTATTCCAAATTCGGTTTATTTATAAACATAACAGATTTTTTTGATCCACTAATAGCTGTTTTCATTATTTTTGCAATATTGCTTATTTTTTTCATTTCCTAACTGTTACCCATTCTTTAAAAAGCTTATTCTTATCCTGAATTGAGGTTAATTAATAGATAATATACCATAAAATTTAATAACCACTAATAACAAAAGATATTATTTAAGAAAATTATTTGAGTACAATATAGTTAGGTTATTGCATACGGAAACTTGAATAAACTCTAGAACGTTATCAATAGTTAAGTTTGTTATTAAACAACTTATACATTATTTAGTCAACTAAAAATATATCTAAAATTGAAATAATTATAACATCAGACCTCTTGCAAAACTCGCTTATGCTGAGGAATTTGAAGGAGACACGGAACGCAGAACCGCAGCGTACTTAAGTGTACGTGAGGATTCGAGTACCGCATCGACGTCCAAATTACCAGCAGAAGTAGAGTTTTGCAAGAGGTCTATTCTAATTTTCAAAAAACTTGGCTAGGTTCTGTGTTCAAAATATGGGGATCATTATATATCTGTTTCTAAATTTACAACCCCTAATAATAATTCCGAGTGTTCTCCAATACTCTCTGTTCCTAAGTTATTTTCTGTCAGCTGTGTTTGTCCTACTGGTATTGAAGACGGTTCCTTAAGCAACAGCTTTATCTCTCCTATTGCTACATCTAATTGTTGTAGTTGTTTAGTCATTGATTCCAGCATATCACCATGCATAGTCTGTTTATTTATTATTTGGGCAAGGGCTGCATTTACCCCTTCTTGCTGTTCTGATTTCTGTTCTTGTACAACTTCTTGCAATTGTTGCATTCCTTTAGAGCTTCCTTGCTTCTCTTCTAGCCCTATATCAGTAACAGGTAGTTTTTCTTGTGCTAAATTTATTCCTTGATCGCTCTTCTTAGATAATGCTTCTTCAGCTTGGGCTTCTTTAGCTTTTATATTTTTCTCTAATATTGTATCTATACTTTCTATTAAACTATAGTCTATCGAGTTAGTATACAAAGTCGTGTTGCCATCCAAATCTATTTGTGTTACGGTACTATTATTATTTACAGCTTGTAGTATCAACCTAGCACCATCATTGCCTATCTTGTTCCATCGCAAATCTATGTGTGTTACAGAGCTGTTTTTTGCTAAGAACTGTGCTATCAACTTAGCCCCCTCATTGGCTATCATGTTATGACCTAAATCTATGTCCATCACGGTATTGTTATTCTCTAAGGCTTGCACTAGTAACTTAACTCCTTCATTGCCTATCCTGCATCTATACAAATCTATTTTCTTAATATTTGCTCCTGCACGCAGGTTTTTGATAATTTCAGTAAGTGTAGTCATAATATTTACCTTATAAATTTAATGAACGTTATAATTACTCAAAATATATCCGAGCATCCATAATATGAAGTCAATAAGAAGTCTTTTTCATAAAATGATATACTCTATATAATAAAAAATATATTTTATATGTAAAGTATTTTTGGAAAAATTAGTGAGGATATTGATATGTAGTAACAATTGTCCAATGATTATATAGCTAATCTGATTAGTATTTAGCCATAGTAAACTGGTGTTTATTATCTCCGACAGCCTCCTAGGAGCTGCTTTAGTAGCATTGATGCAATCCAGATTTATTCTAATTTTTTGATTGCTTCTTAGCTTAAGCATCCTCGTAATGACCTTCCTTGCACATAAGCGAGTTTTGTAAGAGGTCTAATATCAATAACCTATTCGGGTTAGCTATACGTCTGTTAGTGAGGAATTTATTAAAAATTAAGTTGAATATAAACTATTAACAATATAATATGAAGGCATTGAAATTAGATAAGATAAAATGATTAATATTACTTTTCCAGATGGAGTTCAAAAACAATTTATAAAAAATATTACGGGGTTGGAGATAGCTAGTCAAATATCGACTTCTCTAGCAAAAGATGCTTTAGTTATTGAGATAAATAATGAGCTAAAAGACTTAAGTTTACCTATAGAATCTGATTGTAATTTAAGAATTCTTACCAGTAAAGATCCAGAATGTTTGGAAATATTACGCCATGATGCAGCTCATATTATCGCTGAAGCCGCTAAAGAGTTATTTCCAGATATTCAAGTAACTATTGGACCGGCTATTGAAAATGGCTTTTATTATGACTTTGCCAGAGGAAAACCGTTTGATCCGGATGATTTGCTGATGATAGAAGCAAAAATGCATGAAATTGTTAAAAGAAATGAAAAAATCACTAGAGAAGTATGGAACCGTGACCAAGCCATAGAATTATTTAAATCAATTGGTGAACATTATAAAGCCGAGATAATCTCAGAAATTCCGGCAAATGAGGATATTACATTATATCGGCAAGGTAATTTTGTTGATCTGTGTCGTGGTCCGCATGCTCCATCAACTGGCTTCATCAAACATTTTAAATTAATGAAAGTGGCAGGAGCATATTGGCGAGGTGATAGTAGAAACCCTATGCTACAAAGAATTTATGGTACAGCTTGGGCAACAAAAGAGCAGTTAGACAATTATCTTTATATGCTTGAAGAGGCGGAGAAGCGTGATCATAGGAAATTAGGTCGAGAACTTGATTTGTTCCACTTGCAGGAAGAAGCTCAGGGTATGGTATTTTGGCATGATAAAGGCTGGAGTATATACCGTACTATCGAACAATATATCAGAAATAAAATTAGAAAAACGGGATATATTGAGGTAAAAACTCCAGTACTTGCTGATAAAAGCTTATGGGAAGCTTCTGGTCACTGGGAGAAATTTAGGGAAGATATGTTCGCTCTAAATCTTACTGATGATAAAACTTTGGCTATGAAGCCAATGAATTGCCCGTGTCATGTGCAAATTTTTAAGCAGGGTATCAAAAGTTATCGGGACTTACCATTACGTATGTCTGAATTTGGTTTATGTCATAGAAATGAGGCATCTGGGGCACTACATGGTTTGATGAGAGTAAAGGCTTTCCAGCAAGATGATGCCCATATTTTCTGCACCGAGGAACAAATTAACAGTGAGACAGTAAAATTTTGTAGTCTGTTAACCGAGATTTATAAAGATTTTGGTTTTTCTGATATTAAAATTAAATTTTCCGATCGTCCTAAAGTGCGAGCTGGCAGTGATGAAGTTTGGGACAAAGCTGAAAATGCTCTAAAAAATGCCGTAAAAGAAGCGGGTTATTCTTATATATTAAATCCTGGTGATGGTGCATTTTATGGACCAAAATTAGATTTTTGCCTTAAAGATTCAATAGGTAGAGAATGGCAATGTGGTACTCTACAAGTTGATTTTGTTTTGCCAGAACGCCTTGATGCTCACTATATTGCAGCAAATGGTGAGAAGAAAAGACCAGTAATGTTACATAGGGCAGCACTTGGTTCCTTTGAACGGTTCATTGGAATATTAATTGAAGAATATGCAGGACGTTTCCCTTTATGGTTAGCCCCTGTACAAGTAGCTATTGCCACCATTACTAGTGATTTAAATGATTATGCACTTGAGGTGCATAAATTATTGGTTAATGAAGGAATAAGGTCAGATATTGATATTTCGCCTGAAAAGATTAATTATAAAATACGTTGTTTTTCTAGTAATAAAGTACCTATAATAGCTGTTATTGGTAAACAGGAAATGGCAAATAATACTGTGACTATAAGACAACTCGGATCTGATCAACAGGAAGTTATTTCTTTACAAAATCTAGTAAAGCTTGTGAAAGATCAGAATACCCGCTATTTAACGTAAACGTAGCACTCGTCATTGCGAGCGAACGTATGTGAGCGAAGCAATGCTCAAAATAATTTGAGCAATAATACAATTTTATTTAAACAATAATTATGGAGAAGTTTTATTTCTGGAGTTAAGAATAGTAATTTTCCGAAGGCTAATAGGGAAATTAGGGCTAGTCAAGTTCGTTTAGTCGGTGAGAATGGTGAGATGCTTGGCATCGTTACTATCAAGGAAGCTTTGGAGTATGCCGAAAAGGTTGCTTTAGATTTGGTGGAAATCTCACCAAATGCTGAGCCTCCTGTCTGTAAAGTTTTGAATTTTGGTAAGTTTAAATATGATAGTAAAAAACGTGTCCAAGACTCCAGGAAAAAACAAAGAGTTGTTGTTCTTAAAGAGATGAAGTTTAAGCCAAACATTAGTCAGGGAGATTTTGATGTAAAACTTCGCAAAATCAAAGATTTTTTGAAGGAAGGTGACAAAGTAAAAATCTCTTTATGGTTCAAAGGTAGAGAAATTATCCATAACGATATTGGTATGAAGTTGTTTGACCGCATATTGTTAGAACTAGAGGGTTTAGCTAAGATTGATTCTGCTCCTAAAATGGAGGGTAAACAGATAATTATGTTAGTCAGTCCTAATACAACAAAAATACCAACGAACTAATTAGAACTAATATTATGCCAATTAAGATTCTCATGCCTGCTCTATCTCCAACTATGACTGAAGGGAATATTGCCAAATGGCTAAAAAAAGAAGGAGATAAGGTTGCTCCAGGGGATGTTATAGCAGAAATAGAGACAGATAAAGCTACTATGGAAGTGGAAGCTGTGGAAGAAGGGATTCTTGCTAAAATAGTTATACCACAGGGTACAGAGAATGTAGCTGTCAACTCACTTATCGCTGTATTGCTTGAAGATGGTGAAGACATAAGCATATTGGATAGTTTTATAGCAAGTAGTGATAATGCTGCTAAATCATCTGCAATACCATCTGAAAAGCCGGCAACATCCATAGAAGAAACTAAATCAGTTAATTTAACTCAGGAAAACAAAACAATAAAAGAGCCTACTAGAGTATATGCTTCACCTTTGGCTAGAAGATTAGCAGCCATTGAGCATATTGAGCTATCAAATATTCAAGGTAGTGGACCACATGGCAGAATAATTAAAAAAGATGTATTATCCTACTTAGTGCAACCAACAAATAGTGGTAAGATTAGGGCGGTGAACAGAAATAACGAAGAGTATAGGTCAGTCCCCAATAATAATATTCGTAAAATCATCGCTAAACGTCTGCTTGAATCTAAACAAACCATCCCACATTTCTATCTCTCAATAGAATGTAATATGGATAAATTACTTGATATTAGAGAAGATATCAATAAATCGTTCATAGAAGAGAGTAAAATTAAAATTTCTGTCAATGATTTTGTTATTTTAGCAGTAGCCAAAGCTCTAAAAGCTGTACCGGAAGCAAATGCCAGTTGGGATGAATCTGCTATTCGATATTATAATAATGTCGATATATCAGTTGCTGTAGCAATCGATAATGGTCTTATAACACCTGTAGTCAGAAATGCTGATCAAAAAGATTTGGTGACATTATCACGCGAATTACAAACTCTTATAAAAAAAGCTCGGGATAACAAATTAACTCCTGAAGAATTTCAAGGAGGAGGGTTTTCCGTCTCTAACCTAGGTATGTATGGTGTTAAAAACTTTAATGCTATAATAAATCCACCACAAAGCTGTATCCTAGCAGTAGGAGCAAGCTCAAAACGTCCAATAGTTGAGAATGATCAGATAAAAGTTGCTACTATGATGGATGTTACCCTTTCTTCTGATCACAGAGTTGTTGATGGTACTGTTGGAGCTAAATTTTTAGCTTCATTCAAAAAATTTATGGAAAGTCCTGCATTGATGCTTATATAACGTCTGATTTACACCTCACCATAACTTAAAAACTTAAATCATAGAATAAATTATGAGCTTTTCTGATAATCTAACAAAAATCTTAAATAAATACGAGGAATTATCAAAAAAATTAAGCACTGGTATAGTCGGAGAAGACTTTATAAAAGCATCAAAGGAGTATGCTGGATTAGAGCCAATTGTTCAAACAATTAATGAATATAATAAATCTACATCCGAGTTACGCGATATCAAAGAAATGGCACAAGAAGCAAATTTAGACCATGATACACAGTCGATGATATATGATGAAATACATCGTTTAGAAGCCCTGATGCCCAAACTAGAAAGAGCAGTAAAACTCTCTTTGCTACCAAAAGACGAAGCTGATACAAAAAATGCTATTATCGAGGTAAGAGCTGGTAGTGGAGGAGAAGAAGCAGCTTTATTTGCTGCAACTTTATTTAATATGTATCACAGATACGCAGAATTAAAGAGCTGGCGTTTTGAAATATTATCAATCTCAGACACTGGTATTGGTGGATATAAAGAAGCATCAGCACTAATTCAAGGACGAGATGTATTTTCTAAACTTAAATTCGAATCAGGCGTCCACCGAGTGCAAAGAGTGCCTGAAACTGAGTCAAGTGGCAGGATACATACTTCGGCAGCTACCGTTGCTGTCTTGCCTGAAGCAGAAGATGTAGACGTTAAGATCGATGACAAAGATTTACGAATTGACACATATCGGGCATCAGGAGCCGGTGGACAACACGTCAATACTACCGAATCAGCGGTAAGGATTACCCATTTGCCAACTGGTATTGTCGTTGCCTTGCAAGATGAAAAATCACAGCATAAAAATAAAGCTAAGGCTATGAAAATTCTTCGTTCTAGGGTTTATGAAGCAGAGCGATATAAAAAAGATATGGAAAGAGCCGAAGCACGTAAAGGTCAAGTTGGTTCTGGTGATAGATCGGAAAGAATTCGTACCTATAATTTTCCACAAGGTAGAGTCTCTGATCATAGAATTAACTTAACTCTCTACAAAATAGAAGATGTCGTAAGAAACGGGAAGTTAGATGAATTTATTGAAGCTTTAATATCAGCTGACGAGGCAAGAAAACTCTCAGAAGTTTAAATATATTCAAATGATTTGAGTATATTTAGCTTACCCGTCTATTAGCGAGGAGCCGCTTTGCGGTGACGTGGCAATCCAGAAAAGTGATTAGAAGTGGATTGCTTCGTCGGCTCACGTCTCTTCGCAATGACAGAGTAATGCTAATCGGGCTAGTTATATGTTAATCATTTAAATTTATAAGGAACAAACATGCAAATCTTATATTTTTTAAAAGCTACGCCATTTTATGTATATTTATTATTTGGTTACTTAATTTTTATAGGGGTTAAAGCAACTAAGCAAAGAGTTATATCACCACCAAGATTATTTATTTCTCCTGTTGTTTTCTTGTTATTTTCTATAAAAGGATATTCTAGTGTGAAAGATTTAATGTTATTTTTTATAGTACTAATTATCTCTATTATTGTTAATTGGCAATTTTTTGACAAACCACTTATGGAAATTAATAATAATAAAATAATTATTCCAGGCTCGTGGCAACCATTTATATTGATAATCATCATCTTTTCAATCAAATATTTTTTTGGGTATATGCACGTTGTAAATCCAGAACTAGCCACAAAATACAAAATAATAGAATTAATAATCTCAAGTTGGGTATTGGGAATCATGTTTTTTAAAGCAATATATTATTATATAACTAACCCATTAAGGTTCTAGATATAATGATTTAAATAGAATTAGGTGCATGAAAAATTAGTACCCTACATTTTTTATTTTATAACTATTACAACAGCATAAAAACGTCATGGCTCAGAGCCGCTTTGCGGCGACGCGGCAATCCATAAAAATTGATTAAGAAATGGATTGCTTCGTCGCTACTATCGTCACTCCTCGCAATGACGTACGTTATATGCATAAGTCCTGTTTTTAAGTTGTTTGTATTAGTATTATACTTGAGCTTTATGACTTATACACCTTTTTAAGTTGCTCAATATCAGCTCCTACTATGATTTTAATATTTCTAGTAATTTTATCATAGTCCCAATCCCACCATTTTATTTGCACTAACTCATTGATTATATCATCTGAGAATCTTTTCCTAACAACTCTACTAGGATTACCTGCAACGATAGAATATGGTGGTACATCCTTGGTAACCACTGCACATGCTCCGATAATTGCTCCATCTCCTATTGTTACTCCTGGCATAATCACTGCATTGGTACCAAACCATACATCATTACCAACTATTGTACTTCTCCTTTTATCAAAAGTTGGAGTATAATCATTCCAACCTTCAAAAATAAAAAATGGATAAGTAGAAAAACCATCCATGGGATGGTTCACATCATCCGCAATAAAAGTGGTTCCTTTAGCAATAGCACAAAACTTACCAATAATTAATTTACACTGATGATATCCTACAACATTATTACATTCAAAATGTTCTGGATATCGGTGATCATGATAATAAGTATAATCACCTACCATTATGTTAGGATTATGAATAAAATGTTTTAAAAATACAATTTCTTTAACCTGTTTTGGGTAAATATGTGGATAGTGATTGTTGGAGTGTACCATATGGGTCTTGTTTATTAATGATTTAAATAAGTGACTAATTTATTTCCATAAAGAATTTTATTCATAGAAAGTTTTGTTTTTGTCGCGATCAACCAATTTTGGAATTCTTTTTTACTTACCACTTCAATGGCAATTGGCATAAAAGCATGATTAATACCACAAAGCTCTGAACACTGACCGTAATACACACCTTTTTTACTAATCTTAGTCCAGGTTTCGTTGATTCTCCCAGGAACCGCATCGATCTTTATTCCTAATGCTGGTACTGCAAAACTATGTATAACATCTCCTGCGGTAATTAAAAATTTTACGGTAGTATTTTCTGGTATAATAATACGGTTATCAACCTCTAATAATCTTTTTTGACCAGGTTTTAAGTTTTCATCGGTAATTAAATAACTATCAAATTCAATATTATCATGATCAGGGTAGATATAGTGCCAATACCACTGATATCCTACAACTTTAACCGTCATGTCTATTTCAGGGATTTTTTCTGCAAACCGTAATATACGGAATGACGGTACAGCGATAATAACCAAAATTATTATAGGAATTATCGTCCAAATAACTTCAATCAAGATATTATGAGAGAATTTTGCTGGGATGGGATTAGCTTTGGCATTAAATCTAAGACAAACATACATTAGTAGAACGAAAATAAAGGCAACTATTCCTCCTGATATTAGCAGCAGAAAATTATGAAACTCATGGAGTTCCTCCATAAGAGGGCTTGCCGGAGTTTGCAGCAGCATTTGCCACGCCTGTGGTGCTGATGCTAGGCAGTCATGAGCAAATAAAAGATATAAAATTAGACTTCCTGCATAAGCCAATCTAGTTGGTGATTTTGTCGTCGAAACTTGCCTCCGTTCCTCACGTACGTCTATGTACGCTGCGGTATTCGGCTTCGTTTCTCCTAAAAATCTCGAGGGCTTCTTTGGCTTATGCAGGAAGTCTATTATAAATTTTTTCATAAATAGTACTTAGTGGACTTGATTATTATGCTATAGTTAGACAATATAAGATGATATACGGTTTTATTAAAGTAAAAAAGATGGTATGGTGAAAAAATTTGAAGAATTTATTGTTGACTTTAAAGTCCCTTCTGATACGATTCGGCTTACTAATAAACTTACCTAGCATAAGTCAAAAATAGTTGAGAGATTTTTAGGAGAAACGAAGCCGAGTACCGCAGCGTACATAAACGTACGTGAGGAGCGGAGGCAAGTTTCGACGACAAAATCACCAACTAGATTGGCTTATGCTAGGTAAGTCTAATGAGTATACTCAAATGATTTAAAATTACATATGGCTGGTCATTCAAAATTTAAAAATATTCAGCATCGAAAAGGTGCACAAGATAAAAAAAGGGCAAAAATTTTTACTAAGCTAGTTAGAGAAATTATTACGGCTGCTAAATTAGGTTCTGATATAAGCAATAATCCGCGGCTGCGGAGTAGTATAGCTGCAGCTCGGAGTCAAAATTTGCCAAAGGATCGAATAGATAAGGCAATAAGTGCAGCAAGTGATTCGAGTAATAAC
>CM055403.1:2678277-2694466 GCA_029228625.1 Pseudolycoriella hygida | reverse complement strand
ACTGTGGAAGATGCACGAGAGGTAATTCTAACAAATCACCCTAATAAATTACACCTCCTAGCTTCAAAAGGGGGACAAGGGCGGGCAAAAGTTACTACTCAGGATTTGATTGAGGCGTGTTTACGTCTAAGACCTGATAGAATTATTGTCGGTGAACTTAGGGGAGCTGAGGCATTTAGTTTCTTACGAGCCATTAATACAGGGCATCCTGGTTCTATATCTACTTTACATGCTGATGCACCAGCCATGGCTATAGAACAACTTAAGTTAATGGTTATGCAAGCTAGCCTAGGTATGCCACCAGATGAAGTAAAAAAATATATATTAGCGGTCGTCGATATTGTGATACAATTAAAACGAGGTAGCGGCGGAAAAAGGTATGTTTCAGAAGTATACTATAGTAAGAATAGGCAAGGCTAACTATGGAATGGCATAAAATACAAAAATTTACTCGTAACATCTTTGGGCATATTATAATACATCCGTTAGTAATATTTTGTACGATATGGGTAAGTGGAGCGATAGTTGCATTCATTACCAATGAAACTAGAGCCTTAAATATTGACTTAGTAGCCATAGATATAGCTTATAAGTGGTCTTATTGGTTAGTTAGTGTGTGGTCACAATTAACTCTCCAAGCATATAATTACTTAAAAATTAAGTTAATATTAGCCCTGACTATGCCAACAATTATAGTTATCATATTCTATTGGAAGAATTTTAAAAGAATAAAAAGTTTACAATTTTTTACTCAACCAGAGAAAGTTTATGGTGATGCTAGTTGGGCTACTGAAGATGATATAAGTAGAGCTAGTCTACGAGCAAAACATGGTATGTTACTTGGTACCAATAGTGGCGGATATTTTGTTGCTGATGGATTTCAACATGCTTTACTTTTTGCCCCAACCGGTTCAGGTAAAGGTGTAGGGTTTGTAATTCCCAATTTATTATTTTGGGAACATTCTGTTGTAGTCCATGACATTAAGCTAGAAAATCATGGTCTTACTAGTGGTTGGCGACAAAAACAAGGGCAACGGGTATTTGTCTGGGAACCTTCTAATCCTGATGGGATAACTCACTGTTATAATCCGATAGATTGGGTAAGTACCAAACCAGGTCAAATGGTGGATGACGTACAAAAAATCTCAAATTTGATTATGCCTGAGAAAGATTTTTGGAATAATGAGGCACGTAGTTTATTTCTTGGGGTGGTATTGTACTTAATTGCTGATCCGACAAAAATTAAGTCTTTTGGAGAAGTGGTCAGAACTATGCGTAGTGATGATGTGGTATATAATTTGGCAGTAGTGCTGGATACTTTAGGCAAAGTAATACATCCTGTTACTTATATGAATATTGCTGCCTTCCTACAAAAAGCTGATAAAGAACGTTCAGGTGTGATCTCGACAATGAACTCTTCTTTAGAATTATGGGCAAACCCCTTGATCGATTCGGCCACTGCCACATCTGACTTTAATATACTTGAATTTAAGAAGATAAAAACAACAGTGTATGTTGGTCTAACCCCTGATAATATACAACGTTTACAAAAATTGATGCAAGTTTTTTACCAGCAGGCTACAGAATTTTTAAGTCGTAAAATGCCTGATCTAAAAGAAGAACCTTATGGAGTGATGTTCTTACTTGATGAATTCCCTACTTTAGGAAAAATGGAAACATTTAAGGCTGGTATCGCATACTTCAGGGGATATAGAGTTCGTCTGTTCTTGATTATCCAAGATACTCAACAGCTCAAAGGAACTTATGAGGATGCTGGCATGAATTCATTTCTATCAAATTCTACATATCGTATTACTTTTGCAGCTAATAACTATGAAACAGCTAACTTAATATCTCAGCTAGTTGGTAATAAAACAGTTGAACAACGATCTTATAGTAAACCAATATTTTTTGATCTTAATATTTCAACAAGAACGCAAAATGTATCACAAGTTTCAAGAGCTCTGCTTTTACCTCAAGAAGTAATTCAACTGCCAAAAGATGAACAAATCGTTTTAATTGAATCTTTCCCGCCTATAAAATCTTTAAAAATTAAGTATTATGAAGATAAGTTCTTTACAAATAGGTTATTACCCCCTACATTTATTCCAACTCAGAAACCTTATGATCCAAATAAAAATAATGTAGATGAGGAGCAAGAAAATACCAATTCTAGCACTACAGATGCTAACACTAAAGAAGAGTGAGCATTCACGGAAAAAAGTTAAAATACAAGACGTCATTGCGAGGGAAGTTACAAACCTCAGATGTCATTGCTAGGAGGTCATAAGCTAGACGAAGCAATCCATAACAAGCGTCATGGATTGCCACGCTCACGTGCGTTCGCTCGCAATGACTCTAGAAGGTGAATTGCCACGACCTACTTGCGTGGTTTTGCTAATAGACATCTTGTACTTTTCTGTAATTTTTAAACTGCCATGGGGTTTATGCGTAAGGTGAGTTTTTTTAAGTAAGAAGTTAAGATAAATCTCTATGCGTTCAGCTATTATTGATATTGGTTATAATGCCGTGAGAGCTGTAGTTTATGAATGTGATAGACTTGGAGCTCCAGAAATTTTTAATGATAAATTTAAAAGTGATATTATTAATTTACTTAACCTAGATAATTTAGAAGTAAAGCATCAAGCATATTTGTCACTACAATATTTGATACATATTTTTGATAGGTTATCAGTAACAGATGTTAAATGCGTTGCTACTGCTGTACTTAGAGGCCATCCAAGAGCGGAAGAATTTAGAGAGATAGTTAAGAGAAAATTTAATATTAATATTGAAGTTATTTCGGGTGATCGTGAAGCTTATCTTACAGCTGCTGGATTAATTTCTGGTATTAACGATGCTTGTGGTATTGCAGCAGACCTAGGGGGTGGCAGTCTTGAGCTTGCCCAAATCAAAGACAAAAAGGTGGGTATCTTAAAGTCTCTACCTTTAGGCACTGGCCTAATCACTAATAATCACTTTGACGATATTAATATAATTAGTCAAATGATCAAGAAAGAGTTTGAAGGATTACATTGCCCAAGCTTATATTTGATAGGAGGGGCTTTAAGGTTAATTGGGCGTTCTTATATGGAGTTTGTTCATTACCCTCTTAAAAACTTACATAACCTTGAAATAAACCGTAAAGAATTTGAGCTATATCTTGAAAGATTGACCCATGTTAATATGTTAAAAATGCAATACAAGTCAAGAATTCATGGTAATGCAATTTTAGTGGCAAAATCTATGCTAGATGTATTCTTACCTGAAAAAGTAATAATTTCAAATTATGGTCTAAAAGAAGGTGTTAGATTTTCTTGTCTCCCTGAAGAAGAACAGCAAAAAGATATTATCTATGAACGAATCAAAACATTAGTAAATTTTGACGAAAATACTTGTAGTATTAAAGATTATACAGAAGTTATTAAACCTATATTAATTCAACCAGATACCACGACAATTAGTATAATTGCTTTGGTCATAATGCTTGCACAATATAATAAGAATATTGATAGAACTCTACGTTCTAATTTTATTGTTGAATTTATTTTAGCTTCAGATATTCCTTTTAGTCACCGTCAAAGATTGATGTTGAGTAACGCTCTTGCACTTACCTATACGTCAAGAAGTGATACATATATTAATAGGCTGGCAAAAAGAATGATTAATTCGTATGATTATTGTAATAGCCACATAATAGGTAATTTTGTAAGAATTGCTAGAGAAATTGATGGACCAGAATTTCAGTTACCATCTTTTTCTCTTGATTTAAAAGATAATGGATATATTGAAATTTCTACACTAAATACTTTACCAAAAATGGTGTTTGAAAAAGTGTGCGAACGCCTAAAAACTATAGGTCTAGCACGAAAGAATATTTGTTGAATTTCTAAGTAACTTATCTAATACTAAATTAACTTATAAAAAACTTTAATTTTCTAGAATATGGCACAAAAAGCAATTAGAATACCTGAAATACAGGAAAAGAATTATAGTTTTAGTGAACTTGTGAATAAGTTGTCTTGTCAAAAACAAGAACATAATCTCTTAAAAAATAGTTTTGATTTAAATAATCAAGCAACTCTATTTGAAGGTGATTGCATGAAGTTATTAAAACAAATTCCAGATAACAGCATAAATTTAATAATAACATCACCGCCATACAACATAGGTAAGGAATACGAAAAGAAATCAGATATTAATAAATATTATAATTGGCAAAAAAACGTTATCAATGAGTGTTATAGAGTGCTAAAAGATGATGGACATATTTGTTGGCAGGTCGGTAATTATGTAGAAAATGGAGAAGTAATACCTTTAGATATTTTATTATATCCTATATTCTCAGAATTAAAAATGAAAATGAGGAATAGGGTTATTTGGCATTTTGGACACGGATTACATGCTTCAAAAAGATTCTCTGGAAGACATGAAACTATTATGTGGTTTAGTAAAACTGACAATTATTACTTTGACTTAGATGCTGTTAGGATACCTCAAAAATATCCTAATAAAAAATATTTTAAGGGCAACAAAAAAGGGGAATTGTCTTGCAATCCGAAAGGCAAAAACCCATCAGATGTTTGGGATATTCCAAATGTAAAAAGTAATCATATAGAAAAAACGGAACACCCGTGTCAATTTCCCGTCGGTTTAGTTGAAAGGTTGATTTTATCAATGACCAAAAAAAATGATATTATTTTAGATCCTTTTGTTGGTTCTGGTAGTTCTTTTGTTGCAAGTCTAAAAAATTCCAGAAAATGTATAGGTGCAGAAATAGATAAGAAATATATAGATATTTCAAAAAAAAGAATTAAAGAAACATTAAACGGAACTATTAAGGTTAGAGAAATGAATAAACCCGTCTATGAACCTGAAACAGTATAATATGAAAATAGTTTATGAATATTCTCATCTTGGGGGAAGACAAATTTTACAACTTGATTATCCTAAAATTTTTCAAGAAGTTCATGAATCAATAAAAGCGATAAATGACATAAAGAAAAATAAGGTCAGCCAAGAGAAAACAAGCAAAGGAAAAATGCTTTATTCGCCAAAAGAATTAAATAATGCTTTTGCTCAACAATTTAACTCAAGAGGATTTCATGAGATAATAGATAAATATGATATTGTTATACCAAATCATGACAAGGTTATATCAAATTCATATAAACAAATAGATTTTGTAAAGGATAGAGTTTTAGTTGAAGTCCAATTTGGCAAATATGCTTTTATGTTTTATGATATGGCAAAATTCCAGTATTTTTTTAATGAAGATAAGGCTGATGTAGGAATAGAAATAGTACCATGTCACAGTTTACAACAACAAATGTCAACAGGTGTCTCTTACGGAGAACAACTTGTTTACGATATTGAACGATTAAAAAGACATTTTCCTTCTGTTCCTGTCTATGTAATTTTGGTTGATATAGGGGAATAAATATATAATCACCAAAATTACTATAAATTTGGATTGCTTCGTCGCCACTAAAGTGGTTTCCCGCAATGACGTTTACGCCCTTGCTGACAAAATATTTTTGGGTAATATAAGATACTGAAGAAGAAATTATGATAAAATGTACTCGCAAAATTGAATTTGATGCAGCTCATAGAGTGATCGGGCATGATAATAAATGTAAATTTCTACACGGTCATCGTTATGTCCTTGAAGTTACCGCTGGATCTGATGTGGTCGATAATCTTGGTATGGTTGTAGATTTTGGTCACATAAAATCGGTAATAAAACACTGGATAGATGATAATTTTGATCATAATGTTATATTACATCAAAATGATAAAGAAATAGGAGATAAAATATGTAGCTGGACTGGTCAAAAAATATATTATATGCAACAAAATCCAACAGCAGAGAATATAGCATTGCACTTAAAGTTGGATATTTTGCCACTATTATTTACTAATAGTTCCTTTTTTATTACAAAAGTCAAATTATTTGAAACACCTAATTGCTTTGTGGAGGTATAAGTGGTACAAAGATGTTGTATAATTTTAACTACGACCGATGACCAACAAGTAGTAGACAAACTAACCATTAGCTTGTTGGAAGCAAATCTAGCTGCTTGCATACAAGTAGACAATATTGTCAGCTATTTTAAATGGGAAGGCAAGATATCTTCTGTGCCAGAATATCGTATTATGGTAAAAGCCAAGTCTGATAACTATAATGCAATAGAAAAGATGATTACTGATATACACAATTATGATCTTCCACAAATAATAAAGCTTGATATTCAAGATGGGCTACCGGCGTATTTAAACTGGGTAACTCAAAGTATCTAATTTAAGAGAGTGTTTATTAGAACTAAGATTTACTCAATTATATTAAGAAGAATGGTATTATTGTCTAGGAGGCTGTCGGAGATAACTAATTAATTATATTTATTCGCAGTCAAAAAGAGCCAAATATAGAATTACTTTAGTTATTGCAGGCAACTTCCTAGCTACTTTTTACTATAAACATTCACATGAAATCAGCAAAATAAGTTTAATCAAAACACTCTTTAATTTAATTAAGTATAATAATGAAATTATGGAAAAAAGTTACATTGGGGTTAATCTTAGGTATAATGTTTGGTATATATTTTCCTGAATATGTATCTTATATAAAACCGGTAGGAGATATTTTCCTGCGTTTAATCAAAATGATTATTGCTCCTTTAATATTTTTTAGTTTAGTATCGGGCATAACTAGTATGAATGACCCTGCTTCTCTTGGTAGAGTAGGACTAAAGGCTGTTGTGGCTTTTTTGGGTACTACTTTCTTTGCTGTAGTTTTTGGTATTACAGTTGCACTTGTGTTAAAGCCAGGGCATGGTGTACACATTAACTTTGATGTTGCACAAAGTATTTCACACGATAAATCCTTTAATATGCTTAACTTTTTTGTAAATATTGTACCTGAAAATGTAGTGGGGTCCTTTGCTAATTCTAATGTTTTACAAATTGTATTCTTTGCAATATTTTTTGGGCTTGTACTAAATAAAATGGATGTTAGTGCTACACCGATTAAGAATTTATTTCACATATTATCAAAAATAGTGTTAAAAATGATCTCAATGATCATTCAACTTTCTCCATATGGTGCATTTGCTTTAACGGCTTGGATAGTTGGTACGCAAGGCTTTGATGTAATGATTAGCTTATCTAAATTAGTTGCTGCGGTAGTTATTGCTATGATATGTCAATATGGTATTTTTGGCATGTTAATTTATCTATTCTGTCGAATATCACCATTACCTTTTTATAGAAAAAGTCTAGAATATCAGGTACTTGCCTTTTCTACTTCTAGTAGTAAGGCAACGCTTGCCACCACTATGCAAGTTTGTCGTGAACGATTAGGTATATCTGAATCTAGCACTTCTTTTGTATTGCCGCTTGGTGCATCGATAAATATGGATGGGTTTGCGATAAACTTAGCTCTTACCACTATATTCTTTGCACAAATGATGGGGGTAGATTTAGCATTACATGATTATTTAGTCATTATTATTACTTCAACTCTTGGATCTATCGGTGGAGCTGGTATTCCTGGAGCTTCCTTAATAATGCTACCTATGGTTCTGTCTTCAATCAACTTGCCGATTGAAGGGGTTGCTATAATTGCTGGAATTGACAGGATATTAGATATGTTACGTACAACCATTAATATTACAGGTGATGCAACAATTACCTTGATTATCGATAATAGTGAAGGTACTCTGGATAAAGATACATATAACTCGATCTAAAATATTAGAAATTTGGTATTAGTGAACAATAAAAATATGATATAGTATAGTTAATAGTTAAACGTCATTGGGAGGAGGTTTAAGCCAAGAAGCAATCCATTTCTGGTCACTTTTTGGATTGCATCAATACTACTAAAGTAGCTCCTCGCTAATAGACGGTGTAATGCTAATCGGGTTATACCAATTCTCGAAATTAATTTAGGTTGAGGAATTTGTAGGAGACACGGAACGCAGCCTTGCTGCGTACTTAAATGTACGTGAGGAGTAGAGTACCGGTATCACGCACAAATTACCAACATAAATTAATTTCGGGAATTGGTAGTAGCTATAGTATGATAAAATGAGGATATATGAAAGTAGAAAATGTTGAGTTAAAAATAGGAGATAAAACCTTTAATTTACCAATAAAAAGAGCCTCGATCGGTCAAGATGTTATTGATGTTAGCAGTATATATTCATTAACAGGATATTTCACTTACGATCCTGGTTTTATGTCTACAGCAGCTTGTAAATCGGCTATGACATATATAGATGGTGATCAGGGAATATTGAGATATCGAGGTTATGATATTAAAACATTAGCAGAAAAAAGTAGTTTTTTAGAGGTAGCATATTTACTATTAAATGGCGAATTACCGACTATCAATCAATATAAATCTTTCTCCCAAAAAATTACTTATCATTCTTTGATTAATGAGCAGCTTAGAAATTTATTTATGGCGTTCTGTCCCTCAGATCATCCTATGGCAATTATGCTGGCGGTGGTAGGCTCTTTATCTGCATTCTACCCAGATTTTCTAAATGTAGAAGAAAATGAACGTGAGTTGATTTCTATTAGAATGATTGCCAAAATGCCAACTATTGCGGCAATGGCATATAAATATTCAATAGGACAGCCTTTTATCTACCCTGATAATAGTCTAGATTTTACTGAAAATTTTCTCTATATGATGTTCTCAACACCTTGTGAGAAATATAAAGTAAATCAGGTAGTAAAGAAAGCCTTAGATAAAATATTTATCCTCCATGCTGATCACGAGCAGAATGCTTCCACTTCAACAGTGCGTTTAGCCGGATCATCCGGAGCCAATCCGTTTGCTTGTATTAGTACTGGTATAGCTTCTTTATGGGGACCAGCACATGGTGGAGCTAATGAGGCAGTAATTAATATGCTGAAAGATATTGGTACCATAAATCGTATTCCAGAATATATCGCAAGGGCAAAAGATAAAAATGATCCATTCCGATTAATGGGTTTTGGTCACCGAGTTTATAAAAGTTATGATCCAAGAGCAATTGTACTTAGAGAAACTTGCAAAGAAGTACTAGATGAGTTAGGAAACCGTAATAATCCCTTATTACAAATCGCTACTGAGCTTGAAAAGATTGCTCTCAATGACCAATATTTTATTGATCGCAAACTTTATCCAAATGTTGATTTTTATTCTGGCATTATTTATCAAGCTATGGGTATACCCTCACAAATGTTTACAGTACTATTTGCTATCGCAAGAACTGTCGGTTGGATGGGACAATGGAAAGAGATGCATGAAGATCCAGAGCAAAAAATTAGTAGACCTCGGCAATTATATACTGGGTATGTACAAAGGGAATTTATGTCTTTTGATAAAAGGTAGCTAAAAAATAAGATATAACTAGCCCTATTAGCATTACTTCCAATTTACAGGACGATTTAAACGGGAAAGATATCATTTTCGCACTCCTCTGTTATCCTGTGAAAGCAGGAGTCTATAATGTTTTAGGATTTTTCAGTTGAATTTAATATAATTATTTTAAAAAGGTAGGTGTATCTAAATGGCATATACAGAGAAAACTAAAAATAAACTAATTACTTTTTTTGATAGATATATGATATTTGCTGGTGTAATGGGGCAATATTTGTTTTATACTCAGGCATATAAAATCTTTACTACTAAGAGTGCAGATGACTTATCTCTTGACGGCTTTTTTGTAATAATTATTGTTACTATAAGTTGGCTAATTTATGGTACAATACACAATAACATTCCCATCATTGTTGCTCAAATAGTTGGATTAATAGGAATGATAATGGTGGTGGTTGGGATATTACTTTATTCTTCTTGAGAGAACAATTATTCAAAGCAGAAGAGTATATATAGTCAATTAACTTGAATTGGCAACGTTATAAATTCGATTAGTATTTAGCCTTAACGTCATTGCGAGGAGCCACTTTAGTGGCAACGAAGCAATCCAAAAAACGATTAAAAATGGATTGCTTCGTTGACCTTATGGTCTCCTCGCAATGACGCTTGGTGAGCAGATTTTTTATTCATAATAAGAAAAATAGCAAAAAAACTGTGAACGCTCACCGGCTTAGCTATAAGAGCCTAGTTACTCACCTAATATTACGGCAACTCGATCAAATTCATTTTCTAACTTAGTTTTAAGATTTTTATATTGAGAAGTTTTTAATTCTTCCTGGGTAATCAAGCTCTTTTTTATAGTTATCATATCTGTGAATATAGTATCTTTATCCTGATATGTACATGACCTATTTACATATATCCAGGGAGTATCAATCTCAAAGTTTAATTTTTTACAATCTTTAACTATAATATTTTTGATAGTCATATATTTCTTATTAGTTTCAGGCACCCCTATAAAAATATCTGATATTTGGTCAAAAGATGTATCGGTGATATCATCTAATCTACCAGACCTTAAAGATAAAGCAGCTCCCACATTTGTTTTGGAAATTCTATTTCTTTGCTGTAAGGCATATTTGATTGTAAGGTCCTTAACAATACGAGAAGTAAGATCAGGTAATTCTAAGAGTTTCTTGTCCTCTTCATTAAGATATTCTCCACTTAACATACGGAAAGTGAAATCCTTTAACTGTTCAGCTGAAGCATATAACCCTCGACCTGTTAGGTTTGATGCCACTTCTCCCTTCATATCAAATTGACCAGATACTTTTACAATATTATTTTGTATTACTAATTCATTGTGTAATATAATTTGTGAATTTTCAGGCTGTATATTGGCAATCTTTGTATAACCACCTTCTTGAGCATCTAATACCAATGCTATTTTATTAGCAATATCTGGGAAAATTCCTTGTGCCATACTAACAAGATTTGTTGGATCAATCCAATATACTTTACCTTTTTTGTTAGTTACTTTAAGCATCGTATGATTAAAATTTCCCATGTTAGGTAAGGCATCTGGATTAGAAAAATTAGTAATACCTCGCATTACTATAATAGGTTGAACCTTATAATCAAGTTTTTGCAAGATAGCAGCAGTAACTGCAGAAAAATCTTTGCAATCACCAATTTGAGAACTAGCTATTTTTTCTAAATTTCTAGGAGAGAAACGACCTGATACAGTCCGCCAATCACCCATATATTGAATTTTTTCATTTAATGCAGAAGTAACAAAATTAATTTTTTCTTCGTCGGTATTCTTGTCTGCAGCAGATTCCGCTATATTCATGAAAATTGCAGGGAGCGGTTGATCGATTACATTAGAATATCCAAGAGCAAGTTGTTTAGCCAAATCTTGCCATTTGGTTAAACTTGACAAGGATACCCAAGTATTATGCTTAATATTTAAGATACCATTGTTTGGTTCATTTGTTAGGGCATCGTAAACAGGTTTTTCTAAGATAATCTCTGCTGAATGAAAATCACTCTCAGCATCTTTAATAATTTTTAATACGCCTTTTGGATCGTTTACTTTAATATTTAGTGGTAATTTAGAATTGATCTTAGTGTGACTTGCTTGCCAATAACCACCCCCACCGTAAAATAAATTAGTACCATAAAAATTATCTACAGGAACTTTTGTTTCAATCTCCTTATATTTTAAATATATTTCTGCTCCAAGTTCTGCTTTAGGAAATGATATGGTTATTTGCTTTAGTTGATCAAAACCTTTACCAGGGTAGACCAGTGATTTATTCTCAATCATATCTTTAGTAACTATATATTCTTGTCCGTGATAAATAGTTTTAGCTTCTAATATAGAAATTGCAGAACTATTTTCATTATAAGTCAAACGATATTGGGAAAAAGCCTCACGTCCTGATTCTTTTAGTATTTCTGCTTGCATTTCCATTATTGTCTCAGAAGTGCCATCTGGGTTAATATTAATATCGTTATTATAAAATTTAATATCAATAGGGGCATCTTCATACCTACTCCACCTAGCTTGAGCGGTATGGTTTATTACAAATACTAATAATATTAGGTGAAGAAAAGATTTTAAATAACTCATTATAATAATCCTATAAAAATTAGTTGTTATACCAATTCCCGAAATTATTTATGTTGGTAATTTGTGCGTCGATCCGGTACTCCCATCCTCACGTACATAAGTACGCTGCGGTGCTGCGTTCCGTGTCTCCTACAAATTCCTCAACCTAAATTAATTTCGAGAAATGGTATTAGTTGTATAGCTAACCCAAATATGTTTTAGATAACTTGAATTAATATAACAGATTTTTTTGATCCACTAATAGCTGTTTTCATTATTTTTGCGATATTACTTATTTTTTTCATTTTTAGTTATTGTTAGTAGCTAGAAAAAAATATACGGGTATGTAAATGTCTTAGAATTTGCTTCATGCTTGGCATGAATTTCTTTTATTTAGTACACAAGATCAAAAATTTTATATTAATAATTTTCACTTTTGTATAATATTTTATCACAACATAAGTAGTAATGAAAATGAATATTGAAAATGTAATAACAAATTTATGTGCAGAGATGGATAATCTTAAAACAAAAGTAAGCCAACTTGAGAAAGTTATTCAGCCAATTATAGGATTACATGATGTTAGTGATTGGAAACCTGGTTTAGTATATAAGTTTCTTTCTTGGTTGAAAGATTTTAGAGAGAAAACTAGTTTTATATCAGGATCTGTTTGGACAATATTAGTTATAATAAGTTTATTGGTAATATTTGTACACTTATTTCTTTATCAATATAAAATGACATCACTTGTACTTTTTGCTTTACTTAATATATTTGTATGTATAATATATAAATCTCCTATAGTGCAAAGTATTACAAACATAGTAATATTATTATTCATATTTGTTGTAGTAATAATAATTAGTCTTGAACTAGTAATTAGGGTACCACTTGTTTTTCAACATTTCACTTCATATATAAAAAATTCTATTATAAAACAAGGCGGTAATGAGATAGAATATCAATACTCACTAGGAATGTTAACATTAGGGGTATTAACTACAGTGTACATGTTATATACAATGAATCAGACTTTTTCTAGATTTTGTAAGTTTTTACAAGCTTATGGAGCTAGTTTAATTTTAGTTTATGCTTATATACTAGTCACATCTTCCATTGCTTTATTTGTAATGGGATTTTTTGAAATAGTTAATCCAAAAAATTCAGAATATGTTAATATATTATATATAATATTAGCAATATCAATAGTAGTACCTTTTTCTACTATGGAAGCTGAATCTAGAATAAAAAGATGCATGCAATCATTTGATCGTAAATGGATATATTATAAGGCATCTAATCAGTTATTATGGATTATAACTTATATGTGTTTCACTATAACTGTAGTAATATTAACAAGGGATCATTTTGAGTATATAAAAGACATTATTAAAATAGATAAAAACTCTATTGTGCATGATATAACAGCAATATTCCAAATTCAAATGCTATTGCCTACTAGCATTATGTTTATTATACATTTATTAGGTGAAGAATATAATATTGATAAAAAATGTAAGGAAATATATGGATGATATAAGTTTAATCATTTTTTCTGATAACAATTCATCTCTGAAATAAATTTAGGCTGACAAACAATCGAACCAAGAAGACTATTTTACTCTTGACTATTTATTGTCTTACTTTTATTATGACTGACAATTTGTAAATTAATACAAAAAGGTTTGATAGTTGTGGCTAAAAAAATAAAAATGTTTTGGTAAGACTTGTTAGTACAGCTGGTACAGGGTATTTTTTGGTAAAGAAGCACAACCCTAAAACCCAAACTGAGAAGTTATAGTGAAACAGAGGCTCTGTGCAAGAATCTGTGTAAATTTCAAAATAGGTTATATATCAAAAATCCTAAATATAAAGATTATATCATCAGCTGCTTCTTTTAGATAATCGAAACGACCAGAAGAGCCTTTATGCCCTGAATCCATATTAGTTTTTAGCAATAATATATTATCATCTGTTTTTGTTGCCCGGATCTTTGCTGCCCATTTAGCTGCTTCCCAATAGCCAACTCTAGGGTCAGAGATGCCAGCAGTGATAAATAGACTCGGATAATTTTGTGCTTTTACATTATCATACGGAGAATAGGACTTAATATAGTTAAAATAGTCTAACTCTTTAGGATTGCCCCATTCCTTAAATTCACTAGGGGTTAATGGCAATTCTTCATCTAGCATAGTATTTAATACATCAACAAAAGGTACATGGGCAAGTGCTGCTTTAAATAATTCTGGTTGCTCATTAATGACCACACCAATTAACATCCCCCCAGCACTGCCACCACAAACTACTATATTACCCTGGCTAGTATATTTTTCTTTAATTAGCTCTTTAGCAGAAACAATAAAATCGTTAAAAGTTCTTTTTTTATTTAGGAATTTGGCAGCTTTATACCAATCATGCCCGAGATCATCTCCACCTCTAATATGGGCAAGAGCATAGACAAATCCACGATTTACCAGAGAAATAGCTGTATTCCGAAAGGATACTGGTATGCTAACACCATATGAACCATAACCATATAAATATAAAGGATTCTTCCCATCCTTTTTAAATAACGATTTTTTATATAATAAGGTAATTGGTACTTTAACCCCATCATTATCAGCAAATATCCTTTCTACCATATATTCTTCAGGGTTAAAGCCACTTGGTATTTCTTGCACTTTCAATATTGACAGTTGGTCACTATTAAAATCATAACTATAAGTAGTGTTCGGTCTAGCAAGTGAAGAATAATTTACTCTAATATCATCTTCATCAAAATTACTAGATGCAGCAAGGGCAGTAAAAGAAGCATCTGGGAAGTGAATAATTTTTTCACTCTGCTCTTTAAGATGTTTTATTTTAATAACCGGTAATCCTTGATCACGATAATTAACTATTAAATAATTGTTAGTAATATCAAAACTAGATAAATATCTAGTTGCATCTTCTGGAATATAATTATTTTCCCACAAATCATTTTGGAAATTATGGACATTTACTAATACTATGCGAAAGTTTTTTGCTCCTTCATTGGTATTAATATAAAAATTATCACCATTATGGTCAACATCATAAAAAACCCCATCCTTTGAAGCTCTAATAAGCTTAGGCTGAAAGCTATGATCACTCATTTCTATAGCATATATTTCATTTTCATTATGACCAGATACATCAACGAAAATATATTGTCGACTGGATGATTTACTAACGTTCAACTGATATAATGGATCTGTTATCTGATGTACTAATTTATCATCGGAAATTACATGATCTAGGAAGTGAATCATTAATTTATCACAACGAAGATTCTCATTAATCGGCATATAAAAGAACCCTTTCAGATATTCATGCCAAATTATATTGCGACTAACATTATGTATTTCATCTGGTAAATATTCTTTGGTCTTTAAATTATAAACCTTAATTGTATATTGTTCATCACCGGTAAAATCAACACTATAAGCTAGTAACATATGATCAGGAGAAACTGCTACTAGACCTACATCAGTAAATTTATTATCTTTAGCAATAGCATTGACATCTAATATAATCTCTTCCGGAGCATCTACTGAACCCATTTTTCGGCAATATATTGGGTAGTCGGTATTTTCTTCAGTTCTAGTATAATAATAATAACTATCTTTTTTTACATAAGTTGATTGATCAGCCAGTTTAACTCTGCCTTTTAACTCTTCAAAGATTTTATCTTTTTCTTTTTGTAATGGATCAAAAAATTGCTCGGAATATTTGTTTTCTGCCTGTAAATATTCTATGATTTTTTTATCGCTAACATTAGGCCATTCGCTATCTCTAAGCCAGTTATATTCATCTGTAATTTTTTGATCGTGCAATAAAAAACTGTAATCAATCTTATCAGCTATAGGTAACTTCATTTTATCCTCTTTTAGTTCACAACTTATATATATAGCAGATTTTTATGTTCCACTAATAGCTGTTTTCATTATTTTTTCAGTAAACTTTCTGCATAAGTCAATCTAGTTGGTGATTTTGTCGTCGAAACTCGCCTCCGCTCCTCACGTACATTTGAGTACGCTGCGGTGCTCGGCTTCGTTTCTCCTAAAAATCCCTCAACTATTTTTGACTTATGCAGAAAGTTTAGTATAGCTAGTCCGATAATGACGCAAGAATAGACCTCTTGCAAAACTCGCTTATGCTGAGGAATTTGTAGGAGACACGG
>CM055403.1:2662381-2677777 GCA_029228625.1 Pseudolycoriella hygida | reverse complement strand
GGATTTGAAGCAGCAAAATCTAAAATTATTGCCACATCACAAGGAGTAGAAGCGGCTCAAATAGCTTATGATGGGATAATGCAGGAGGAAATTGTTGGTTCCAAAACAATCTTAGAAGTTTTAACTGCTGAAGAGAAATTATATAATGCTAAGATATCAAAAGTTGATGCATACAGAGACTCTATTTTAGCGGCTTACCAAATAAAATCTTTACTAGGGGAATTGACTGCAAAAAGCTTGAAATTAAAAGTTAAATATTTTACTCCTGAAGATGAGTTTAAAGGACTTAAGAAAAAACTTATTATAGGTTTTTAATTATGAGTAAAGACCATAAAAAAAACCAAGATATGTCAATTGAAGAGATATTGAAATCAATTAAAGGGATGATTGATAATCGTAGTGAACCCCAATCTAATGATGAAGATATATTAGAATTGACTAATATAGTAGGTGGGGGGAGAGCTTGGCATGAAGAAGATAAACTAGAAGAGGATAATGCACATAGTCAATTAGCGGAAGAACTATTGCAGGAATCCTTGATATCCGATAAATCTGCAGCAGAAACTACTAAGATTTTTCAACATTTCTCGAAAACAGCTCGAGAGATTGACATAAATGCTTCAAACTCTAAGGGTAAAACGTTAGAGGATATAGTTGTTGAGATGATACGACCACAATTAAGTAAATGGTTAGATAAAAACTTACCTTTATTAGTAAAGCAGTTAGTAGAAAAAGAGATTCAAAAGTTATTGCCAAATGATCAGAAATGACTTAGTGCAGGAAGTAAATTATGTTATAATTACAGTGATGTTAGTAGGTTTATGCGTAAGGCGAGCTAATAATATAAAATAACGTGAGAATTCTAATGTACTTTAATAGAACTCTTGGAAATGATAGTAGGAGTTTCGTCATTCTAAAATTATTAGCTAGATTAAGTTACAGAAAATTCTTAGTAACCCTTCTAATAACTATTTTTTTGTTTATAGATAGAGCTTATTCTGATCCACCACCCTTGCCGTCTCCAACGTTGCCACAATTAGAAAATGATAAAGTAAGTAAACACAAAGAAGATTCACAAGAGACAGATTCTTTAATGAAAGAAATACAACAATTTATGCCCTCCAAGAAAACGGATGATCAAGTACCAGAGCCAATAAAACCAGCATCTACACAACAAGATACCAGTAATGAAGCTAGTAAAGAAGAGGGTGAAACAGATTCTTTCATTGATTTAGGAAATAATAAATTACCAATTCTAGACAATACTCTAGATGATAAAAAGAAAAATAACCAAAAAGAATCGGATCAATTAGATAAAATCCCATCTCAAAAAACTGAGCTAGATGAGTCTAGTAAAAACAATAATAATATTAACAACAATTCTTCTACCCTACCACCGACTGAAAATCAAAATATAGAGAATCAAGATACTGTACCCCTTAAGCCTGTTGATTCACCTATTTTGCCTAAACCCCAGATAGCTGGAGATCAGACAGATTCGCTGTCTGGTGATAATAAGTCTGATACCGAAGTAACTACCACTATTGTATCACCTGTAACTATGCCTGATAAAGAGAAAAGTCAAGTAGGTAGTGAAGATAATAAGGAAGTGGCTACACCTAATCTAGATATATTGCCTTCTTTGCAGGAAAAAAAGCCTACTGAGCCACAAGCAGCTGATCCTATCATACCAGTATTACCTAAGGAAAATACTGAACCTAAAATGACTAAACCTGATATTACACCGATTCTCACAAAAGATGCTCCAGTTACTGAGACACCGCAAACTCAAACCCCTGTACCAGTCTTTGTAAAAAAGAATAAGCAACCAGATGAGTCTAGTAACATTGATGCAAAGCAAGATAGTAATTTAGTCGAAGAAGAGAAAGAACTAGATAAGAAACAACCGAATAAAGCTACTCCAATTGCCAAGACTAGTGCCATTAAAGAAATATCACCGGAAATGGCTCTGTTCATAGAAGACGAAAAACAAATGTTATTTTTGCCAGATGATGATATAGTATTGGGAAAGCTTACAGAAGAGGCAAGATTAAATCAAATGCCGATATATGCATTTATTCAAATGTTTAAGAGAATTTATGATAGTAAGCATGGAGATAATCAAAGAAAGATAATAAATAGGTTTATCGATAATTATAATAAAGACGTGCATATCACTAATAGTATAGTAAATGATGTAACAGATAGGGCATTTGAGGCGGTTAGAAAAAATAATTTATTTGCTCTTAGGGCTTTTTTAGATAATTATTCAATTATTCAAAAAAGGGGGGATGATAATTACACTCTTTTGCATGAAGCTGCAGAAACTGGCAATTATTATATGGCAAAATTTTTGATTATGCGTGGGATAAATATTAAGGCTACTGATTATCATTATAGAACAGCATTGGAAATCTCTGATGAACAAAATAATAATGTTAGTTGCTTGATAAGGAAGGCAACAGTAAATTAATCTCGAAAGGAGCTATAGAAGATGATAACACTTAAAATTATTTACTATTACGTCAAATGAAAAATTTATTTTTACAACACCCTCAATCGTTAAAAGAAACTTACTTCGGGCATCTTAAATACTCTTTTTATCTTAGTTGTATCTTGATAAAAATTGGTGCTATTTCCTTTATTCACGGTTTGTTTCCTTTTTTATTTGTTACAACTACAAGTGATATGGTTGAGAAACTATCAAAAGACTTAGTGAAGAGACGTAATAGTTCGACAAGAGAAATGCTTAAGGATAATTCAATGCAATAATATGATATAGCTAACCCGATTAGCTATACTCCGTCATTGCGAGAAAGACCGTAGGACGACGAAGCAATCCAAGAAAATGGTTAGAAATGGATCAACTATGTTAGCAATAAAAATTTAAATAAATTTGGTTTAAATTTTTATTGCTTCTGCAGAGCTAGTTAAATCACGTAACTTAGCGTTTGCAATCACAATGATCTTCCGCATTAACGCTACCATTGCAACCATTTTCTTTTTTCCTCTATTGATCAAATTCTCATAAAATACCTTCAGTTTAGAGTTAGAATTTCTAGCAGCCATAGCAGCTACAAACAACATAGGTCTTACAAAATTTCGCCCATGAGCTGTATGCCTATACCCACTATATCTACCACTATCATTAGATATTGGGGCAACGCCCACCAATGAGGCTATTTGCTTACGGTTTAATGTACCAAGTTCAGGTAACAACGCTATAAACTCATTAGATACGACTTTACCTATACCAGTAATAGTTTGCAAAGTCTCTTTCTTGGCTTGCAATATCTTATCTTTTGCTATTATGTCATCTATTTCGCTAGTAATAGAGGTAATTTGTTCTTCTAATAGTTCGATCATTTTAACACAACTAGATTTGGTTAAATTAGTTCTTGGAGATTGAGACCTATTTTTTTCTGCAATCAACATTTGCTTGAGATCGTTCCTACGTCCTACTAATTCATATAAATCTAAAGCTTGTTTAGATTGCACTTTAAATAGCTCTAATCTTTCTGACCGTTCAAAACCATAAAGTGCCAGAGCTTTGGCGTCAAGATTATCAGTTTTAGCTGCATTACCAAAAGACCGAATAAAGTTTTTTACTTTACGAGTATTGGCTCTATGTACAGCAATAGTTTGAGTACAAAGAGTTAGTAATATTTCCATTTCGTATCCACCAGTAGTTTCTAAAACGCATAACCCAGAACTAAGGCTTTCTTTGTAATCCTTGATAAAATTAGCTATTCCATTAGTATTGTTCTCATATTCTTTAGTTTCTTTTTTACTATGAATAGCAACAACAAAATTGAATTTTCCTATATCAAGACCGATAAAATTATTATATAATAGCATATATACCTCGAGATATTTAATGTTTACGATTGTAAGCGGGCGTGCAAAAGCATCCCAATCAACTATTCAAACGTCTCGGGGATTTGGGCTAGAGTACCAGGATCCATTCGGTCTTAAAACCAATTGCTACACGGTCGCTCACGCTCGCACAGCAATAGTCATTATTATGGCTATTGCTGAACACCCCCTTAAAGTCAGTATAAATCATTATTTACATTGACTTCAATATCTATTATATCATACTTTTAACTTACAATTGCTTCGACCATTACATGGTCTCGCAATGACATGTATACAACCCATTGCCATAGGTTTATGCGTAAGGAGGTGAGTTAATTAAAACTGTTCACGACCCTACCTGTTTCATGTTATTTTTCTTGATAGCATAGCTAATCAGCTCATCAATAACATTGTTTTGTATGGCACTTGCAATATCTTTCTCATTCTTTTTCTGAATTTCCTGCCTTTTTTTCTTATCAATTTTTTTTGATTTTATATAAGCAAAATACGCCTTATCTTCTGACTGAAAAACTGGGGTGTTGGAGCCAATATTAGCCTGGAAAATTGCTAATAGTAATTCTGTTGGTAATTGTTGATTATTATGAATTTCAGACCTGGAAAAAGCTGTAGATTGGCTGGTAATAACTTTTAGAAATTCTTTATTCTTAGCTGGGATGTATTCTTTAGCAACAGTTCCTATGGTTTTTAAATTTAGCTCTCTCAAATACTGTTCGTTCCATAGTTTTTGCACTTGCTCCTTAATTGCTGAGAATTCTAGTACTTTGCTTGGTTGAATAGATTTAATCTCAACTAATATAAAGGTTCCTTTGTCAGTTAGTTCTATTGGATATGATAATTCTCCTTCTGCAAGATCAAAAATACTGTCAGTATTTTGGGCAATATCAATTTTATTAATCGCTAAATCCTTATAACTTATCGACTCTAAATTCTGTATGGGCAATTCATATTTTCCAGCAATTTCTGTTAAACTTGAACCAGCTGCAACGTCATCTTCTAGATTTTTAATCAATAATAGTTTCAACTCCTCTGTTTTTTGCTGTTGTAATAATTCGTTAACTTGTTTTTTGACCTCGCTAAAGTTTTTATTAGCAAATTCTTCTTTATTGTCATGATAAAAATTTAATAACTCATCGTCGCTATTGTGAATTTGCTTACGTAATATTTCATTCGATATTTTTACATAAGATAAGCTACGTTTTTCCGGTACTTCAAACAATGCTAGGTTATTTTTGTACAAATCTTCTAACTGTGCTGTGGTTGGAGGGGGTATTGATAAGTCTTTAGATCGATGCTTTAGATCAATTTGTACAAGATCTACCTCTCTTGTTTCTGCCATATAATCTATGAAATTCTTGACCATTATTTTTGGTGTATGGAATGATTCTATAAAAATACCAATTAGCATATTCTTTAAATTATGTTCTTTAATGTCAGATAAATAATCCTCTTCACTAATATAAGAATTTTTTAGAAAAGCTTTAAATAGCTCTACGTCAAATAGACCTTGCTCATTCTTAAAGTTAGGCGATTCTTTAATCAATTGGATCACAGTATCGTCAGTTAAATCTAAATTATAATAGTGTACTAAGTAGTTGATAATACGATTATTGATAAGTTTTTTAATAATAAAATTATCAATATTCAACTGCTTTATATCTTCTTCACTAAGATTTGTTCCGGTTTGTCTTTGAATAACACGAATTTGTTCAGCTTTTTCTTTTAGGAAATCTTCTTGGCTAATATTCTTTGCATCAGAAAAGGTAATCAAATCAAAATTATTGCTAGTCTGTAATACATCCTTAATTCCCCATCCGACAAAGGCGAAGGCAATCATGCCAAGTAAAACACGCATTACAAAACTATCAGCAGTGTTTCTAATATTATTTAACATAAATATAAAATTTTTCTTCTTTAAGTTTTCACAATACACTAAAATAGTTCGTCCACTAATATCTGCAAGTGATTTTTATGAAAAAACTTATTATTGCTAATTGGAAAATGCATATGAGCTTAGATGATGCATTTGAATTTTGCACTAAGCTTACAGAACAACAATATAATAATCAGCTTATTATAGCCCCTCCTATCCCTTACCTTGCTTATCTATCTGACAAATTTAAATCTTTAGAATTTTGTGGACAGAATGTCAGTCAATTTGCAGGACAGGGGAGTTGTACTGGAGAATATTCTAGCTTATTACTAAAACTTAGTAAAATTAATTACTCCATTGTTGGTCATAGTGAACGTAGAAATCTCTTTCAAGAATCTAGTGAATTAATAAGACAAAAAGCAGAAAATTGTTTAAAAGCTCAGGTTACCCCTATTATTTGCATTGGAGAGGATCTAGCTACACGAAAAAATAATAATTATAAGAATTTTTTATTAAAGCAATTAGAAGAGTCTTTGCCAGAAGTAGGTAAGCAGCATTTAATAGACTTCCTGCATAAGCCAAAGATAGTTGAGGGATTTTTAGGAGAAACGAAGCCGAGCACCGCAGCGTACATAGACGTACGTGAGGAGCGGAGGCGAGTTTCGACGACAAAATCACCAACTAGATTGGCTTATGCAGGAAGTCTAATAGTGGCATATGAACCAATTTGGGCTATAGGAACAGGAATTATTCCTAGAAAAGAAGAACTAATAGAGATATTTGAGGTTCTTAATTATTATCTCAAGCAAAGCCAAGTTGCAAATAATATCAGCTTGGTGTATGGTGGATCTGTAAATTTAGATAATATAGAAAAAATATTGAATCTACAGAATATTGATGGGGTTATGGTTGGCAAATCTTCACTTGATTATCAAATGTTAGTTCAAATGTTAAGTTATAAGGTTAAATTATAGGGTTTTTAGAAAATGATGAATATATTACTTTTTGTTCATATTGTGATAGCAATATTGCTAATCATCGTAATTTTGATGCAAAAGACTGGTAGTGATGGATTGAGTGGCATTGGTGGTGGTAACGGGACTATGGGTGTTGTAGCAGGCAGGACAGTGGTTAATTTTTTGACTAAAACTACGGTAGTACTTGCCACATTGTTTATAATCAATGCTATTATTCTGGCTAATCTGTCTTCTAAGAGAAACCCCGGGATAATTAAGAAAATAGAGCAAGTTGATGATAAGCAACCAGAATCTAGCTTGCCCATTGCTAAATAGAATACTCCATCTATTAGCGAGAAGATACTTTAGTAGCGACGAAGCAATCCATTTCTACTTACTTTCTTGGATTACGCCTTCTCGCTAATAGACGTTTTGTACTTTAACTTTTTTTCTGTGAAGGCTCACGCTATTAATTTACAACTGTAGTACTAGGTAAGTCTATTGTTTTAGTCCTTATATTTTAACTCCACAGAATAAGGAGCAACCTTTGAAAATATTTTACCAATTATTGGTATTTTAGTGATAATGGTACTAGCAAAAAAGAAAGAAGGTATCACATTACCTTTAAGCTTTATTTGGTGTTTATTAGTATCAATTGTACCTTTCATGGTAAAATCAAAGAATGGTCCAGTAGCTGATGTATCAGTAATATTTATGGTATTACCTATATAACTAAAGCTACCTGTCATGTTATTAAACATGATATCCTTATTATTTAATATAAAACTCATAAAACCTGGGAACGAAACAAATGATACCATTCTAGTTAGAAAGGACATATCGGTAGTAACAAAACGTTTTATGTCAAATGTACCATCTAAGATTGGTATCACTTCACCCTTCTTAACCTCATGTCTTTTTGTATCAAGTGTTAGATTTATAATACCAGACTTCATGTTATTATACATGCCAATACCTCTAAATAAAGCTCCAGCATTATCACAGGTAACTATCCATTGTTCCATATCTTTTTTTTCTGTAAGTAACATTTTAAAAGATTTAGTGCCAATTTTTGAATCTAAATAACCAGAAAAGCATTTTATTTTATTACAATCAATTTGTAAATTAAGCTTATCAAGCATTATATTATTTTTTAACCTTACTCTATCTACATCAACTCTTAAATGAGTGTTTTTTGCATCCCCTTCTTTTTCTAAGAATTGCATCATATTAGATTTAGACAAATCTAGTTGTTTTCCATGAATTTCGGCACTCAAGCTATCTTTACCCAAAAGCAACTTTCCTACTAGGTCGGTCGTATCATAAGTAATGACAGGTAAAGTAACATCATATTTAGTATCTTGCACTTTAACCTTACCAACTATTTTTAAGTTATTTTCTCCTGAGAGGTCAAAATTAATATCACCCTTTAGGTCATTATCTAACTTACCAGTTAAAACAAGTTTAGCTTCACTGGAAAGGTTTTTATGTATAGATATTTTATCAATATAAAATTCCAAATTCTTGAGATTAGCATTGGCTTTGATAAAGCCGGTAGTATTATACTGACCTTTCTTATTTTTTGGTTTTTTCCTATCTTGTTGTTCTTTATATTCAAAATCTAGGACACTACTACCTGAAATTAACTTGAATATACCAAGCTTCTGGTTATTACCCACAATGGTAGTTTTTACTTTTAATAGATAGTGATAATCATCATGGTTATTATCCTCGATATTATATTGATAAGTAAAATTACTGTCATAGTCATTAATTTTACCTGTACCGATCAAGTTTATCTTATCACCATTGAATGTTCCGGTTATTTTTGCATTCTTTAATATGATATTGTCACTAAATGCTTTACCATTTACTCCAGTTATTATTGTAGATATGTCATAAGTATTTTTTATAGCTGGACTAATCGGTATTATTATGCCAATTTTTGAATTAGCGGTTCCAGTAATCTTCTTAAGATCGATTCCTTGTTTTTTTACTTTATTATAATCCTCATTTGAGATGAAATCGATTAGATCAATAACCTGTCCTTTAGCTATGGCACTAACGATAAAATTTGACTTATCCATTCCTTGCCAATCAAAGGTTATTACTCCATCTGAAATAAGGCTATTACTACTATATGCCTTATTTAATAGGAACTTAACCGATGTTCCAGATATAGTAATATCAGTATCAATTTTTCTTAAAGCTGGAAAATCTACATCATATTTATATTCAAGATCTACAACATGCAGTTTGGCTTTTAGGAGCGTTTCTAGAGCAATATTTTTCTCTAAATTGTTCTTGTCAAAATTAATATCAAATTCCCCATTTCTAATATAACCATCTTTGATATATTCCTGTAAAAATAAAATTACTTGATTATTAGGGATAATTTTCTCAGCAATTTGATAAATCATTATAGGAATATTTTCAACATTACCATTAACTTGAATTATGCTACCATCCAAGATACTATTGAATAATAGATAGGCTTGATCACCAAATGCTAGTTTGCAATTAATTAATTTCTTTGAAGCCGTAGAAATTCCACTGTTATAAGAGCAAAATCCTTCACCCTCAGGTAATTTTTTACCATAACTATCGAGTAAAGTAATATTTTTTATAGGACTTAAGTTTAACTGTGTTTCAATCGTATTTTTAAAAAAATCTAAAATATAACTAGCAGATATTTTAGTATCTATTATCGGTTGATTATCTTTAGAGATTAAGGAAAAATTGTCTATGTTAATAATACTATGAATTAATGGCTTACTTGTTAAATTATCAATAATAAAACTAATCTTGAAATCAGTAATCTCACTTTGAGTGTTATGTGCTAAATCCATAAAGATTTTATCGACTGACAAAGTATTATTTCTTATTTGTAAATTACCAAGTCGTATTTTCATACCTTTTTTATCGAGGTAAAATTCTATTACCTTCTTAATTGGCTTATCTAAATATCCTTCACTACTGCTTAATATTAATAAACTTAAAATTACTACAATTGTGCAAACTATTATGGTTAGGTTAATAAAAAATCTTTTAATGAACATCATTTTATTATTTAGTATTTGGTCAATTAATATATACTTTTAGCCAAATGTTATTGCGAGGAGGCATAAGCCTCCGAAGCAATCCATATGACAAGTTTCATGGATTGCCACGCTCACGTACGTTCGCTCGCAATGACATCGGGTTAGATATAGCATTATAGCATAACAAAGTTGTTGCACTAAGTATATAAGGATAATTAATGAATATTAAACTTCATGTTATAGGTACTGGTTACGTTGGGTTAGTATCTGGCGTAATGATGAGTTACCTAGGACACGACGTTACTTGTTTAGATACCGATATTTCTAAGATCAATCAACTAAAAAAAAATATTTTACCAATTTATGAACCAAAACTAGCTGAATATCTACCGGCATTAGTAAAATCTGGTAAGTTGCGATTTACATCTAGCTATTCGGCTGAATTACAAAATTCACAAGCAGTATTTATTACAGTAGGAACACCACCTCTCCCTTCAGGAGAGGCAGATTTACAATATATATTTACTGCTATCGATAATTTATGTGAATGGATTAGAGATGATTGTTTGATTGTTATAAAATCTACTGTACCTCCGACAACATGTAACCGAATTATTGATTATTTAAACAACAAAAATCTTAAATTTTCTGTTGCTTCAAATCCTGAATTTCTTAGAGAAGGTACTGCTGTAGATGATTTTCTAAACCCTGATAGAATATTAATTGGTACTAATAATAAACAGGCAGAAGATTTACTAAAAGAGATTTATCGACCTTTAACTACTAGAAATATACCTCTTGTGACTACTGATTTGGTTACTGCAGAACTTACTAAATATGTTTCAAATGCTTTTTTAGCGACCAAAATTGCTTTTATTAATGAGATGGCAAATTTATGCGAGAAAATTGGGGCAAATACTAAAGAGCTATCTTGTGCTGTTGGATTGGACAAAAGAATAGGTAGAGAATTTTTAAATGTTGGTCCTGGATTTGGTGGTTCATGTTTTCCTAAAGATATGTTAGCACTTGTACAAATAGCTACACATTATCAATGTAACTTCCAAATAGTTAATTCTGTTATAAATAGTAATTATCAGAGACCATATGATATGGTGGATAAAATCCATTATATCATAGGCAATGATTTACATAATAAAGTTATTAGTGTATTGGGTCTGACTTTTAAGGCTGGTACAGATGATATTAGAAATAGCCCAGCTATTAAAATCATTGAAATACTAGTTGATAAAGGAGCGAATATTAAAGTTTTTGATCCGGTAGGTATGAATAATGCTAAAAAAGAACTAAAAAATGTATTTTTTGCTGATTCAGCACTTAGTGCATGCAAAAATAGTGATATAATTATAGTGGCTACTGAATGGTCGGAGTTTAAAGATTTAGATTGGTCACTTATTCACCGCCAAGTTAAATCCCCTGTGATTATCGATCTCAGACATATTCTTGATGGAGATATGCTAAAAGCCCTAGGATTTAAATACTGCCTAATTTGATCTTCGTCTACCAACTTTATCATGGGAGTATACATGCAGTTTGATTTTGTTCATTTAAGAGTACAAAGCTCATATTCATTTCTTGAAAGTGCTTTAACAATTGATCGTATAATAGAGCTAGCACGCTCACACAAAATGCCAGCAATTTGTTTAGCCGATAATGGTAATTTATTTGGCTCACTAGAATTTGCTCTAGCTAGTTGTAAAGCAGGAGTACAACCTATAAATGGTGCAATTGTAAATGTTGCTTTTACCGAAAATAATTTTTATGAAATTGTGCTTATTGCCAAGGATGAAATTGGTTATAAAAATTTACTGAAAGCTGTTAGTGATAGTTTCACTAAAAATGATCGTAAAATTTGTAATCATATTACTTTTGATGATTTAGTTAAGTACCAGGAAGGGCTGATTATTTTGTCCGGTTATACTGATGGTATAATTGGCAAAAGTCTGATTGCTAAGGACGAAGAATTAGCCATTTTTTGGGCAACTAAACTACAAAGCATTTTTGGTGATCGTTTCTATTTTGAGATTATGCGACATAATCTGGCAATAGAACAATCTATAGAAGAAAATTATATAAAAATAGCCAGTAATCTTGGTATTCCACTAGTTGCTACCAACAAAGTATTGTTTAGCGATGTTAATATGCATGATGCCCATGATGTATTATTATGTATATCTACTGGCGTTAGCAAAGAAGTGGAGGAGCGTAAAAAGGTAAGTAACGGATGTTATTTTAAATCACCAAAAGAAATGTTAGAGCTTTTTAGTGATTTACCTAATGCTATACAAAATACGGTACATTTAGCCCAAAGATGCCATTTTATGGCACATGCTAACCCACTAATGTTACCAAATTTCTCTAGTCTAAATATTAATGAAATAGATATAATTAAGGAAGAATCGACAGCTGGACTACTATTAAGACTTGATACAAAATTTAACCGAGAAAATATTGCCATAGATAAGCAGGAAGAGGTTAAACAGCAATATTTAATTCGTCTTAATTATGAACTAGATATTATTTGTCGGATGGATTTTGCTGGCTATTTTCTTATAGTTTCTGACTTTATAAAATGGAGCAAGCAACAAGGTATTATGGTAGGACCTGGTAGAGGTTCTGGGGTGGGGTCAGTAGTTGCATGGAGCCTTCTAATTACTGATCTTGATCCTCTTAAATTTGGCTTACTATTTGAGCGTTTTTTGAACCCTGAACGTATATCAATGCCAGATTTTGATATTGATTTTTGTCAAGAGCGACGAGGAGAAGTCATTAATTACGTACGTTCTAAATATGGGGATAATAAAGTTGGTCAAATTATCACTTTTGGTAAGATGCAGGCAAAAGCGGTGATCAAAGATGTATCACGAGTTCTTGGTTTACCTTATAAATATGCCGAATGTCTAACTGAACTTGTACCATTTAATGCTGTTTCTCCTGTTACACTAAATCAGGCTATCAAGGAAGTAAAGGAGTTGAATGTAGCAGCAAATGGTAAAGGATTGTATAACTTAGACGGTCAAGAGGAGCTGATAAAACAAGTGCTAGATACATCCTTAGTGCTTGAGGGGCTTAATAGGCATGCTTCTACCCATGCAGCAGGGATAGTTATAGCTGGTAAAGATTTAGTAGAAATATTACCGGTTTATAAAGACCTAAATTCGGATATGTTGGTAGTACAATATTCGATGAAATATTCTGAGATTGCTGGTTTAATTAAATTTGATTTTTTAGGTCTACAAACTCTGACTGTCATTACTAAATGTCTAGAACTACTAAAACATCAAGGCATAAATATTGATTTTAGTAATATGCTATTTGATGATCAGAAGACTTATGAAATGCTGTGTAGTGGTAGAGCTATTGGTGTTTTCCAGTTTGAAAGTAGTGGTATGCAGGATAGTTTAAGACGTCTTAAACCTGACTCCATCCAAGATATAATAGCGTTAGGAGCATTATATCGTCCTGGTCCGATGGAGAATATCCCAACTTATATTGCTTGTAAGCATGGTTTGCAGCAACCGGATTATTTACATGAGATGCTAAAACCAATTTTAGAAGAAACTTATGGAGTTATTATATATCAAGAACAGGTCTTAGAAATTGCTAAAGAAATGGGAGGCTATAGTTTAGGTGGAGCAGATATACTGCGTAAAGCTATGGGGAAAAAAATAAAATCCGAAATGGCAGAGCAAGAAGAAATTTTTGTTAAAGGGGCAATAGCCAACAATATTTCACGTCAGCAAGCCCAATCCATTTTTGCAACGGTAGCTAAATTTGCCAGCTATGGTTTTAATAAAGCACACGCATCAGCTTATGGAGTAATATCTTATCAAACAGCCTATCTGAAAGCCAATTTCCCTGCTGAATTTCTAGTAGCATGCTTAAATCTTGAATTAAATAACCATGATAAGATTAATCTATTTATTCAAGAAGCCAGAAATAATAATATTGCTATTATCCCTCCTAATATCAATCTTTCCACTGGTTATTTTAGTATTATAGATCCGTCCCAAGAAGTCGAAGAACCTAAATCTATAATTTATGCCCTAGCCGCTATTAAAAGTGTTACGGTTGATTTTGGTAAAATATTAGTAGAAGAAAGAGTTAAAAATGGTAAATTTAAAAATATTATAGATGTTATTGAAAGGCTGCCTCTTAAATCAATTAATCGAAAATTATTAGAGAATCTTATTAAAGCTGGATGTTTTGATACGTTACATTCTAATCGTAATCAGTTATTATTAAGTATCTCTAAACTTCTAGCTTATGCTTCTTCCTACCATACCGAAAAAGTTTCTGATCAATTTAGCCTGATTAAGGTAAGTTCAACAAATCAGCAAGTCTTAATTGATGCAGAACCACTGGATAATAATACTGCGTCTGGTTATGAATTTGAGGTATTAGGGCTGTTTATTACATTACATCCATTATCAAGATATCAAGATTTGTTAGCCAGGCTTAATATTTCGACTTCAATTAATCTACAAAATGACTTTCCAAATGGTTCAAGTCAAATAAGGATTACTGGCGTGATACAAAAAAAAGATTCGCGTATGTCATCTCGCGGCAGGTTTATCACTTTACAACTATCTGATCAATTTGGGATTTTTGAATTGACTATTTTTAGCGAAGAAATACTAAAAGATTTTGTGCATTTACTTGATATTCAAAGTTTAGTAGTAGTGAGTTGTGATTTATTTAAAGATGCTGGGGGAACAAGGTTAATTGCTAAAAGTTTTGCAACTATTGACGATATAATAAATGAAGAACGATTAGAGATAAAACTTTACCCACAAAATCATTCTGAATTATGTCAAATAGTCGATTTGCTTAAAAAACGTATTAACCATGAAGGTAATAATATCAGAATAATTTTGCTGCTTAAGATTAGTACAGATAATAACTTTACAGCTAAAATATATTTACCAGAGATTCTATCTTTAGAAACTGAAGATTTTGCATTTCTCAATCAATTTACGCTGTGTTCTGCACTAGATTAATAATAACCTGCTTTGTTTTTCTAACTTTTCAAAGTTCTAGGATAGGAAATGAATCCTAAATAACAATGAGGAGGTCCATATTGTCAATAAGCGTTGAAAAGTGACCCATTAAGAGCGTGCAAAATTGACCCAGTAAATGGTTTAATGTGGGTTGAAAAATGCCCCATATAAGAAGTGGAAAAAAAAACAACTATATTAACCCATTATTATCAATCAATATCCTAATATTTATAAAACTAAACACATTACTTTTTTTATCTTTATTTTATAACCTAATTATACCATGTTAATTCTATATTGAAAGATAATTAGTATGAAATGCCTCAAAAACGCAAAATGATAAAATTCGTATTTCAGAACCTTGAACTGAATGGCAAAAAAATTGAGACCTCTCTACATTTCCCGTTCGATATTTTTGAGAAAACGACAACTCGTACGGAAGTGGCGGAGCGTAGTGGACAATTTCCGAACCCAATCAGATACTAAATTGCTTGTTATCCAAGTCATGACGCTCTATTATTAGAGCTTTGTCACTTCATATTGCAACTCCATATTTTTCCCACAAAATGCCATCGAAATTTTTAACATTTGTTTTACATGCTGGTACTCCTTTATTTTTGTATCATATTTTC
>CM055403.1:2645266-2661881 GCA_029228625.1 Pseudolycoriella hygida | reverse complement strand
CAGTTCTCTCTGCCTGTTAGCTTCTGCCCTACGGTTTTCCATCTCTTGCCAATCATTTGCACTCCGTGCCCAACTTGCATCCCAATCTTTATCTTTAGACATAATAAATCCTCATAAATTAATTGATGTTACTTAATTATTATATATTTAACTAAAGCCAATAATCAGGCTAAAATAAGTGTTACTATAATTGGCATATCATGTCAATTAATATGTTTTAATATTTTTGTTATTCAAGTACTATTTTTGTTTATAATTTTCATGCCCAAAATATAGCAGCCAGGAGTTGCTTGCATTGAAGATAACTCGAATATTGGAATATATAAGAATAGTAGTAGTAATGCGGCTGAAAAAACTCAATCCATAAATATTTCCGCTAAAAAAAGAAATATTTGTTAAAAAAAGCCAAACAAGACCTACAACTGGTCAGCAAGTTATACAATATCTAAGATTAGATGGGGGTTTTAATTGGTAGTAATAGACAAGACATATATAATAGGTTACAATGAAGGGATATGTCAAACTATAGCTCTTCTGAATCTATTTAACATAGGAATATTAACATGAGTGATAGCAATATTAATACTACTTATTTACGTACAAATTATGAGATACCACCTGATCCTCAAGTGGAGCCTGAGGCAGGAAAATGTAATAATTATAACTTGAGAAAGAATAATGGTGCTGCTAAATGGATAGTGATGCATTATACAGAGTGTAATTTTGTTGAAACTATCGATGTATTTACCAGGAATACATCAAATGTCTCAGCTCATTATGTGATAAATACTGATGGTACCATTTATCGACTTGTACCAGATCAGTATAGAGCTTGGCATGCTGGCAGAGGAAAATTAGAACCAGATAGTGACCTTGATCCAGTTGATCCAGGACTTATAAACTCAAGGTTCTGTGGATTCTATGGATCAGGCGATAAAGCCAGTAATTTAAAAGAAAATAGTATGCTTAATCCTCATATTGTGAGTTCAATATTTGATAATGACATGAATAGTTGGTCCATTGGTATTGAACATGTTGCTTCTGGCACAGAACCTTTTACTGAACAGCAAATAGATGCCAGTATTGGACTAGTTAAAACATTAGTATCTAAATATGGAATAAACCCAAAATTAATAATAGGTCACAGTGATTGGACATCAGGTAGAAAAATAGATCCTGGTATATATTTCCCTTGGGAGAGGTTTGCTAAAGCATCTCTTGGTTTTTATTCTTTTATCTCAAGAAAGGAAAATCCTAAAGTTATAATATCTTATAATGATAAAGCAAAACAGGATAAAAATAAGATTGAAGAAGTACAGAAACTACTTGAGAAATTTGGTTATCCAATTATAAAAGCAGATAACTCAAATCTAGGCTTATTAGATGATGATACTATATCAGCTATGTTGACTTTTAATATTCATTATACAGGAGATATTTTAAATAATAGCACGCTCAAAAAACAATGGGATATATTATGGCACAATTCTAGTGACAAGGATGCCCGAGGAATATTAGCTACTTGGAGTGAAAATAGTGATAATGTATTAAATGATCTGATAGCTTAATAAGCTAATTCAATTAATTATACCACCGTCATGGCTCAGAGTAGCTTTGCAATGTACCGTCTATTAGCGAGACCATGTAATGGTCGAAGCAATCCATTTCTAATTACTTTCCTGGATTGCATCAATGCTACTAAAGTAGTTCCTCGCTAATAGACGTCTTGTATTTTAACTTTTTCCTGTGAACACTCACCCTTCAAAATCCTTGGACATAAGCGAGTTTTGCAAGAGTCCTATTACTGTTTGATGACTTAAGTATCTTCATAAACATCCTTTCGATGTTTAATAGTAACAATAATAACTGTTTTTGTTTCTGACTCAATTCTATATACGACACGGTAATCACTGACTCTAAGACGTCTATGTCCCTTAAGGCTGTAATGCAACGGCTTTCCAAAGATAATTGGATCTATCATTAATCGTTCTTCAATAGCACGTTTAATAAGAGTTCTAGCACTCAACGATAGATTTGGAATGTGTTTTTGTATAACTTCTTTTAGATAACGTATTTGGTATTTTATTTCCATGCGTCATCATGATCGTAGGTTTTAACCCCGTCTTTATCAAGCTTCTCAGCTACTTTACATAAGTAAAATTCTTCACGCATTTCTAGTGCTTCAAGGGCTAGTTCTTGCACTAAAATTGCTACAGACTTGTGTTCTTGATGAGCTAAATAGGAAAGCAAACCTGAGATTTTTTCTTCAAAAGTAACATTGATTTTTGGGTTTTTAGTTGCCATTATATGTACCTCTATTGCAATTCAACATAAATATAATGTAACACTTTTACATCTTATGTCAAAGCAACAATTATAAACTCAAAAGACTCATTAATCAACCTTTTCTCCAATTAGTTGATCCATCTGGTTTATCTTCTAGAATTATGCCATCTTTTAGTAAGTCTTGACGAATTTGATCAGCTAATAGCCAATTTTTTTGTAATTTGGCTTGTTGTCGTTTGGCAATCAGCTGGAGAATTAGTTGATCATTCTGTTGGTCATTTATTGTGCAACGAAACCATACATTAGCCGGTTTGGTCATTAGACCTATAAAATTGCTGCAAGAAAGTAAATAAGACGCATATTTATATTTATCTTCTTCTTTGGTACTGGCAAAAACCAATTTGGCATAATCGTTGATTATTTTAATGGCAAGAGGGGTGTTCAGATCATCAAATAAGCTTGATAAAAATTCTTCTGAAATATTTTGCCCATCAAGCTTGTTAATGTCCAAATTTTCTATCGCTCTATACCAATAATTCATTGTTTTTTTAACATCTTCTAAAGCCTTATCGTTATAATCTAATGGTTTTCGGTAATGGCTGCTCATTAGCAATAATCTAACCACGTCACCTGGAATTTTCTTATCTATCAAGTCTTTTACCGTAATAAAATTATTGAGTGACTTACTCATCTTTTCACCATTACAGGTTAGAAATCCATTATGCACCCAATATTTAGCAAAGTGAGAATTCGGAAAAGCACAGGTACTTTGTGCTATTTCATTAGTATGATGAGGAAAAATTAAATCTGCTCCACCACCATGAATATCAAAATTTTCTCCTAAATATTTATAACTCATTGCTGAACATTCTATATGCCATCCTGGTCTACCTCTTCCCCAAGGACTATCAAAATTTGCCAATATTTCTTCATCTTTATTGGCTGGTTTCCATAAGACAAAATCATGTGGTTGCTTTTTTGATGGATTATTTTCAATACGTACCCCTTCTAGCAGCTCCTCAAGATTACGATTTGATAATTTGGTATAATCTGGAGCCGTAGAAATATCAAAATAAACATGGTTATCTGCAATATAAGCATGGTTCAGGTCAAGTAATTTTTGAATGATCATCACCATATCATCAAGATGCATAGTAGCTTTTGGCTCGATATTGGGAGCCTGACAACCTAGATATTGCATATTATAATGAAATTCTTCGGTGATTTTAACGGTTAAGTCAGAAATCGTGATTTTTAGTTCTTTAGCTCTATTTATTATTTTATCATCGATGTCGGTAATATTACGGACATATTTTACATGATTTTTCCCAAATATTTTACTTAGTGTACGATATAAAATATCGTATACTACCACGGACCTAGCGTTACCAATATGGGGATGATCGTAGACAGTTGGACCGCAAACATACATTTTTACTAAATTACTGTCTAGCGGTACAAAAATTTCTTTATTGTGAGTTAGTGTATTATGTAATAATAATTTCATGTTCTTTATCGTTGTGTTGAATTTTAAGGAACCAAATTATATAATATTTATTATTGTTTTATAGTTAATTTTTATGGATATCCGCCTAAAATGTCAATTCAAAGAAATTATTCTGAGAAACTAAAGAAACTACCTATTACTTTAATTATTCTTATTAGCATAATTTGTAGTATTGGTTTTGTTGTACTATATTCCGCTTCGGATAGTAATATTCAACCTTGGGCGTATAAGCAGATGATGATTTTTTTCCTGTTTATACCAATTGTGATTATTATTACGATTATTGATATAAAATATATATTTAAGTTTTCATATATATTTTATATTGCGGTTATTATCTTATTAGTCAGTGTTGAACTTTTTGGCTCTATTGCTATGGGAGCAAAGCGTTGGATAGATTTAGGAGTTATCCGCTTGCAGCCTTCAGAACCGACAAAACTAGCCATAGTGTTAATGTTAGCTAGGTATTTTCATCAACTAAAAACTGAAGATTTTACCAGATTTTATAAGATTTTATTGCCTATAATAGGAGTGATAATACCAATTCTACTGATAATAAAAGAACCGGATTTAGGTACTGGAGTGATTACTATCATTATTGCTAGTATTATTTTTTTTGCTGTTGGTTTTAGAATAAGAAATTTTATGATAATTGGTATTATCATTGTTACTTGCATACCAGTTATTTGGCAAGTGATGCATGATTATCAAAGAAAAAGAGTCATGGTTTTTTTGGATCCTGAGAAAGATCCGCTTGGAGCTGGCTATAATATTATCCAATCAAAAATCGCTATTGGCTCTGGTGGATTATGGGGTAAGGGACTCACCAAAGGTAGTCAAAGCCATCTAAATTTTTTACCAGAGCATCAGACTGATTTTATCTTTGCTACTTTTGCTGAAGAATTTGGCTTTGTTGGTAGTTTGTTTCTATTAATTCTTTATTCGGCAATTATAGTGATTTCATTGATGATTGCTACTAATTGTCGAACAATATTTAGTAAGCTAATGGTAATAGGCATAACCTCGATCCTATTTAGTCATGTATTTATAAATATAGCTATGGTGATGGGATTATTACCAGTGGTGGGTGTACCTTTACCATTTATATCTTATGGTGGTACAATGATGGTATCAATGCTTATTGGTTTTGGATTGGTAATGAATGCTCAAATACACCAGCATAGTAGTAATTTTTAATTTATTTTTTATAGAAAAATAAGAAAATACTAGACCCTAGTCAAAAGATTTGTTATAAGAAGTCTAGGTTTTGTGAACAAAATTTTAATTGTCTAGATTTTGAGTGTTTTTAAGCGAAAATTAATAAGATTTTTGCAGGAATAGTGTACCTATTTCAAAAAAATCTTATAATTTGCAGCTAAAAAGAGTCAAAATATAGTGATTTAAATTTTGTTCACAGAGCCTAGCCAAAGGCGAATATTCCTCGGTAGCTCAGTGGTAGAGCAAACGGCTGTTAACCGTTCGGTCGCTGGTTCGAGTCCGGCCCGGGGAGCCATTTTAAATATAATTTAATTAAGTTGTAAATGACCAAAGAAGAGCTAATTAATTTTGAAGGAGTTGTCCTTGAGCTTTTACCTAACGCAACTTTTAGAGTGAAGCTAGAAAATGGTCATTTTATTATCGCACATACTTCTGGTAGGATGCGTAAAAATCGTATTAGGATACTTGTTGGAGATAAGATAACAGTGGAAATGACGCCTTACGACCTAACAAAAGGTCGTGTTATCCATCGTCATTAAAATCTTTTCATATTTATGTCAAATGTAGAATATACTTCTTTAAAACAGCATATAATTCTAGCTTCACAATCGCCGGCAAGGCTTGAATTGCTAAAAAGAATTAAAGTATTTCCTACACAAATTATTCCTGCTAATATCAATGAAACAGAATATTTACGAGAGTTACCAAATCAATTGGCGACAAGATTGGCACAGGAAAAGGCAAAAGTTGTTGCCCAAAAAATAACTGGTGAAGCTATAATTATAGCAGCTGATACTGTTGTAGCTCGTGGCAGGAAAATATTACCCAAAGCTTTAACAAGCGAAGATGTTAGATATTGTCTTAATATTTTATCTGGAAGACGCCATAGGGTTTATACAGGTGTTTGTATAATAAAAAAGACTTCAGAACAACTCCTAATACGACAAAAATTAGTGCAAACTATAGTCAAGTTTAAAAAACTGACTAATCAAGAAATAGAGTTTTACTGTAGCATAGATGAAGGAATCAATAAAGCAGGCGGTTGCATGATTCACGGCTATGCTGAAGCTTTTATTCCTAGCATATACGGATCTTACTCAAATATTATGGGACTACCACTATTGGAAACTATGCATATGCTTACTTCTTTGGGTTTTAAAAATAATTCTATGTAAACCTTAATTAGTCGCTCCTTATACGTCATTGCGAGCCACCGTAGGGGGCGTGGCAATCCATTTCTAATCACTTTCCTAGATTGCTTCGTTGCTACTATCGTCGCTCCCCGCTAATAGACGCTTTTATGCTGTTGTAATATTTATTTATTCAAATCACTTCCACAAAACAACCTAACCTCTGATGATTCACCAGTATAGACTATATTCTGATAATTAAGTTTGATCGCGGTAAATAAAGCAGCGTGATCATTTTCTACATTAACGATAATTTTTATGATTTGAGGAAATTCTTCGGTTAGTTTTTTAAACATATAATCAAGTACTAACATACCGTAATATCTCGTACTACCAATTTTATTAGTTAAAATAATCGGATCATGAAATTCAGACAAAAACTCTCGTGCATCACTTAAGTTTTCCATAGTGTAAGTTATTGGGTCTGGCATTTTATAAATCTATGTTGCCTTATCTGATTTTTAATTATAGCTAACCCGAATAAGTTTTAGATATCTCAGGCGTCTATTAGCGAGGAGGTCGTGAGACCGACGAAGCAATCCATTTTAGTTACTTTTTTGGATTGCATCAATGCTACTAAAGTAGCTCCTCGCAATGACGGATAGAACATTAACAGGTTAGCTTTAATTATAACATAATGCTATTCATATACAATTATTATATTAGCTCTCTTAATTCCTTTAGATTACTAATTGGACAAATTAGGTTACTACTCAGCTTTTCAAGTTTGGAGCAAATTAATTTATTGAATCCTAACTTTGTTGCTTCTTTTATTCTCGTTTCCGCTGCATTTACTTTTCTTATTTCACCAGATAAACCAATTTCTCCAAAGAAAATACTATGTTCTGGCACAGCTTTATTACTTGCTGCAGAAATTAAAGCAGCTGCAACAGCTAAGTCTGAAGCTGGTTCTGAAATTTTAAGCCCGCCAGCAACGCTCAAATATACTTCATGAGAAGATAAATTAAGACCAAATCGTACATTTAATACAGCTATTATCATTGATAACCTATTTAAATCCCAACCTACAACTGAACGTCTTGGCATTGGGATATTTGAGGGAGCAATTAATGCTTGGATTTCGATTAATAAAGGTCTTGATCCTTCGATTCCAGCAAATACTGTTGTACCGCTAACGTTTTTATCTCTTTTCATCAGGAATAGCTCAGAAGGGCTAGAGACTTCCATAAGACCGCTAGCAGTCATCTCAAAAACACCAATTTCTCCTACTCCACCAAATCTATTTTTTATAGACCGTAAAATACGGAAATGGCTATTATGATCACCCTCAAAATATAGTACGGTATCAACAAGATGTTCGAGTAACTTAGGTCCTGCTAATTGTCCATCTTTTGTCACATGACAGCTAAGCAAAATAATAATATTATTCTGCTTAGCATAGCTAACTAATTCATTAGCACAGGCACGAATCTGGGAAACAGTACCAGGTGGTGATGATAAGGTACGAGTTACCATTGTCTGAATTGAATCGATAACTACCAAATCAATATTGTTCTTATCAGCATCAATAGTTGAGATAATATCTTCAATATTAGTTGCCGCTAAGATAGATGTTGTTTTATTATTAAGTCCTAATCTTAAGGCTCTGAGCTTTATTTGGTCAACAGATTCCTCCCCAGTTACATACAGACAGCACTTCATTATAACACAAGAAGAGCTTGCCACTAAGTGTAATAATAAAGTTGATTTACCAATACCAGGATCACCACCAATTAAAATTGCAGAAGAACAAACCAATCCCCCTCCCAGCACCCTATTTAATTCATTTATAGGGGTAGGAGTACGTAACGAATCCACGACCACACCATCAAGCTTTTGTATTTCTTGTTTATTGCCTAATTTAACTGGTGTTTGACTAATTATCTCTTCTTCAATCCCTCCCCATAAGCCACAATCAAAACATTGTCCAGCCCATTTTGCTGTACTATTACCACAATTTGTACATATGTATTGTTTTTTAATTTTACTCACGCTGCTAATAATTGTTCTAATAGACTATTAGTTTCCTCTATAATATCCTTTCCTACTAATATTTTGCTAAATACTAATTTAGTATCCGGTTTTATTTTGGTTTGCTGAGGATGTTTTATAACAAAATTCCTAACCTTATCAGCTATATCCGCTTCTTTATAAAATTTTACAACAAATCCTCGATCACCAGAATCTAAATTTTCAATATTAAGTTTGCTACATTTATGCTTTATTTTTACTATATCAAGTAGATTACTAAACTCCAAGGGGATAGGACCAAAACGATCAACCATTTCATCCTTAAAATTTTCAATATCTGTATCGTCAGTTAAATTGCCAATTCTTCTATACAAACTTAGTTTAAGAGAAGAATCTGCAATATAATTATCGGAAATGAAAACAGGTAACCCCAAATTAATTATCGGGATAAAAGATTTTGGATTTTCAGTAACTTCACCTTTAAAAATTGCTATTTGTTCATCTAACATCTCTTGATAAAGCTCTACCCCTACTTCTTTAATCTGACCAGATTGCTCTTCTCCTACTAAATTACCAAAACCACGTAAATCCATATCATGACTAGCAATAGTAAAACCGGAACCAAGAGTACAACTACTCTGCATTATTTCTAGACGTTTTATTGAATGGGCAGTCATTTTTTTATAATTTGCTAAGGTTAGGTAGGCATAACCTCTGAATTTACTTCGCCCTATCCTACCCCTGAGCTGATATAACTGACTGAGACCAAGAGTATCAGATTTATGAATAATCATCGTATTAGCTTCTGCAATATCTATACCAGACTCAATTATTGTGGTGGAAACAAGTATATCAAACTTACCATCGCAAAATTCACCCATAATCTCATCTACTTTAGCAGCTGGCATCTGACCATGAGCAACTTTGTATTTTAATTCCGGCACAATTGTTTGTAAGTATCTCTCTATATCTGGGATATCCTTGATTCTAGGCACTACATAAAAACTTCTACCACCACGAAAACGTTCTCTAAGTAAAGCATCTCTGATAATTACTTGATCAAATGGCATCACTGTTGTCCGAACTTCTAACCTATCCATCGGTGGAGTTGCAATGATACTAAGATCTTTAAGACCAACCATTGACATTTGCATTGTACGAGGAATTGGTGTTGCTGAAAGAGATAGAACATGCACGGTCGTTCTGAGTCTCTTTAAATATTCTTTTTGAGCAACACCGAAATGTTGTTCTTCATCAATTATTAATAACCTAAGATTACTAAATTCTATATTTTTACTCAGTAAAGCATGTGTGCCAATTATTATATTAGCTGTACCGTTTTTGATTTGTTCTTTAATAATTTTAGCCTCGCTATTACTAACCAAACTGGATAATTGTACTATATTCAATCCAAAATCCTTAAATCTTTTAAGAAATCTTAAATAATGCTGCTTACCAAGAATAGTAGTGGGTACGATGATAGCTACTTGAGGTCTACTATAGTCAATTGATGAGAAGTTGGTGACGTCGTTACTCGTCGCTCGCCTATTACATATAGGCTTCGCTCCATCGCTCCTAGCACCAATTTCTCCTGAATTGACTATATCAGTGTCATTACAATTTGATTTAGCTACCATAAAAGTTGCTCGTATAGCTACTTCAGTTTTTCCAAAACCAACATCTCCACAAATTAATCTATCCATTAAAATACCTGAGTCAAAATCTTTTCTAATATCGTTTATGGCATTTAATTGATCTTCAGTTTCAGTATATTTGAATCTATGACAAAATTGCTCATACTCTGCATGATCAAATTCTATTGGCTCTGCCACAGTTAATTTTCTCTTAGCAGCTATTTCTAATAATTGTTCAGCAATTTCTGTAATACGGTTTTTAAGCTTGGCTTTACTTCTTTGCCAGGCACTACTACCTAATTTGGCAAGCTGGGCTTCACCACTACCATATTTTTTAATTAGTTCTATATTTTCAACAGGAATATATAATTTATCATTATTCTCATATAGAATCTTTAGAAAATCATGGGCTTTGCCTTTAACATCTAGTGTTTCAACATTAAGAAATTGACCAATACCATGCTCCTTATGAACAACTAGCTCCCCCTCCCCTAAATTATCTAACTCCATTAAAATATTTTTAAGCTTACGTTTAGCACCTTGCTGACGAAAATTTACTGCACTCTTTCCTAGAATATCATGAGCTGCAATAAACAAATATTTATCACTATAAAACCCTTGGCTAAGCTGAACATAGACAAGATTTATAACTCCAGTTTTCGCCTGTTGTAGATTGTCTATTTCGATATATTTTCGTGAATAACTATCTATTAGGCTTTTAAATCTTTCCAAATTACTTTTAGAGTGACAAAAAATAATTGGTATTTTTTTCTTATTATTTTCTATAATCTCGAATAGCTTATCAAAAACTGTCTTATCCTCCATAAAACTAGTTACCGTAATTTTTTCTAATGAATGTGCGTAAGATGAATCCTCAGGGCTAATTAACACATTATTATCATGTTCCAGGAACTTTTGTATTTCTTGGCTGGTAAAATAAACTTGTTCGGAAGGCAATGCAGGATAGAATGTATTTAATTTTATTTTGTTAGACTCAATCCGCGATCTGTAAAGATCGGTATAATTATTTTCCTGCTCAATAATTGATTGCAACGATAAATTATCGTAAATAATAATCGGATCATCCAAGTAATTAATTAGGCTACTGAAAGAATTGTAGAATAAAGGAGATAAATGTTCATATCCTTGAAATTTCTTTCCTTCAATCACTGATTCATATAAAGGGGTATTCACGTAATTAACACCAAAAACTTTTAAATAATTATCTCTAAAATTCTTTATTGTTTCTGGATTTAATATCACCTCACTAGCAGAATTAAGTATTAGCTCTGTGCGATTATTGGTAGAAATCTGGCTATCAATATCAAATTCTTTGATTGATTCTATGTGATCCCAACTAAAATTAATACGATAAGCTTTAGAACCAGGCAAGACTATATCCACTATCTCTCCTCTTACAGAAAACTCGCCGCTATCAATGCTACTACTACTCCTGGTAAAACCATTATGTACCAAGAATTCCGCTAATTTACTGGCTGAGAGCTTCATTTTATTATGTAATCTCAAAAAAGACTTAACTAATAACTCTGGAGGAGGTAATTTTGTCAGTAAATTTATAGCATTAGTCACTAGCAATTTTCTGTCGTTAAACCTCTTGGAAAACTCTACTTCTGCTGGTAATTTGCACGTCGATGCGGTACTCGAATCCTCACGTACATTTAAGTACGCTGCGGTTCTGCGTTCCGCGTCTCCTTCAAATCCTTGCGCATAAGCGAGTTTTGCAAGAGGTTTATTATTAGCTGCCAAATAACTCAAAATATTCGCTCTTTCTGATAAAATATTTTGATTTGGTGAAATACGATCATATGGTATAGTATCAAAACTAGGAAAATATAATATGTTGTTAGTTTTAATATTTTGTGCCATAAACAATAATTGTTTATGGCTATTGATTGCATCATCTTCACTAGCAAAAACAAGTAAAATATTCTTGGTAGGTTTATTTGAAAAATACTCACTAGCAAAAAAACTTTTTGCACTGAGTGGCAGTGGTTGTTGTATCATTATTTACTAAGCTTCTATGTTGTTAATATCAAAACTAAGTATCTGTAACATTACTTTTGAATTTAAGTGGGAAGGAGGAGTCGTTTTATTGGTAATCCAGTCATAAATATCTATATCATTTTGGTTAAGTATTAAAGCAAAATCTGCTAAACTAGCTCCATCCATGTTAGCAAGAAATTTTTCAGCAAATTTTCCTAATATTAAGCTAATTTCTTTGCAACCACGATTTTTGCTTTGGTATAACAGTTTTTTGGTTAAAAATGCTGTGTTAAAATAATCCATATTTACAATCTTATAAAAAAATATCATAATATAATTCAGATAGTTTGACAATTACCAAATATAAAATAAAATGTAACACACTGCTATTAGCGAGGAGCTACTTTAGTAGTATTGATGCAATCCATGAAAGTAATTAGAAATGGATTGCTTCGACCATTACATGGTCTCGCTAATAGACGTATATACAACTCTAGCGTCATTGCAAGGAGGCGTAGCCAACAAAGCAATCTAATGAATACGTAAGATTGAGTTATTCAATAAAATTTAATATATCAAAGAAGTGCTAAACTTTATGAGCATAAAAAATATATCTTCCTTAGAGGCTTATAAGTTGCTAGAAATGGATAATAACAGCATCATCATTGACGTTAGAACTACTGAAGAATGGCAGAAAATAGGCATTCCAAAGCTTGATAAAGAGAAGATAGTTTTTGTTAGTTGGCACTTATTGCCTAATATGTCATTAAATAACGAATTTAAGAACCAGTTAATGTCGAAAGTCAGTAATAAACATAAACTATTATTCCTTTGTCGTTCAGGTGGTAGATCCCATGAAGCAGCCTCGTATGCTGGTACTTTAGGTTATAAAGATTGCTACAACATCATTGATGGTTTTGAAGGCGGAACTAATGGAGCTGGTTGGAAACAAAATAATTTACCATGGCAAATTCTGTGAATAGTAACCATAATCAATTGGCTATAGCAAAGGAAGTGACTTATCATAGAGATATTTGGCAGCAAGTTTGTTCTGACCTTATTAAACATTACGGCGATGCCTTGTATAAAAGTTGGTTCAGTAAGATTAATTTTTTAGAGGCTGCTACTAGTACTATTATACTTTCTACACCAACAAATTTTATTCGAGATTGGGTGAAATCGAGATATGCACGTGCTATATTACAATATTGGCAGTTCTATGACAAAGATATTAAATCAATTGATATCGTTACCAAAGAATTACCAGAACAAAATCCACATATACCTGAATATTCAGCAAAAGTTTCATCAATAAAAGAAGAGATGGATATCAATTCTGAAGGTATTTTTTCAGCACTAGACTTACGATTTACTTTTGAAAATTTTGTGGTTGGTGGACCAAATGAATTAGCATATGCAGCCTCTAGAGCGGTTGCTGAATCAGAAGGAGCGGTAGCTGAATCTAACCCCTTATTTTTGTATGGAGGAGTTGGTCTAGGTAAGACACACTTAATGCATGCCATTGCTTGGTATATAAAACATAATAACCCGACTCGTAAGGTAATTTATATGTCGGCAGAAAAGTTTATGTATCAATTCATCAAGGCATTACGTAATAAAGATGTTATGTCTTTTAAAGAAGAATTTCGTTCGGTTGACGTGCTAATGATCGATGATATTCAATTTATATCAGGTAAAGATAGTACTCAAGAAGAGTTTTTCCATACTTTCAATGCTTTGATTGATAATAATCGTCAAATGGTTATATCGTGTGACCGTTCGCCGTCAGATTTAGATAATATCGAAGATCGAATCAAATCCCGACTTGGTTGGGGGTTGGTTGCAGATGTCCACAGTACTACTTATGAACTAAGATTGGGAATCTTAGAATCTAAACTTGAACAAATGAATATCCATATACCTAAAAATGTTGTAGAATTTTTAGCAGCTAAAATAACATCAAATGTCAGAGAGTTAGAAGGAGCTCTTAATAAAGTTATTGCTCATTCCACTTTAGTTGGTAGGGAAATAACTTTAGAAAACACACAAAATATCTTGCGTGATTTACTACGTTCCAATGAAAAAATTATAACAATTGAGGATATTCAAAAAAAAGTAGCTGATCGTTATAATATTAAATTCTCTGATATGTCTTCTCCTAGACGTATTCGCTCAATAGCTAGACCAAGACAAGTAGCTATGTATTTGAGTAAAACATTAACGCCAAAAAGCCTGACTGATATTGGTAAGAAGTTTGGCAAGAAAGATCATACTACGATAATGCATGCTATCAAAAAGGTAGAAGAACTATGTGAAATTGATACAGAATTTCGAGAGGAGCTTAGTCTGTTAATGAAGATACTGCAAAATTAAAATTCTGAATGTGGATTGTCACGTATAGGTGTCAATTTAAGAAAACAATAATTGAAAAACCGCTATTAGCGAGGAGCTACTTTAGTAGCATTGACGCAATCCAGGAAAGTAATTAGAAATGGATTGCTTCGACCATTATATGGTCTCGCAATGACGCATACGCCTATAACTCGTCATTGCGAGGAGTCAGTTTGCAATACACCGTCATTGCGAGGAGGCGTAAGCCGACGAAGCAATCCATTTCTACTCACTTTCCCGGATTGCATCAATGCTACTAAAGTAGCTCCTCGCTAATAGACGGTAGTTTGTATGGATAAATACTAATCTGGTTAGCTATAATATGAGATAGTATTGAAAATATATTAGACTTACATAAATAACTTATCTATATTTATACTTACATAACATATATAATATTAAAATCACAAATTAAAAAAGCAAAATTATGTCAAGTGGTGAAATCGAAAGAAAAGAGTTAAACTGCTCTTTTTGCGGTAAAAATCAATATGAAGTGATAAAATTAATTGCTGGACCAACAGTATTCATTTGTAATGAATGTATTGAACTTTGCCTTGATATTATAAAAGAAGAAACTAAGGGAACACTTAAGCAAATCTCCTCTTCAATTCCAACACCACAAAGAATTTTCTCTACTCTTAATGATTACGTAATTGGTCAGGATCAAGCAAAAAAAGTCTTATCAGTCGCGGTATATAATCACTATAAACGATTAGAATATATTGAGTCAGGTAATAATGATGTTGAATTAAATAAATCAAATATCCTAATTATTGGCTCTACTGGTTCAGGTAAAACTCTTTTAGCACAAACCTTAGCAAAAATTCTTGATGTACCTTTCACTATGGCAGACGCAACTTCTTTAACCGAAGCTGGCTATGTTGGTGAAGATGTTGAAAATATCTTGCTAAGATTATTACAAGCAGCAGATTTTAATATAGCTAAAGCCCAACGAGGCATTGTTTATATAGATGAAGTAGATAAAATCGCAAGAAAATCCGAAAATCCTTCTATAACAAGAGATGTATCAGGAGAAGGGGTACAACAAGCATTACTTAAAATCATGGAAGGAACTGTTGCATCTGTACCACCACAAGGCGGTAGAAAACACCCTCAACAAGATTTTGTGCAAGTAGATACTTCTAATATTTTGTTTATATGTGGCGGGGCTTTCATGGGGATAGATAATATTATCAATGCTCGTACTGCTCAAAGTTCGATTGGTTTTGCGGCAAATGTCCAATCAAAACAAGAGAAAAACCACAGTGAAACACTCAAATCATTAGAGATTGAAGATTTAGTAAAGTTTGGGTTAATTCCTGAATTCATTGGTAGACTTCCAGTAATAGCAACTTTAGATGATTTAGATAAATCATCTTTAGTGGCAATTTTAACTCAACCAAAGAATGCTGTTATCAAACAATATCATAAATTATTTGAGTTAGATGATGTTGAACTATCAATTGATAATGATGCTTTAGAAGCAATAGCCGAAAAAGCACTGGCACGAAAAACTGGGGTTCGGGGTCTCCGCTCTATAATCGAAACACTTCTACTTGATAGCATGTATAATGTTACCAATCTGAAGAAAATGCACGTACATATTTCAAAAGATGTAATAGACGGTAAAGCTCCACCAGTAGTTACCCCAAAAGCCTATGTAAAAACTACTAAAAAACGTATGGCGGTTTAGAAGGGTAGTAATTTTGGTATTAACAAAGATTTATATTGTGTATTTTTTGATAAATATTATATAATCTCTCTTTAACAATTAATAGGAGATTTATATATGAGAAATAATACTAATAATTTACGCTTTCCAAATCATGTTACCCCAGCTGCGTTTCTTGCTGCCTTAAGGGCAGCTGCTACCTATAATGGCTTGCACCCCATACTTAATAACAATTTGAATATTCCAAATCCTGATACATTTGTTGTTAATAACAATTTGAATATTCCAAATCCTAATACATCTGTTGTTAATAACAATTCGAACCCTCCAACCCCTGATACATCTGTTGTTATCTTGAGTAACGCCCTTGATGCCCACTCCACACCACTGATAGGAACCGAAGAACAGCATACACCTACAGAGTAATACAACTTCACCACTTCAAAAGCTGTTTTCGCAGCTTTTGAAGTAGTAAGCATTCACGGAAAAAAAGTTAAAGTACAAGAACAAGACGTCATTGCGAGGAGGCATAGCCGACGAAGCAATCCACTCCTGACCATTTTATGGATTGCCGCACGCCGCAAAGCGGCTCTGAGCCATGACGCTTGGCGGTCAGATTTTTTATTCATCATAAGAAAATAGCAAAAAAACCGTGAACTCTCACATTACCAGCAGAAATAGAGTTTCGAAAGAGGTCATTGAAGGGACTAAGAATTCTTATAAAGAAGAGTCGCATCACCAT
>CM055403.1:2629576-2644766 GCA_029228625.1 Pseudolycoriella hygida | reverse complement strand
AGAAATGGATTGCCACGCTCACATACGTTCGCTCGCAATGACGATTGTGTAATAAGTACTCTTGTCATTGCGAGACCACGTAGTGGTCGTGGCAATCCACATTCATTAAATTTGGATTGCTTCTTGGTTTAAGCTTCCTCGCAATGACGTTTTGGCTAAAAATAAAATTTAAAATAAGATATCCTTATTATGTCTACAAAAGATTATTACCAAGTACTTGGCGTTAATAAAACTGCTACTCCAGCAGAAATAAAGAAGGCTTATCATAAATTAGCGATGCAGTATCATCCTGACCGTAATACACAGGATCAACAAGCAGAAAAAAAGTTCAAGGAAGTAAGTAGTGCTTATGATGTGCTAAAAGATGAACAAAAAAGAGCTGCCTATGATCGTTTTGGACATGATGCTTTTCATAATTCAGGGGCAGCATCATCAGCTGGCAGACAAAGTGGTGGAGGATTTAATCCTGATTTGAATGATATATTTGGTGAGTTTTTTAATGATTTTATGGGTGGGGGAGCAAGAAGACAACGCCAACCGACTACAGTTAGAGGATCAGACCTAAAATATAATATCACAGTTACTTTGCCAGAAGCATTTCGTGGTATCGACAAAAATATTAGTTTTACTAGTGAAGTGAAGTGTACACCATGTAACGGTAGCGGATCAGAAAATAATAATACTGGCATGACCAAATGTGATGCTTGTGGAGGTCAAGGGGCTACAAGAATACAACAAGGCTTCTTTACCTTAGAACAAACTTGTGCAAAATGCCAAGGTGCAGGACAAATAATTAAAAATCCCTGCAAAAAATGTCATGGTCAGGGGCGTTATTCACAACACAGAAATTTATTAGTAAATATTCCAGCTGGCATTGAAGAAGGAACAAGAATAAGACTTACTGGTGAAGGAGATGCCGGAATACGAGGAGGCAGTAACGGGGATTTGTATATTTTTGTTACTATTAAACCTCATGATCTCTATAAAGTTGATGGAATTAATTTGCATTGTAGGTTACCTATTAGCTTCATTAAAGCTATTTTAGGTGGAGAAATAGAAGTACCAGATATAGAAGGGGGAAAGGTAAAGTTAAAAATACCAGCAGGTACACAAAATGGCGAACAACTTAGGCTAAAAGGCAAAGGTATGTCTAAGGTTAGGTCAACCGTTAGAGGTGATATGTTTGCCCACATACATATTGAGATACCAAAGAATCTTACTAAAAAGCAAAAAGAATTACTAGAGATGGTAGATAAAGAATTGGCAAGTGATAAAGACGAAGATGATGCTAGTTTTTTTAACAAAATGAAAAACTTATGGTCATAACATAGTAAACTTACGTCATTCGTCATTGCGAGGAGACCTTAAGGTCGACGAAGCAATCCATTCCTGGTTATTTTTTGGATTGCCGTGTCGCCGCAAAGCGGCTCCTCCCAATGACGTTTGAGCCTTACAACATCCCCCTAGTGTCATTGTGAGACCTACGGTCTTCCTCGCTAATAGACGGAAATATAGCTAATCGGGTTAGCTATATCTTCGAATTTTTTGGATAAGATAAAGTTCTGATATAATGTACCACATAGTAAAATATCGGGGTAGTTACTATGGTAAAGAACAGTTTAAACAAATAACTATTAAATATTAAAGATATCATTTGTCCGTAAGGTACCACCCCAATAACTGTAACAAAGATAATTACAATCGATGTATCAACAAATAATGATACTGCACTACTCAAATTTCTTAGAAAAAGGTATTTATTGTTTGTAAGTTTGCGAATCAGTAAATAAAGCCTTATATCTATCATCTGAGCTGTATAGCTAGCTATCATTGAACCAAACAGTGATATACTATATGCTCCAAATACAGAATCAAAAGTATTATTATCAATTTTTGACCAGGTAGTAGCTTGTAGATGACCCATAAAACTGATAATACATAATACTAAAATATTTATACTAGTTGCCAATCTAACACAAAATTGTGCTTTTTCTTTTCCATAAAACTCTGATATTAAGTTAGTTATTAGAAAAGTGACTGGATAAAAAATCGCACCAACAGATAACTCAAATGTATAAATAGAGAAAATAGGTAAATAAACAAATTTCTGATATACTAAGTTGCTAACTACTATTAACACAACGAATAAAGCACATAAAGAAACATAAATTTTTTCTTCTAACTGCATATATATCCTAAAAAGTGATTAAAAATGGATTGCCACGACCTACTTGTATGGTCTCGCAATGACGTTTGAGGATATTGCAAGCTTCACAACCGTCTATTAGCGAGGAGTCGTTTTATGACGACGAAGCAATCCAGTTATGAAACCAAGAGTAATGTCATTCCCGCATGGGTGGAAATCTATAATATCTCATGACTTTTTTAGATATCTACTTTCCCAGGGATAACATCTTTTTATCACTCACCTGAAGAAACTTCTCCCGTAAGATTAGGTGCATCACTACTATAACCACTACTATAATCATGCAGTTCTAAAACATGTTTATTCATAGACTCCAGTATAGATTGAAATTTTTGTTGTACCAAGGATGGATAGGAATCTATTAGTATATTCTGGGGAACATATGTTGTTTTTAATTCTAACAAAGCGTTTTCTACAGTACACCCATATTTAAAATCATCATATACAGGTATATTAAGTCCATCAAATACACCAAGTATCTCTAGAATATTTGGATTTGGAATATGCAAATTTTTCACAGCTTCAAATATTATCTTAGAATTTTGTATCTCAACGATGTATCTCACATCAAGTCCAAATGATATGGATATCTCATCAATTTTAAATGATATAGTATCTTGTTGTTTTGCCATAATTATAATCTTTTTAATTAAAATAACTAGGTTGTGTGCAGGAAATTTGAATAAACCTGATGATAATGGTAGGAACTTATAACAATATCAACAGGCTATTTGGTAGCTATAAGGATTGCAGCCATGTCCTTCACACAACTTAACAAAATGGCTTGTACTACTATTTTAGATGGGATGCAATAAAAATTTCTTTAAAGTAAGTAAAATTTTACTTTTATTTAATAATTGGGGGGTGTTTTTTTAGTAGGTAATTAAATTCTGCACCATATATAAAAATCATGTTAATAATATAAAAGAACATTAGAGTTAATATTATATTATTAAGTGAACCATATATTATGCTTAGTTGCTTATAATCTTTTATGAGAGTAGATACTAAATATCCACTTAGCACCCATAAAATTACTGTTAATAAAGCTCCAGGAACTACCTCTGTAAAATTTAATGTTATATTAGGAACGATATAATATAATGATGATGAGGTAATAAATAATGAACAAAAAATTATAACATATCGTAAAATAGTTAGAGTTAACATATGTTCTTCCATTATTTGTAAAATCATCGGTAGTTTTGTCAGTATTATTGGCACTATAATTAGAATGAACATAGCAAAAGTAACGAATATGCTGATTACTAAGAATTGTACTATGCTAAGTAATCTTCGTCTTATGTATGGAGGTGGTGATTTTATTTCATATACCCTATTCAAAATTGTTCTTAAACATTCAACAAAAGATGATGCAGTCCATATACTTCCTACTATCGCTAAGGTCATTAAACTTTGAGGTGGAGTTTTACTAAGTTCATTTATCCTAGTTTTTATTGAGTCAGTAGCCAATTCTGGCATACTCTCAAGAAAGATAGTTATAAAATTTTTCCCAAGTTCTGAGGCACCAATAAAACTTGTTAGTGCTAATAAAAAAACTAAAAAAGGAAAAAATGCCAGGAGTATCATAAATGACATATACCCTGAATGTTCAACACCATCATGTTCAATTGTTTTTAAAATTGCCTGATATAGGCATCTTATAATTCTTTTCATCAAATGACTTTATTTTGATTTATATAGTTAAAATAACACGAACAATTATAGCTAACTAGGAGAAATGGATTGCTTTGTCGGCTCATGCCTCCTCGCAATGACGTTTTTTAAACTTACTCAAACAACTATAACCAAATTATCGTTATTATTTAAATCATTTTAACTCATCGAGCCTCCTGAGAATGCATAATAACAAAATTACTGAAAAATAATATACATATATTTGGCAATAAAATAGCTAAAAAAGGTGGAGTTGCATTATATGCCAGTATTTTAAACAAAACCTCTAATAAAGAATAAATAATAAAGCCTAAAAATAAACCAATTACCAAGATTTTTTCCTGAGAGTTATCACGTTGCCTGAGACTAAAAAAGCAAGCTGCTAAAATTACGGTAGTAGCCATAATTATAGGTTTAAATAACTGTTTATAGAAATAAATCTGATAGTTAGTTATTGGTAAACCAAATTTTACTAATTGCTTAATTGTATCTGGTAAATCCCAAATAGCAATCATCTCAGGAGTTATAAAACTATTTAGTAAGTTACTTATTGACAAATTTGTTGGAACGGTAAGATGCTCATATTTTTTGAAGCTATTAGCATCTGAAAATTTTACGGAAGTTAGTGTAAAATTATTATCTATTAAAACGCCATATTGTGCGTCAATTCTTTTTATAAAATTATTTTCATTATCCAAAGATAATATAATAATATTATTTAACTTATTATTCACTACATCAATAGATCCAGCCTGAATAATTCTTTTATTGCCTTGGTAATTTTCAAGAAATAGTAGCCCCGATTTTGATATGCTAAGGTTAGTAGCTGGCTTTTTAAATAATTTTGCTTTTAAAGATTCATATTTGTGTAAGCCGAGTGTACCAATAGGGTTACATATAGTTATTAATATTATACCAAGAATAATCGCTGCAAAAAACGGAACAGCAATAACCCGCCAAATATGTATACCATTGCATAAAATAGTTATTAATTCGTTATGTTTAGTTAGTCTTCTTAGAAAAAATAACATCGCAATAAAGCTGAGCAGAGAAGCTACTTCATTAACCAAGTAAGGTATTTTATATAACACCAATTTCCAAAAAGAATGGGACGGAATATAGATATCTTTAAATTTTTGTAAAAGATCAAAGATATTTGAAAGAATTAAAACCCCAATAAGCAGAAGCAATATACCGATAAAATAGCCACAATATAGCCTAAACAGGTAAATTGAAAGTATTCTGAAATTAATCATTTTAAAATAAAATATTCACCTGTTAATTTTTGGTGGGCCCGGCAGGACTTGAACCTGCGACAACACCGTTATGAGCGGTGGGTTCTAACCAACTGAACTACAGGCCCTTTTATAAACCTCAATTTTGGATTAACGAAGTTAATCCGAAATTGGGGTTGTAACGATTATTAAGGTTTATATAATTATTAGCTTTCCAAGTCTAGTAAAATTTTTTCATATTGGCAAAAGTTTTAGTTTAGGAGTTTTGTCTGGTTGATATTAATGGGTACGGGAGATGAGGTTTTCATTAGACTTCTTGCAAAACTCTACTTCTGCTGGTAATTTGTACGTCGATGCGGTACTCAAATCCTCACGTACATTAGAGTACGCTGCGGTTCGAGGTGAAGCGTCTCCTTCAAATTCCTCAGCATAAGCGAGTTTTGCAAGAAGTCTATTGACAGTGATACCTTTAGTATGACATACTTGATAGTAAAGTTACGTTTATACTATGTCCATTAGGTTCATATTAGCCCTATATTTATTTTGTTTTCCGTTATATTCATATGCTAATATGGATGCGGAAATTGCTGAATCACATAAATGCTCAAGAATGTTCCCTTACTTTGAAAAAGTGCATCAGATTCCTCCTAATACCCTACACTCAATATCTTTAAAGGAATCTGGCAAAAAACATGCTGAATATAAAATCAAGGTGGTTTGGCCTTGGACTGTTAATGTTGAAGGTAAAGGATATCATTTTAATACTAAAAGAGAAGCGATATTTTTTGTAAAAAAACAAATTATTCAAGGAAAAGAAAATATTGATGTAGGATGCATGCAAATTAACCTAAAACACCATTTAAACGCATTTAACTCCTTAAATCAAGCTTTTGATCCTGAGCAAAATGTTGCTTATGGTGCTAAGTTTCTAAAAGAGAAATATGATCAGTTAGGTAGTTGGCACAAAGCTATCGCCTATTACCATTCAGCTACCCATGAGCTTGGTTCTAGATATAAACAAGATGTTATCAAGATTGCTAACGATATGGACCTGTATAAAAATTCTGTTAATATGTATAGTGGGAATTACTATAATAATACACCTATTTCAGAGAATAAACGTAGCACTTCATTTGCAAGTAATATTAGGAAATATAAGAGCGGAATTATGGTAACATTACCACGAGCGAGCTAGACTAAAATTTTAGGTAACAATTATATTTGATCGTGATAAGTTAAAATCTAACCGTGACAAAGTGGTACATAATATCGCTAACTGTTTGTTCTTTCAACATGCAGCAGAAGATATTATTGAGCGTCTAAATATTATTGATAAAAAATTTCCTAATATTTTAGATTTAGGGTGCCGTACTGGTCAACTAACAAAACTATTAGTGCAGAACTATAACTATGCTATAATTGTAGTGACTAACGCATCTAATACGATGTTACAATCTTTTGAACATACGCCGAAATTACTAATTGATGAAGAAAATTTACCTTTTGAAACAGCTAGTTTTGATCTAATAACTTTTTCCCTAGGGCTACATTGGATCAATGATGTACAAAATTTTCTGTTACAAATAAAACGTATTTTAAAACCAAATGGTCTATTTATTGGTAATTTTATTGGTGGTAACAGCCTAAAGGAACTACGAATGAGATTCATTGAAACTGAAATAGCAACAAATCGCCCTCACTTCCAACATGTTTCCCCTTTTATACATTTTGATCACGTAACCCCTTTGTTACAACAGGCAGGATTTACAGAAATTATCGTTGATTATGAAAATATTCAGCTGAACTATAAAAGTCCTTTAGATTTTATTAGAGAATTAAAGAATATTGGAGAATCTGGGGCATTACTTCAAAAATCTCACAACCTAATATCGAAGCAAATGCTTTCTTTCCTGAGTAACCCTACTCCCACTTTCACCGAACAAATTAATATAATTAGTTTCATTGCCTCACCGACTAAGAATAATATAAAAATAGCATAGGTTACTATCAACTGTTATCTACTCTTTTCTTATGAGTGTTCATGGAAAAAAATTAAAGTACAAAACGTCATTGCGAGAAGGCGTAAGCCAAGAAACAATCCAGAAAAGTGATTAGAAATGGATTGCCACGACCTACTTGCGTGGTCTCGCAATGACAACGTCAGTTTACTATAGCTAAATGCTATAAAATATTTGGCTTCGAATTATTGATCTTTAATTTTAATTCATCAAGGTTAAATGTTATATTGATAATGGCTCCACCTTCTAACCTGTTTGCTAATTCTAGTGTTGCACAATGATCTTGTGCTATTTTTTTGATAATAGCCAACCCTAAACCACTTCCCTTAGATCTAGTTGTTATATAAGCTTCCGTTACCCTATCAATTAAATTTGCTTGAAAACCTACCCCATTGTCATCTACTGTAATAATAATCTGATGGTCAGATTTAGTTATAGAAACAGTAATAACCCCTTGTTGCAATTTAGTAATCCCTATAGATTCTTCAGCATTTTTTAATAAATTAACCATAATTTGATTAATTTGAGTTGTGTCACAAATAAAATCTATATGCTGATCAGTTGTGATAAATTTATATAATATTTTGTCATTAATTAATTTTCGGGATTCAACCATATTTTTTATCAGAATTACTAGATCGCAATCCGTAAATACTGGGGCTGGTAATCTTGCAAAATTAATAAATTCAGAGACAATTTTTTTAATATCATCAGTATGACGTACAATCATTTGTATGTATTTGTTAAACTCTGCTTTATCTTCAACTTGATTACCGAATTTTCTAAACAATCTTTCGGAGGCAAGGTGAATGGGTGTCAAAGGGTTCTTAATCTCGTGAGCTACTTTCCTTGCTACATCAGACCAAGCAAGTGCACGCTGAGCTATAACTAAATCTCTTTGTTGACGATCAATCTGTTTAATCATCCTATTAAAAGCTGATGATAAAACGCTTATTTCATCTTTATTAATAACGTCTTCTGGCACTTGGATAGTTAAGTCACCGTCTTTAACTTTTTCAGCAGCAATCACTAATTTTCGAATGGGAGTTACTATCCTTGTGGCAAAGATCATCCCCAAACTTATCGCTGCTAACAGTAATAATAAAGCAATAAAAATAAATATTATAGAGAATTTAATCTGCATACTGGATATATGTTTTTTAAGACGATAATATTCTTCAGCTGCCCCGTTAGTTTTATCAATATGATCGATAATTTTAGCGTCAATCAATCTACCAACCAATAAATATATATCATTCTGCTCTTTAAGTTTTATAAGCATTCGAATCTTTGTGGGATCAGATTTTATCTCAACAATTTCTCCTACCTCAGCTCTTTTCATCAAATGGGGTGGAATAGTAGCAAAGGAAATTGCAAAACTTAAGAAGGTGTTAGCAATAACAGTATTAGTAGGTCTATGTAAAACTATAGCTTCATCAAGAGAACGCATCTCAGCTTCAGAATTTAATGTTTCATTAAATAAAATGGGGTTATGTATTAGGTCATAATACATCTCACTTAAATCATCAGCAACAGATAACACCGTTTCTCGCAACTGCAGTTTATGTTCATCAATATAAGATTCTGCTACTATTATTGACTGATCAAGCACGGCAGAAATCTTTTTATCAAACCACGACTGAATACCAAAGTTAAAAAAATATGCTGAGAATACCGAAACAATAATCGTTGGGATTGTAGCAACCAAACTAAAGGCAACAATGATACGATTTTGCAATTTCGAAGACTTCTCGCTTTCTCCTTTATCAACAAAATCTCGTAAAAATTTACGAGCTAATAAAATTCCTAAAAGTAAGAATATAGTAAGATCTACTAATATGAACCCAATAACTCTACTTGGGTCTGGTCCAAGAGATTTTGACTCAATTGAAATCACATAATAAGTCGAACAAGCCAATATGACGGCTATAATTATTAGGACAAATAGTAATTTACTGCTATCACAATATTTTTTAAGATATCGATAAAAGTGATTCAACATTTTTAACCTAAGCAAACTCTAGTAATACTTGACCACTAACCACCTGCTCCTTTTCATTAACTAGGATTTTAGCAATTTTTCCATTACGCTCAGCAACAAGTATATTTTCCATTTTCATAGCAGTTAAAACCATAATTTCTTGACCAACAACTACCTCACTACCTTCTTGCACCCTAATTGCAATAATTTGCCCTGCAAGCGGAGCTTGCAATTCTGTTTGTTCTTCTTGAGTATTTTTTGTAATCATCAACGCTTCTAGTTCCGACATTCTTGGAGAACGGACATAAGCTTTAACAGTAATGCCTGAATGTGATAACATATAACCTGTTAAGATATTTTCGATTTTTACATTGGCTTTTCTACCATTCACAGTACAAGAAAAAAGTCTGCTCCCTAAGTTCCAGTTACTACGTATGTAGATTCTATCATTTTCTTGTCTTATATTATAACCATAATCTACTGATGTAATTAACACTTGAAATAGCTTGTCATCAATTGACACAACCCATCTAGTGCCAATTTTATTAGTTTGATCGATTATTTGACCAGAAATTAATGAGGCACGTTTCTGCTCAGTAATATAAACAAAAATGGCTGTAGCGAGAAATATTTTAGTAATTTCAGAAGTTAAATTCGCTCCAGAAAAACCATCTGGATATTCTTCTTCGATAAATGCAGTATTTATATCACCTGCTATAAAACGAGGATGTGATATTACCGCTTCCAAAAAACTAATATTATGAGAAATACCTTGTATTATGTAAGAACTTAAAGCAGAACGCATAACTTCAATAGCTTGCTCTCTAGTTTCTCCATAAGTACAGAGTTTTGCAATCATTGAATCATAAAACATACTGACTTCTCCTCCAAGCCCTAAACCAGTATCCACACGGATATTAGCATTTTTTGGCGGTTCTGAATATTCAGTAATTCTACCGCTAGACGGCAAGAATCCACGCATTGGATTCTCTGCACAAACTCTCGATTCAAATGCATGTCCTTTTAACTTTATATCTTCTTGCGAAAATGATAATTTCTCACCAGCCGCAATTTTTATCATCTCTTCTACTATATCAATACCAGTTATCAGTTCAGTAACTGGATGCTCAACTTGCAACCTAGTATTCATTTCAAGGAAATAAAAATTCTTATCTAAATCAACTATAAATTCAACTGTACCTGCCGAATAATAACCCACTTTAGTAGATAAAGCTATGGTCTCTTTATACATTTTTTGTCGTATTTCCTCAGTAATAAAGGAGCTTGGAGCTTCTTCAATTACTTTTTGATGATAACGCTGAATTGAACATTCTCGTTCACCGAGACAAACACTATTACCATATTGATCAGCTAATAATTGAACCTCAATATGCCTTGGGGACTTAATTAATTTCTCAATGAATAATCTACCATCACTAAAATTATTTACTGCTTCAAGCTTAGCTGATTCAAAGGCATTAGCCATTTCTTCAGAGTTTTTTACCACTCTCATGCCACGACCACCACCGCCAGCTGTTGCCTTAACTATAATAGGGAAACCTATTTCTTCTGCAATTTCTATTGCCTGATTTACATTGCTGATAGTACCCATATAACCAGGAACTGTACTCACTCCTGCTTCCAAAGCGATTTTTTTTGCTTCAATTTTATCACCCATTTTCTTAATGGCAGAAGCATTTGGACCTATTAAGGTAACTCCTTCCCTTTTTAAAATATTTGCAAAATTTGAATTTTCCGATAGAAACCCATATCCTGGATGCACCGCCGAAGCTCCACTCGCTCTAATAGCATTTATAATATTTTTAATCGACAAATAACTTTCAGTAGCAGGGGAATTGCCGATATAATAAGCTTCATCAGCATATTGTACATGCATTGAATGTGTATCGGTTTCAGAATATACTGCAACTGATGTAATACCCATCTTTTTTAGTGTTCGCATTATTCTCAAAGCTATTTCACCACGATTGGCGATTAAAATTTTATCAAATAACGGTTTAGTCATAAAATCTCGTACTTAAATAATAATATTAGACATTATACCAGATGTTTTGCTCCTCACTAATAGATAATTAGAAATAATTTCACTAGACCTCTTCGGAAATTCTACTTCTACTGGTAATTTGTACGTCGATGCGGTACTCGAATCCTCACGTACATTAGAGTACGCTGCGGTTCTGCGTTCCGCGTCTCCTTCAAATTCCTCAGCATAAGCGAGTTTCCGAAGAGGTCTACTAATTTTTGTATAGCTTCTGATTAGCATTCTTGGTCAAATTGTAAAATAGAAGAGTATGCTAAAGCGGTAAGTTATCATGTTTCTTCCATGGTAACTGTACTTTCTTGTGTTGAAGAAAGTTTAGTGCTTTACATATACGCCATCTAGTGTTTTGAGGCTTGATAATATCGTCTAGATACCCTCTAGATGCTGCAACGAAAGGAGAAGTAACAGTATCTTTATACTCCTGAATCTTTTGTTTTTTTGATTCTGGATCTTTACATTCTGCTTTAAATATTATTTCAGCAGCCCCTTCAGCTCCAAGTACCGCAATTTCCGAGTTGAACCACGCATAGTTGACATCACCACGAAGATGCTTTGAGTTCATTACGATATAAGCACCACCATAAGCTTTCCTAGTAATTATGGTAATTTTCGGTACAGTTGCTTCAGCGTACGCATATAATAATTTTGCACCATGTTTAATAATTCCATTATGCTCCTGAGCAATACCAGGTAAAAAGCCTGGGACATCAACTAAAGTCACTATCGGAATATTAAATGCATCACAAAAACGTACAAATCTTGCTGCCTTTCTTGAGGCGTTAATATCCAAACAGCCAGCTAAATGTAATGGTTGATTCGCAACAAATCCTATAGACCTTCCTTCCATATAACCAAAGCCAATTATAATGTTTTTAGCAAAATCTGGTTGTAACTCAAAAAATTCTCCTTCATCCACAATACGCTCAATTAATTCTTTCATATCGTAAGCTTTGTTTGGAATGCTTGGGACTAAGGTATTTAGAGACATATCAACTCGATCAGCTGGATCTTCGGTACGACGATATGGTAGTGGGCTACGATTTGATAGAGGTAAAAAATTAAAAAATCTTCTAGTTTCTAGAAGTAGCTCTATATCATTTTTAAATGCAAAGTCAGCAACACCACTCTTGGTAGTATGCATCTTTGCCCCACCAAGCTGTTCTTGGCTTACTTCTTCACCTGTAACAGTCTTGACTACCTCCGGTCCGGTTACAAACATATAAGAAGTATTTTTAACCATGAAGATAAAGTCTGTTAAGGCAGGAGAATAAACAGCTCCTCCAGCACAAGGTCCCATAATTAAGGTGATTTGTGGAATAATACCAGAAGCAATTACATTGCGTTGGAATAATTCACCATAACCACCGAGACCATCAACTCCTTCCTGGATTCTTGCTCCTCCCGAATCATTTATCCCAATAACTGGTGCTCCCACTGCCAAAGCAGAATCGAGTATGGAGCATATTTTTTTAGCATGATACTCACCAAGAGATCCACCTAATACCGTAAAATCTTGGCTATACACAAAAACTAACCTACCATTTATGGTGCCATGTCCAGTTATTATACCGTCCCCTAGGAATTTTTTTTCTTCCATTCCAAAATTACTACATCTATGTTCAACGAACATTCCTGTTTCTTCAAAACTCTCAGGATCTAGCAACACTTCTATTCTTTCTCTGGCAGTGAGCTTACCTTTCTTATGTTGTAAGGCAATTCTTTCTTCTCCTCCTCCTTGACGGGCATTATTACGCTTTTCATCAAGTGAATCAGAAGAATTTGCAATATGTTGACTCATATATGGCTATTATAGTTCATTATAATCATAACTCGTAGTATAATAGCAAAATGACGAAAAGATAGTAGAAATTTATCTGAATTAGTTTTATAGATATGTAGACTCTGTGAACAAAATTTATATTAAAGGATAAAAGTGAAAATAATTAAGATTGCTCCTTCATTACTATCAGCAGATTTTGCTAATTTACAAAAAGAAATTAGTTCTTTGGAAAAAGCTGGTGCTGATATGATTCATATAGACGTTATGGATGGACATTTTGTACCTAATTTAACATTTGGACCTCCTATAATAAAAGCCTTGAGAACTCATACTACATTACCATTTGATGTACATTTAATGATTAATAACCCAGAATATTCGATTAAAGATTATGCTAATAGTGGAGCAGATATTATCACTATCCATCCTGAAACAACTATTCATCTTGACAGAACTTTAGACACTATTCAAAATTTAGGAGTAAAAGTGGGAGTGGCACTACTTCCTTCCACTAATCCAAATTATATAGATTATATTATTGATAAATTGGATTTGATTCTAGTAATGACTGTAAACCCTGGATTTTCTGGTCAAAAATTTATCGAGAATCAGTTAGAAAAAATAAAAATTATTTCAGAAAAAATTAAAAGTTCCGGTAAAAATATATTGCTTTCTGTAGATGGAGGAATAAATGATGTTACCGGCAAGAATTGTATCAAAGCTGGGGCAGATATTTTGGTATCAGGTAACTTTATTTTTCAATCAAAAAATTATCAAAAACAAATAAACTTACTAAAGCTTTAATATCATGTATTTGGAAAATTATTTTTTTACTTTCTTTGTTATTAAAAATGAAATTCAACTATTAATTGGCATTATATGTTTATCTTTTAATAATGAAATAAGGTCACCATTTTCATACATTTCACGTACTATATCACAGCCACCTATAAATTCCCCTTTTATATAAAGCTGTGGTATGGTAGGCCAATCGCTGAAAGATTTGATATCCTCACGTAAGCTAAGACTGGTCAAAACATTAATATCACGAAATTCTATGCCAAGTTTTTTTAAGATGGAAACAACGGTAGCAGAAAAATTACATTGAGGAAAATTGCTAGTGCCTTTCATAAACAACACAACATCATTATTAGCAATTTCATTTGTTATAAAATCAAAATTTTTATTCTCTAACATCTCCAAACCTGGTAAAAATTATAACTTCTTTTTACTCTTAAATGTTATATTATGCAAGCTCAAATAGTAGATAAAATCTTTGAAATTTTAAGCCAGACTAATACTAGTCCCAGAACAGAACTAGAATATGTTAATAATTTCACTCTATTAATAGCTGTGGTATTATCCGCACAAGCAACTGATATTTCAGTTAATAAAGCAACAAAATTTTTGTTTGGAGAATATAATACACCGGAAAAAATATTAGAACTCGGGGAAGAAGGATTAAAAAATTATATAAGATCAATAGGTTTATTTATAACCAAAGCAAAAAATATTGTTGCACTTTCTCGTATTTTGATAGATAAGTATGACAGCAAGGTACCAAATAATTTTGACGAGTTAATTAAATTACCAGGCGTTGGCAGAAAAACTGCTAATGTAGTATTAAATTGCCTATTTGGTAAGTCAACTATAGCAGTTGATACCCATGTATTCAGAGTTTCTAAAAGATTGGGGTTGGCAAGTAGTAATACTCCCAAAAAAGTGGAATTTGAATTAGTTGAAATTATCGATACAAAATGGTTACAACACGCTCATCACTGGTTGATATTACTTGGTAGATATATCTGCAAAGCACGAGTACCAAATTGCCCTGCTTGCCCAGTTAAAGAATATTGTGAATATTATGCTAACAATTATCCGAAGTAGCAAATTCTTAGTTTTAGTTAGCTGAATTCAGGGTAATTCTTTATTCTGAATGTGTGTATGTAGTAGTTATGGAGAGGTGGCCGAGTGGTTTAAGGCACTCGCCTGGAAAGCGTGTTCACGGTAACGTGTCAGGGGTTCGAATCCCCTTCTCTCCGCCATTCGGTACGAGTTGTCGTTTTTTCAAAAATATCGAACGGGAAACGTAGAGAGGTCTCAAGTTTTTTGCCCCTAAGCTTCAGGTTCTGAAATACGAATTTTATCATTTTGCGTTTTTGAGGCATTTCAGAACCTTTGAAAGTTTCATAGGCTTCAGAAGCTAGAGTTATCAAGGTTGAGGCGGTATC
>CM055403.1:2595066-2629076 GCA_029228625.1 Pseudolycoriella hygida | reverse complement strand
TGCAAAATCTTGGTATCAAAGAATCTCACTTTACTTCAAGAATGGGTAATGCTTAACAGCAAACCATATGTGAGTGTTCACGGAAAAAAAGTTAAAGTACAAGACGTCATTGCGAGGAGACCGTAGGTCGACGAAGCAATCCATTTCTGGTTACTTTCCTGGATTGCTTCTTGGCTTAAGCCTCCTCGCTAATAGACGCTTGGCGAGCAGATTTTTTATTCATTCATAAGAAAATAGCAAAAAAAACTGTAAACGCTCACCTTTTCCTGTAGTTTTATCCACTTTTTTCATTAGGTTTCCTAACATCTTGCCAAATTCTATTTTTAGAGATGTGAAAGAAAATTGTAAAAATTACTAAAAATATCATTACCTTCAAACCCATAGATTTACGGTTTTCCATTTCAGGCTCAGCTGCCCATTGTAAAAATACTGTAACATCCATAGCCATTTGTTCGACCGATGAGTTTGTTCCGTCTATATACTTTACTTGTCCATCTGTCAGTGGGGCTGGCATGGCAATTTGACTATGCGGAAAATATGGATTGTAACTTAATCCTGGCATTAATTTAAAATTCTCAGGTGGATTGGTATAACCAGTAAGTATGGAATATACATAATTTGCCCCATCAGGTCTTGCTTTAATAATCAATGATAAGTCAGGCGGATCCGCTCCATTGTTGGCAGCTCTTGCTGCTTGTTCGTTAGGGTAAGGGCGAACAAATGGATCAGATGGTAGAGCAGGTCTTTCAAACATTTCACCTGCATCATTGGGTCCATCTTGCACAGTATAATTTTTGGCTATTTCTTTAATTTCTTCATCTGAAAATCCTATATCTTTAAGATTACGATAATATAAATTATAAAGACCATGACACGCACTACATACCTCTTTATAGACCTGAAAGCCACGTTGAGCAGCTTTTCTATCAACGCTAGCAAAGATTCCGTCAAATGACCAAGCAATCTTTTTGGTAGGTAATGCTTCGTTGTTGGCAGTGACAGTAGTTGATATTAACAAAACTAACAAACAAAGGTAAAACTTGATATAAGAGGTATAGCTAACCCGATTAGGATTTAGCCATAGTAAACTGGTGTTATTGCGAGGTGCCACTTTAGTGGCATTAGACCTCTCCGGAAACTCTACTTCTGCTGGTAATTTGTACGTCGATGCGGTACTCGAATCCTCACGTACATTAGAGTACGCTGCGGTTCTGCGTTCCGCGTCTCCTTCAAATCCCTCAGCATAAGCGAGTTTCCGAAGAGGTCTATTGATGCAATCCATATGATAAGTTTCATGGATTGCCACGCTCACGTACGTTCGCTCGCAATGATGTGTATGCAACCCAAACGTCATTGCGAGACCATGTAATGGTCGAAGCAATCCATTTTTGGTTACTTTTATATATTGCTTAGTCGGTCTGGAGCCTTCTTGCAATGACGGAGTAATGCTAATCTGATTAGCTATAATTTTATCATTTTTCATATAGAATCCGGTAATGGCAAAGTTTTTTCATACTTGCTAATTAGAGGCACCGCAATGAGAAAATGAAAGAAATAATAAGTAGCAGCAAATCGACTTAAGGTAATATAAGGTTCTTCTGCTGGTTGTCCTCCAAGATATCCTAACACCAAACAGTCAACTATAAATAGCCAAAAAGCTATACGAAACATTGGTCTATAATTGGCACTTCTAACTTTTGAGCTGTCAAGCCAAGGTAAAACAAATAATAACAAAATGCTAGAAAACATTAATATTACCCCACCTAGCTTTGATGGTACTGCACGTAAAATAGCATAAAACGGTAGAAAATACCATTCGGGAACTATATGAGCTGGAGTAACCAAAGGATTGGCTGGTATATAATTATCAGGATGTCCTAAATAATTTGGTTGAAAAAAGATAAAAAACGCAAATATTAGAAAGTAAACACCGAATCCAACAAAATCTTTTACCGTATAATACGGATGGAAAGGAATAGTATCTTTAGGCGATTTAACATCGATACCTTTGGGGTTATTTGATCCATGAATATGTAGTGCTACTAAATGGAGTAACACTAAAGCTACTATAATAAAAGGCAATAAATAATGTAAAGCAAAAAACCTATTAAGTGTAGGATTGTCAACTGAAAAACCTCCCCAAAGCCAGGTAACTATTGATTTACCAATGATAGGTATAGCTGAAAATAAATTGGTGATTACAGTTGCTCCCCAGTAGCTCATTTGCCCCCAAGGTAGCACATATCCCATGAAGGCAGTAGCCATCATGGTAAGAAAAATTATTATGCCTATATGCCATAATAACTCTCTAGGTTTTTTGTATGAGCCATAATATAACCCTCTACAGATATGTAAATAAACGGCAGCAAAAAACATTGATGCTCCAACTGAGTGTATATAACGTATTAGCCAGCCATAATTGACATTACGCATAATTTTTTCAACACTCTCAAAGGCATAATCAACGTGTGGGGTATAATGCATAGCCAAAATAATGCCAGTAATTATCTGAATTACTAGAGCAATACCAGCTATTGACCCTAAGTTCCATAGATAACTCAAATTCTTGGGTGTTCGGTATTCGCCTAAATGTTTAAAGAACGAGAAAATGGGTAGTCGATAATCTATCCATTCTATTATCACATTGGATTTGTTTGGATTGGACTCTTCAGGATAATTACTTTCGTTCATAAATAATTATCCGATTTTAATTTTTGTATCAGAAATAAATTCATATGGTGGGACAGCCAAGTTTAAAGGAGCTGGTCCTTTGCGAACCCGACCAGATGAATCATACTGAGAGCCGTGGCATGGGCAAAACCAACCATCATAATCACCCTGGTTTGCAAGTGGTACGCAACCTAAATGTGTACAAATGCCTATAGTTACCAACCACTTATCATGTCCAGATTTCACTCTATCTTGGTCAAGTTCAGGGTCTATTAGCTCGGAAAGATTTACATTTCTTGCCTCAGCAATTTTTTCTGGAGTTCTATTAGTAATAAAAACTGGCTTGCCTTGCCATTTAACAGTGAGAGTTTGACCTGGTTGGATGTGAGATAAATCCACTTCTATTGAAGATAAGGCAAGAACATCTGCTGAAGGGTTGAATGAATCAACAAGAGGGTAAGTAGCACACGCAGCTCCAACCACAACCATACTGCTGGCAGTTAAGGTTATAAAATCTCTACGAGTTGCCTTATCATAACAATTAGTATTTGACATAAACTGATCAGTATAATTATAGATATCTACATAATATGTTACTATAAAAGTAACAAAAAATCAAGGACAGCTTAAGATCAAAGCAGTATATATAGCTAACTCACCTTACGCATGGCATTTAAAAGCCATAGGGAAAATAGCACAGTCGTATGTGGTCAACTATGTTACAATATCACCAAACTCATCCCTTAAAAAAGATAGCTTGTCCAAAGCTTGCCATTTTTGAGTAAATGTATCTTTAATCTTATTTGAAATCTCTAAAGTTTTATTTTTATCTAATGGAATAGGTATTAAAAGTTCCTTCCATCTATCTCCTATGTTTGGTAGAGTTGTGTCTATGAATATTTTGTTATATAGTTGTTTTTGTGTAATTGAATGAGACATAGCAAATAGAAAATAATACGATGTAATATCATAAATATTATGTTGATTAATAATTCTAAAAGTTGTAATTTCATTAGTTAATAAAACATTCGTATCAAATTTTGAAATCATTGCAACAGACCCTATCCTATAACTTCCTCTACGCACAAAGACTACATCCTCTTGTCGTAAAGACAAACCGTTCTTACCTTTGATTTTATGATATATATGTTCTGGTACTAATGCAGTTGGGTTCTTGTAAATTTCCCAATTAATTATATCAGCCACTCTAACATAAGGTACTGTTCCAGTCCCTTTATACTCGCTTGGCGGTGAACCGTGTCCGTTAAATGCTTGTAAAATATTTTGCTTTAATAATTCGTTAATTGTAATAAGTTTAAATTTTTGATTATTAGCTATCTCTTTTATTTCTTCTTCTTTTTTTTTCCAGTAATAGCGTGGTACATAAACGTTATTGGTGATATCAGAACTCGAAGTTATAAAGGTATTTTTATTGAATTTTTTAGATAACAACTCATTTCTTATGGTTTCTGTATCGTCCCAAATTTCTTTTGTAAATACCTCATTTGCACTATCGTACCTATAAATTAATCTTCCAGTATGATCATGCCCCATTTCTTCTGCAACAGCCATTATAATATCGCTATTTTGTCTTTTGCCTTTTTCTAATATTAATAAACAAGTTTTTGCATTACAATAAGGTCTAAAAGTATTATGCGGTAGGTCTATAACTGCAATAATATTATTTTTTTTAACTAAAAAATCTAAAACGTGTTTCTTAGAAGGTGCGTGAAAGTAAGTCTCTGGTAAGACTATTGCAAGTTTACCTCCATCTTTTAATAATTGCAAACACCTTTCTATAAATAACTCTTGAGGTTCAGTTTCTTTTACTTTATTAGTTCTTATAAAAGAATTACCTTCTTTTTTGTATTGATGTCCTAGCTCAAAATATTTACAGTCTTCTTTTAGAACCTTGATTTTGCTACCAAATGGAGGATTTGTAACAACAAAATCAAAAGTGTTTAGTTCAATTTCACCGTCTTTTTGAGTTGTAATTAATTCTTTTGTTTTTACCTGAAATTCATGAATTGGATGCAATGTATTTTCTTGAACAATTTTACTCTTACCATCGCCTATAATTGTCATATATGCTTTGCATATCTTAACTAAATCTATTTCTTTCTCTAATCCATAAAAACACTTTTCGGCTATTTGCTTTTTTAACCTATTTATATCTGTTGAATTTTTATATGTTCGATCATTGTCCATTTTTTTCCAAACATGTTCAAGTGCATATATTAAAAAACCACCACTACCACAAGCAGGGTCTATAATGGTCTGATTCGGGGATGTATCTAAAATTTGCACTGCAAGCTTTACAATTTCTCTAGGTGTAAAAAATTCACCTTTTTCACCAACTAATTTACTTTCTGCAAAAGTCTCAAAAGCCTCACCTACTATATCTTTTTCAGTTTTTAGTAATGCAATTTGCTCTAGTTCTCCAACTACATAAACAATTGATTTTGCATCAAGTGTTATTTCTTCATTGGTAATAAAAATTCCATCACCTTCTAACTCTTTTTTTACTTCTGTAAACAATTTTTGTATTCGTCTTTTAACTTTACCATATTGTACTATTTTAATTTCTTCATTTTCACTTTTATCGTTATTGATTGTCTCCATTTCTTCTATTGTTATCCTAAAATTTGCCAAACTATTAAGTTCATATTTCTCATCAATAATCTTACAAAAGATTAGTTTAATCATTTCGCTTCCAAGTTTTTCTTTCCTACTAATGCTTGTATTAGAATATAAAGTATTTAGTATACGCCTAAAAACAGGTTTTAGATTTTTAACAGGTTTTAATTTATCTTTTGTTATATTACCTATTGCTTCTATAGTTTCTCCTTTTTTTGGTATATTAAATATACAATCTTTTTTTACTTCTCCTTTAGAATTTTTATATAAATATTCAATTTCTTCTCCATTAGTCCAAACTCCAAATAAAGCAGAAGTAGCTTGCATATAACTCGTCAGTTGTTCTAAACCGTCTTTTCTACTTTTCTTTTTAACTTCAACAATACCAAGTATATCGCTATATTGATTTCTATTTTTTGATTTATCTTTGTATATTACAATATCTGCTTTTTTTACAGAGCTACCCATTTGTATTGAAACTTCAATATCTAATTGCTCTTTGTAATAAAAATAGTCGTCATACAATATCTTTTCATATTCTTGTCGCACTTTTTCTTCAGGCTTTTTTAAATCTACAACTTTATTTGTTGCAAAGTCATTAATGTATCCATCCTTCAACATACTAATTTTTATTGATTGCTCTAATTTTACTTTATATTATCCTTACTTACCATCAGTTGATTTATCATCACTATCCGTAGAATCACCAGGGGAATCATAAGGGTTGCGATAAGGCAGCATTTCCGGTACTGTTCCATCCTTAGGTAGTAACTTATTTAATCCGTCCTCTAAAACTTTCTCACCGGTTTCTTCTTCTCTAACCTCGTATTTTGGTGGATCTCCTAAACAGTTCCAAAAATTGGTTAAACTTTCAAAGTTGGGACCTAATTTGGTGGTACAGTGTTGGGCAATTGATTTGGAGATATCAAGAATTTCAGTTGTAGCAGTGGTTACATATCTTATAAATCCAATTTGTTCAAGCCCCTTAGCTACCCAAAATAGTACTATCAAAGAAGCAATAGCCATCATAATATACCATTTGGCTATGATGCTCCACAAAAACATTCCCATAGGGTTAGCTGCTATTAATCTTCTTAAAGCTTGCCACATATATATAATTACCGAAAAATGATTAAAAAAACCTAAGACTAGAAATTACATGAATTATAATAAAATAACAATTTTTTTATTAGTGCAAGGGTCGGTATGGTGTATAATAAAAATTAAATGTTGTAAATATTCTTAACTAGATAGGATGAGAGATAAAATATGATCGGTAAAAGAAACATATTGATGCCCATCATAACAAAAATTAGATTTATATTATCAAAATTTTGTAAAACAAGACCGCTAAGTATTATACTGGGTATTAGTAGCGGCATGATTAATATTGCTAGCAGGTTAGTATTTGACCTAAAATAGCTTTGAACAGCTCCAATTAAAACTAACAGGCTACTGGACAAAATTAATAGTAAAGTTAGAGTGACAAAAAGATAGCTTATTGTTAGCATGTCAAGGTCAAAAATAATATAAATTATTGGCATATTTAATAGAGAGCTAGTAAAGGTGCTAAAAATTAGAGTAATTAATTTAGCGGCAATAATTTCACTTTCATTGAAGCTAGATAATAGTAACTCTAAACTTCCATCTTCGACATCTTGCTGAAATATTAGACTAGAAAAACCAATTAGAGCTATCGGTAAAACAATTACTGAAAAAATAATTCCAAATTTTTTGATATCTGTTTGATCATTAATTAAAGCAGTACTGAAAATACAAAATAAAAAAAATATAAATAGATATTTACTAATATTATTAATACGATTTTGAATTAAATATTCCCATTTTATTAGTTGTATTAGTTTATGCATATAACTATTTTTTTGTGAATTCTCTAATATTTTTTATCCGCTAACTATATTAATGTTATATCTTTTGACTTCTGACGAGGAGACTAGTTGTATCAACATTGTTATAGACAAGTTCTTGACAGAGTAATTGACTTTATATATATTACGACTTACCTAAATGTTATAGATACTGATAAAGGGGGTGTAGCTCAGTTGGTTAGAGCATCTGCTTGTCACGCAGAAGGTCGCGGGTTCGAGTCCCGTCACTCCCGCCATTCGGAACGAGTTGTCGTTTTTTCAAAAATATCGAACGGGAAACGTAGAGAGGTCTCAAGTTTTTTGCCCCTAAGCTTCAGGTTCTGAAATACGAATTTTATCATTTTGCGTTTTTGAGGCATTTCAGAACCTTTGAAGGTTTCATAGGCTTCAGAAGCTAGAGTTATCAAGGTTGAAGTGGTATCAGTAAATTTGTCATCTGCTTCATCATAAATTTTCAATAATCGACTAATTTCATATTGACGATCTTTTAATTGTTGTTTTTTTGCTTGAAATTCTTCTGTACTCAGTTCACCATTAAGTCGTAAATCTATTAAGGAGTGCAATCTTTTTTCGTTTTCAGTATGTTCTTTCTTTAAACTGGCTGTCGCTTTATCATGTTCATCTTTTTTTAGCTCATTAGTGTTTTTAAGGTGTTCTAGCGTGTCTTTTAATAGTTCTGGGTCTCTTATACCTATTTTCTTAAAAACCTCTTCTATCTTCGCTAAAACCTCATCTTCCCTAACATATATTTTTTTGTTTGGATTTTTTGGATCCCATGCTGCCAAATAAACCCATTGATCTACCTTACCATTAGCATATGTTTTACTATGAATTTCCGATGTCACTATCTTACCTGTTGTTGCACAAGTAATTAATCCTCTAAATAGGAAATCTTTACCTCCATATTTGAAAGGCTTTTTATTCCAACCTAAACGTACTTCTTTACATGCCATAAATGTTTCTCTTGTAATAATTGGTGGATAATTATGCAGCCACATCTCTCCTTTTACTAACATTTCACCGTAATAAAATGGCTGCTGCATTAAACGGTGTAATACTGTTTTATTTAGGTAATAATTCTTTTTACTCCTTAAGCCTAACTCTTTTGCCATGTTTACTATCTTTCCAAGAGTATATGCTCCTGTAGCATATTCTTCAAATAATTTTTTTATAATAAAAGCTCTAGATGGATCCAGAATTACTGTACTATTGCCATGTGCATCTCTACTATTTAGATAACCAATAGGAGCAGGACCTATCCATTCTCCTTTACGTAATTTGTGATCTAAACTCCTTTTGACATTATCACTTAAACTATCAACATAAGATTGAGCCATTAATACATTCATTCCCCATACCAATTTTTCATGAGATTGAGAATCTTTTGTTAGTATATAACCTTCAGTTCTAAAATGTAATTCTATTTTACCATCTTTTATTGGTCCTTCCAATAATGAAATTTCTGAAATTCGTCTTTGAACGCGATCAACTTTATCAGCTACAATAGCAATGGTTTCTCGATAATTTTTGGCAAATTTAACCATTTCTCTAAATTGTTTACGATCACCTTTACTGGATGATTCGGTAATTTCAAAAATTTGAATAACTTGCAAGTTCTTACGTTGACAATATTCTATTAGTCTGTGTTTTTGAGCTTCAATAGAATATCCATCTTCTTGTTCTTTAGTTGAAACTCGTACTAAAATTACAGCATTTGTTGCTTTGTTTGTCATATTTTCTCCTTATTATAATATTAGTTTAATTGCTTAAAATAATCTCCATTACGGATAGAACATATAATTAGAACAGTCAAGTAGAGTATGTGCTTAATTGCCGCATCGTAGTGAGTTATTGCAGGTAAATGTAATATTTTTATCCTATATAATTTGTATTAGTTAAAAGTTTAACCGAATATTGTTTATGTTAGTTCCCTTATTGATATTTTGTATCAGATGTGATACAATTGAGTCATAATAAATAAATTAGAGTGATCTTATGGCAGCTAAACGATTATTAGTGTCTTTAAACGAAAAAATATTTGATGAAATTGTAGATCTTGCCAAAATCAACAATGAATCCCTATCTAAAGTAGCAAAAGGTCTTATTATAACTAGTTTAGAACTTCAAGAGGACAAAATATTAGCTAAGTTAGCAGATGAAAGGATAAGTAATACTAAGGAATGGATTAATCATACGGACACTTGGAAATAAATGTATAACCTCCTCTATTCAGATCAAGTTATACACAAAGATATTCCTAAGCTTTCTACACCAGTCAAATCTTTAATAAAGATAACCATTGAAAAAAAGCTATTATCTGATCCAATAAAATTTGGTAAACCTTTAAAACATAGCTTCAAAGGTTGCCGTTCCCTCAGAATTGGTGATTATAGAGTGATTTATCAAATAATAGATACAACAATTAATATACTAATAATTCAACATCGCAAAGATTGTTATAATCATTCATAACAACGAAACTACTACATGTCCCAATACCTTAAACTTATAGGTTATTGCATTTATAGACTTACTTTGTCTATTTTAAGGAACTTAAATTATCTCTTTATTAATTCTCTCCAAGCAAATTTTCTCCGTCACTGTTTTTAATTTTTTAACCCTATCAATAAGGTAAAGTAGCTGTTCTTTAGTTATTCTATAATCTTTGTTATAGCGAGCTTCAACATAAGCCTGCTCAAGTAACCTAGAACATTGCCTTTGCTCATAGCTAGAATGAGGAAATATTTGCCATAATTTTTCATTGTAATTTCCAGCTATACTCCCTAACTTTCTGAGGTCGTGTAACTTTGGCTTATAACCGGAAAAAACTAACAGGATAGCACTATAAAAACTTTCGGTGGCTTGATGAAGTAAAAAGGCTGAAAATGGATAATTACCTCTTTCTAAAGGATATTCACATTCTAAAAAAAACTCTGCTCCTTTTGTAAACCAATACTCATAATCTTCTTTAGCTATTTGCCTTCTTTCTTTCCATGGTAAGTTTTTAGCTTCCGCCAACTGAAATTCACCACTATCATATAAAAGAATTCCTTCTTTTTTAATATCAGAAAAGAAATAATGCCCCTTCTCCAACTGACTATTTACCGTTCTGATTGATTCAATCACCAAAGTTACCCATAGATCAAAAGGACTTCTTAATGATTTTCTCTCCAACCTTTTTTCTATTTTATCTTCTATTGATAACCCGGCAAAACCTGTATATTTACCTTTTTTCATGACTAACATAATATCGAGATCACTTTGATAGCTGTAGGTAATGTGATCTTTTTTATACTCATCTTGTACCCAATCGCCTCTGGCATACGAGCCAAATAGAATAATCATCGCAACCTTTTTTTCTGACACATGTAGAATTTCTTTGACAATATTATCAAGTCTTTCTTGAATGATCAGGGAGCGTTCAGGTAAAACAGTTTTCATATATTTGCAAATGTGGATATCTATGCAGATTACTACAATCTGCATAGATATTGCAAAAAGAATTTTGCAATTTCACCTACATACAAGAAATCTTTTCTATAACATTTAAGCTTTTATTTGAGTACCGTGATATTGTTACAATCAAAATATGGTATTTTTTGGTGTAATCAGATACTTTTTTAACCCCATCAATATATTTACTCATTAGACCTCTTGCAAAACTCTACTCCTGCTGGTAATTTGTACGTCGATGCGGTACTCGAATCCTCACGTACACTTAAGTACACTGCGGTTCTGCGTTCCGCGTCTCCTTCAAATTCCTCAGCATAAGCGAGTTTTGCAAGAGGTCTATTTAAAAAGATGAATATTTTTTAAATTACACCTCTAGTTTTTTGTTGTGTTTTTCCAGAGTCTCAATTAACAATTCTTCTACTTGATAACTAATATCTTTATTTTCAAAATCTGTGAAATCTATTATTATTTTACTTCTAATGTTATTAGATTCTAGAATTTTCATCAGTGCTATAGCCCCATTATTAGTAATATTGTTATAGCTAAGATGTATTTGATTGATGGTGCTATTAGTTTCCAAAGCTTTAACAAGCTGGACAATCCCAAAATCACCAATATTATTAACATTAAGATTTATTTGCTTTATAGCACTATTATTTTTTAGAACTCTTGCTAGCATGATTGCTCCTTGATCACTAATATTATTGCCACACAGGTTTATTTGCTTTATAATTTTATTATTTGTTAGAAGTCCTGCTAGTATCTCCGCTCCCTGATCATCAATATCATTGATACTAAGATTTATTTGCTTTATAGTTTCATTATTTTCTAGAAATGATGCTAGTATGATTAGTTCCTGAACACCAATATTGTTATGTCCAAGGTTTATATTAATCAAACTATGATTATTCTCTAACATTTCGACGAGTATAGTTAGTGCTTCAAGGTCAATATCGTTGTCGTAAAGATTTATTTCGGTTATAAGCTTATTATCTTCCAAAACTTTGCCAAGTATCTTAATTCCTTCTAAGCCTATATGCTCTCCGATAAAATCCATATGGGTTATATTATTGTTCTGCAAAACATTTTTAAGTATTTGTCCAGCAATATTAGTAATATTATTCATTTTTTCATTTGTTGAATTATTTTGTTGTTGATCTTTAACATCAGTAGTCATAAAATTAACTCCTATTTTTGTTATAGAGAATAGACACCAAGGTTAGATTTAAAAATTTTGCGATTGTTGCTTCTAACCTCGGTGCTTGACACCTCCCCACGTGGCATCTTATCCCATATCTTATCATTGTTCCCAAGACTGTAGTTGTTTTCCCTTAATATAGTGTTAAACCACAGACAAATTACCACTCAGTTTTTTGTCATGGCTCTCTAGAGCCTTAATTAACAACTCTCCTACTTCATTACTTATAAAATCTTCTTTAAAATATATTGTTATTTCGCTAACAACTTTATTAGACTCTAGAATTTTCACCAGTTCCATTGCCCTGTTATTACTCATACTATCCTCATAGCCAAAATCTATCTCTTTGATGGTTCTATTAATTTCCAGAGCTTTAACAAGCTGAACAATCCCAAAATCACCAATATTATTGTCCTCAATATCTATGTACTTTATAGTGCTATTATTTGCTAGGAACCATGCTAGTGTAACTGCTCCATGATAATCAATATCGTTATACTTAAGCTTTATATAATCCAATGTGCTATTAGTCTCTAGCCCTTTGGTAAGCAGACTTATTCCCTCAGAGTCAATATTATTGCTGTTAAGATTTATTTCACTTAGAACTTTATTATGTTGCAAAGCTTTGCTAAGCAGCCCTACTCCTTCTGTCCCAATACCATTATCAGCAAGATTTATGGAGGTTAGAGTTTCGTTATGTTTGATAAGATTACTTAACAACCGTGTTCCTTCTACACCAATATTGTTATACGCAATATCCAGTATCTCCATAGACTTATTATGCTGTAGAGCCTTAGCAAGCTCTCTTACTCCTTTTTCTCCTATATTATTGTCACTAAGACATAGCCAATATATACTATTATTATTCTCTAGAAACATAGATAAGCCTTCTGCTCCACTATCTCCAATATTATTTCCAGTAAGATTTAGTACAGTTATATTATGGTTTTTTAAAGCTTCTGCAAGTTGACTGGCTCCCGTATCACCAATATTGTTATCGTTAAGATATATTTCAGTTATAGTGTTATTGCTTTTCATCGCTTCTGCAAGTCTATATATACCATTATTGCCAATATTGTTCTCACTAATATCTATTTGAGTTACAGTGTTATTATTCTGCAGAAATTCTGCAATTAGCTCTGTTCCAGCATTGCCAATCGCGTTGCCGTAAAGATATATACTTTTTACCGTGTTGTTGTTCTTTAAAGCTTGGATAAGTAGCTTAATACCAATACTACCAATATTATAGTGTCCAAGATTTATATCGGATACATTTTCACCAGCTTGTAGTTTTTCAAGGAGTTCAAAAAATTTATTAAGTTCAACAAGTTCAGTCATAATATCTATACCTCCAAATTTTTAGATATTTAATGGTTATTTAAATAATTATTAATCTTATCATTGACGAGATTCTTTAACTGATGGTGATATTACCGGTATTTGCAAAGTAAAGGTTGTACTCTTAGCTTTCCGACTGCTAACATCAATTTTGCCATTTACTTCATAAATAAATTGTTTGACTAGACTTAACCCTAAACCTAATTCTAAATTTGATTCTGAGTTTGAGTTAGACTCCAATTTCTCACCAGTAGCTTTGCTAGTAGAGTCACTAGTAAAGGCAGAACCATCAAGACCATTTAATTGCTTATAGATATATTGTTGTTGTGCTTCAGACATACCAACACCTGTATCATGCACAATGAATTGTAAAATATCTTTGGCTTTCTGAACTTCTGGGTTTTTTCTACTATTATAGTCCTTATCATTTTGTAATATTGCGGTACCTTTAGGAAAAAAATAAGTGGTTAAGGTAACACTACCTTGTTCAGTGAATTTAATAGCATTAGTAATTAATTGAGTTAATATTGCTTCAAGTCGATAACTATCACCAATTATAATATCTGCAATACCATTGGTGAAATTATTTGCAAACCCTATGCCTTTACACTTAGAGCTTGGTATTAGTTTATTAATAACGTTGTTTACTAACGTTTTAGGGTTGAATTTTTTAGAGATTGTGGGTACTGGTACTACGCTTGTGGTGGCAAAATTTACTATATTTCTAGAGTAATACATTAAGTCTTCAGCAGAAGTGACAATCTCTGCTATAGCACTCTTTTTGTTGGGTTCGTCCTCTCTTGCATATAGCACTGTAGAAAGTGCAAAAATGTCATTACAAGGTTTATTTATGCTAATGGATATAGTTTTTATAAAATCTTGGTGGATAAAATTAGCTAGTTCTAGGTTTTTCTCGGCTTGTTGTAACTCAAAAATAATATCACGACTGATATTATTTTTTTCACATGTAGATTTGTTTTGTTGTTGATTTTTAATATCAGTAGACATAGAATGAACTCCTATTTTGTTGTTTCGAAGTAGACACTGAGGTTAGAGAAAATTTTGATTGATTGTAATCTAACCTTAGTGCTTGACTTGGTAAAATTTGCGTTTTTTAACTAGATGGCACTTACTACTTAACAACAAACTTAAATATGTTAAGTGCTATCAACACCACACATATCCCATATCTGGAGAGGAGTACAGCGAATTAGCAAGTAAAATCAAATATTTTTCTAAATAAAACAAAGAAGCTGCAATTAAGAGACAGCGAAAAAATAACCGCTGTAACATGCAATTTCTTCCCTAGTAAAAACTGGCTTATTAATTGATAATTTATCAAATACTAATTCTGGATTTGCTCTAATCTTGGCAGCATTTTCTTTTAGTATTTGTTCATTTATTAACCTTAATTTTGAGTCTTTTATATAATGGGCTGCTCCTTCATGGATAGTTGGTACTAAATCAATGCCCCGTGCCTTATGTGATAAATGTGATACCTGTTCTAAATGACCATATTTCTCTAAATACAAATTGATGAAATGAGCTACATTTTCTCGGTAATAATATAAAAACTTTTTCCTTCCCCAATCACGTCCTTTCTCACCAAAAATTACTTGGTCGTTTTCTAGTGAACGTATTAGTTTCCTAGTAGTCATCTGAATATGAACATGTGGATTATCTTCATTGTCATAATGAATGTTTATATCTGCTACCATGCCATGACTAACTAGGCACTCCAAAGCAAATTGTTCGATAAGTTCAATATTCTGCTGTAGGGTTAATTCTTTCGGTAAAGCTATGATCAGCTTTCTAGCTGTTTCAGCATTTTTTCTTGTTTCTGCACTTTCTGCTTTGTTCCATAATTCTTGTCTATTATATACCCAGATAGGAGCATCATCTGGAGCCAAAATTATGCTATGAGCAAGCCCCTTTCTACTGGTAAAATTATAGCTAATAGTTCGTTTCTCTCCTGTATTACTATCAGTTGTAATAAGCTGCAATTTACTTCTTGAAATATAGCTACTTGCTGCAACTGCATTGTGTCCTTTGCTTCTTTGTACTTCTGATTTGCTACAATGATATATTGCCATACTATCTAAGCTATAAGTTTTGGGTAATAGCAATGACAAGAACCGAATCTTTGAGCGCAGGCAAACTAGGTTTACCTAGTTTGCCCAAGTGCACCTATCGGAATTCCAGCTGTAAATGTTATAACCTTGGACGTAAATAAATCAGCTTATTTTGTGTGGTAAGATTGATATAGGCAGCAAAATCTTCCTTGTAGCTAATGGACAGGATGTCGGCAGGGGGAATAGGAAAAGGCAGATGTGTGTTTTACAACTACACTGCTGGTAAATGAAGGATTACAAAGAGCTAGAGTAATGCAGTTGCCAATTAAATAAAGTTGGACACTAGACTTTACGCTAAGCTAAGTACAAGTTATTTTATGGTATCTTGCATAATGGAAATGGTATTACTAACATTAAAAATATATTACAAAATAATGGAAAATATTATTTTGCAAATGTATTATTAAAACTTAAAAGATTCTTGTATTTTATTTAGATTTAACTTGAACTCAGATTATGTTACTGATAAAATAAAAAGCAGCTTTTTAGTTGAAGCACTAAATTTCAAAAAACGTGTTTATAGGATTAAAAAGTGAAGTAAGTATTAGTAAATACATTATTTATTAGTTTTGCAAAATTTTATGTCAAAGATTTAGGGGGAATATATGCCTGTTAAAGATAAGGAAAATATAGCATCACTTAAGGCTAAAATAACTGAGTTAGAAAACAAAAATAAGGAGTTGCAACAAGAGCTGGAAAAGTTAAACAAAGCTCAAATAAAAAAGCCAGAGATTTATAAATTTTTAACAGATATGTTAGGAGCAGATGTAAGTGATAAAGTGCTTGTAGACGTAATATTTAATGAAGGTAAAGAATACAGCAATCAGTCAAAAATACTAGGGAGACCCTCAGTGTTAGGAAGTGCAACGAAACAGATGCGTCATGTTACACCTTATTCTTTCATAGAACATATAATAGAATCAAAAATTTATAATGCCAATCCTCAAATAAAGAAAAATGTACTAAAAGATCTTAAAGAACCACTTAAACTATTTACCTCTTATCAAGAAGGGATATGCTTACAAGAATCTGACTATCAAAAACTAAAAGATGATATTAAATCTATAGATGATTTTTATAGTATAAAGATGAATACTATAAAAAATAAAACAATATACTATCTAATAAATGAAGATAAACTACCTTTAAAATGGGATAGTATATCTGTTTTTAATGAAGATCAAAAGAACAAAATGCGATATGAGTATGGAAAGAAGCTAAAAAAGTTCATTGATTATGGCATAGATTGTTTACAAGAAGCAATCCAAGATGAAAATACCTTAAGTATTACTTGTGAAGCACTTTCAAGATTTATACTTACTTTGTTTAATCAAAGGATTTATACAGCTTTTCCTGAAGAGGGTAATACATTGAATTATGAAATTCGCTTATATAAAAATGGACAAGAAGCCCTAGTACCAAAGAATAAAGACTATGAAGTATTAACACATGCTGAAATAAATAAGAAAATAAATACAACAAAAGAAGATTTGGATGGCAGAATAAGAATTGTTAATAATGAAGGGTCTATGGTACAAAAAACAATAAAAGCATTAGAAACTATAGATAAAATAATTGGAAGATATAATGCTCCTATGAAAACAGAAAATGTTAATATTATTATACAAGAGTATAATAATAAGTATAATGATAAATTTACTAAACTGAAAATACCTGTACCTACAGTTGATAATGATGAACTTAAAAAATATAATGAGGATCTTAGTAAATTAAATTTGAAGTCATTATGTCATTATCATATAGCAAAACATTTGTATTTTGTATTTGATTTAAAGCCTTTAGAAGACAAGGTATTTGTACCTATACTATCGTCAGATAGTAGTGTGATCAGCAGCACAAAAACTAAAGTTTTTCCTTCTACAGATGGATCAACGCAGCGAGATTATTGTATCAAAGATGGTGCTAAATATAGACAAGATCAAGTGAATGCTGCTAAAGGATATAATAAAAAGGTTGTTTTTCGCTCAGAAATGCCTGATAAAGATTTCCAATCTTTATTAACAAAGAAAACATTAGACCATGTTTATACATCTATCATGTCATTTTCATCATTTGCCGATGGTTTTGATGAGCTTGAAAGTTATCCTAAACTTATATTAAAGACCTTTGCTAATTTAATAGAATATGACTATAAAAAATCATCAGGAAGTCTTATTACAAAGGTTAATAGTATATGTGAGAATATAATCATCTTTCAGGATAATATTGATACTTCAGTAAATACTAGTGGTGAAGTAGGAACAGGGACATTATCTACTCATGATTTCGATTTTATTTAATAGAGAAAAATCTGATCTTTTTAGGAAATTTAAATATAGGATATTGTTATGAAGAAGAATATTAAATACTTGGCTAGAAAAAATACTTTTATGGAGTTCTTTTCTGAATCATTAGATAATAATAAGGAATCAGAAATTAGAGATTGGATACAAAAACACTTTATTGATAAAAATCCAGAGGTTGACAATGAGACAAAGAAGGGTTTTTTTGAAGCAGAAAAGGAACTGTTACTTTTCTATCTTGAAAAAGGCAATATAGATAAAATTAAACAATTATTTAAAGTATTCGATGACTTTAATAATGAAGGTCTTAAAAGAATAGAATTTAAGATATTTACTGACATATTTGAGGATAAAAAAGACTTGTTAACTAATCATCCAGAATATAAGAATCTTTTTAAAAATGTGGTAGAACGTACTTTTGATAAATTAGATAATAAAAGTGATGCAGATTTAATAGCAAAGCATAATATAGCACAAACTTTACTTGACGAATCTCCTTTACTTGGTGTTGATGAAGCTGGTTCTTCAGCAACTTAATCATTAGAATTATTGCGTAATAGAAGAAGTTGCTAAATAATAACTAACCAATTTTAATGGTATTTTTAAAAGTAACATGAGGGTCTTATAAGAAAAATTGATCTAAATTGTTAAAATGAATATTTGCTATTTTAAGCCACGTAAAAGCCTATTATAGGGGTTATAGGGGAAACAATGGCATTCGGGGCGGTTAAGAAGAAAAGTATGATATAATAAATTCCATGTCAATGATAAGAGAGGAGTATTGAGATGGAACAGGAGAAATCTTTAAAATTTTGGTCTGAAGTAAAAAATATCTTTAACTCGATGATCAAGTTTTTTTTTACAGAGCTTATAAATACTAGGCTTTGAAGCAGCTTTTTGAGTTACGCACCACTACTTTAATTTATATTTTACTATTTATGCATTAATTATTAGGTGCATAATCATCTTAAAGTTGAGTAATGATATTTATTTTTTGAAACTCACTCTTAAAAAGAGTAATTTTTTGATTATTTAAGTGATAAGTTTGATGTTGAATGGCAGAAAAGAAAACGTATACTCAGTACACAATTATTAGTAGCTATTATACTTAAGTTAACACAAACTAAAAATAAACAAGGTTATGGTAGCACTTTAATCCAATTCTGGGAAGCGTGCGGGGAAAAAAATATAGAATTACCTCAAGCACATTCTGTTCTGGCAAACTTCTATTCTCCATCTTAACTTATACCAATTTATCCTTTCAATCGCATCTTCAAAATTAGTGACAGGAATATTAGTTAACAAGAGCCAATCAATCACTTCCACTGGGTATGTAATGTAGAGATTGCTAAGGTACTACTCCTGAGCCACGAAACGATAAGAAAACATATTGTTGATTATCAAAAAGCCAATAAGCTTAATACCAACAATGGAGGTAGTATAAGCAAATTAAGTTATGGTGAAAAGGAAGAATTAATGAGTCACCTAGAAGCAAATAATTACGTTTATGCTAAAGATATCATGTATCACATTGAGAACAAATATGGTGTGACATATACGATAACAGGAGTAACAAAATTACTATACAAACTGGGTTTTGTTTACAAGAAGCCGAAAGTACTACCAGCTAAGCTGGATTTTGACAAGCAAGAATTATTTAAGTTAAACTGCAGTTTACTAAAAGGGAATCTCAGAGATAAGGAAGCCATATATTTTATGGACGGTGTTCATCCTCAGTATCAAGCAAGGGCAAGGTGTGGTTGGATAAGAAAGAACCAAGATAAGACCTTACCAACATTCAGTGTCTGGAGAAGAAAGCACATGTGCTATTAACCTAGCCAATTTACAGTTAGTAAGCACAGAGAATCCCAAAATAAATGGGGAGTAGGTAATTATAATTTCCTACAAAAGTTGGAAGAGGAGAATAGTGAGAAGGAAAGAATATATTTAATTTGTGACAATGCTAGTTACCACAAATCCAAGAAAGTTAAGGAATACCTAGTAAATACTAAAATAGAGCTAGTATTTTTGCCACCATATAGTCCAAATTTTAACCCAATTGAGAGATTATGGAAGTTTATGCACAGTATTACAACTATTAATAAATTTTATCATAATTTCGAACAATTTTTGGAAGCAATAAACAAATTTTTTAGCAACATCGGCGATTATAAAGATAGGTTACGTACCTTAATAAATAGATGTGTTGCTAAATAAAAGAAAAATAGTATTTATAGAGAAAAAAGAGATAATAAAGAAGAAACCAAAAAATATGAAAAATGATCAGTGTAAAAAAAGCATTAAGGAACAACAGATTAATGAAAGCCGTAACTGGTATGAGTATAGAGGAGTTTAAGTTATTAGGGCTAACATTTAGTAAAGCATTATATCAATCTAAATCATCTAAAAAGAGAGAAAGGGCTGTTGGCGGTGGAAGAAAAGGTGCATTGGTGAATGATGACGCCAAGCTATTTTTTATATTATTATATTTAAAAATATACCCAACTTATGATTTAGGAGGGTTGATATTTGGAGTCGATCGTAGTCGTATTAGTAGATGGGTAAACCAGTTTTTACCATTATTGGCACAAGCATTGGTGCGAGTTGTTAAACTGCCAAAAAGACAAATATCTTCAATGGAAGAATTTATTAAAGAATTTCCGGAAGTAAAAGATATATTTATTGATGCAACCGAACGCAGAACTCAAAGACCCAAGAAGTTGAAAAGCAATAAAAAAAGATATTCTGGCAAGAAGAAAGCACATACACGTAAGAACACTATTATAAGCGATGAGCATAAAAATATATTGGTTGTATCTAAAACAAGAGAAGGTCGGGTTCACGACCTAACGCAATTGAAAAAGATGTCAATAGTTGAATATATCCCAGAAGATGTTAGTTTATGGTTAGAAAAGGGTTATCAAGGTCTAGACAAATATTTGCCGAACAATAATTCGCTAATGATTCCTCATAAGAATCCTAGGGGTAAGGTCCTGTCTAGTGAACAAAAACGGGAAAATAGTATAATTTCCGGAATTAGAATAGTAGTGGAACATGCGATTTGTGGTATTAAGAGGTTTGGTTGCTTAACTTCAACCTACCGAAATAGACGAGGACAGGATGATCAAATGATTTTTATGTGTTCAGGACTTTGGAATTTTCATTTACAATATAAAAATATTTAACATTTAAAGAACTTCTTCGACCGTAAATTTTCGTTTATTTCAATTTTTACTAAAATATTATTATTTCGCAACAGGTCTAATGATAATTTCCAAACTATTACAATTAACCATTTCTGCAACTCTTCAGGTTAATTGAGTATATAAGTATACTGCTATGCAAGCAAGAATTGACAAGGAAAAGAGAATATAGTAAATAAACAGAGATAATGGTATGGACCTACCCTATATACAGAATGAGAAGCAAATGCTAATCTTCTAGGATAGGAAATGAATCCTAAACAACAATAAGGAGGCCCATATGGAAGTTACCACAATTGGTATAGATATTGCAAAAAGAATTTTTCAAATTCACGGTGTAGATAAAAATGGTAAAACAATATTAAAGAAAAAATTAATGAGAGATCAGGTTCTAACTTTTATGTCTAACTTACCAAAATGCTTAGTAGGCATGGAAGCTTGCGGTGGTTCTAGCTATTGGGCAAGAGAATTAACAAAATTAGGTCATACTGTAAAACTAATGGCTCCACAATTTGTTAAGCCTTATGTTAAAACTAATAAAAATGATCAAGCAGATAGCGAAGCAATATGTGAGGCAGTATCAAGACCTAATATGAGGTTTGTGCCTATCAAAACTGCAGAGCAACAAGATATTTTATTTATTCATAGGGTAAGGCAGCGATTGGTAAAAAATCGTACAGCTCTTGCTAATGAGATCAGGGGATTATTACATGAATTTGGTTTTGTTATTCCGCAAGGAATTAATAAAATTATGACAAAATTAACTGAAATTTTAGATGAAGGGAATTTAAGTCAGTTAAGCTACCAAACGTTTAGTGAGTTAAAAGAAGAATTTCTAGAGAATGATAAAAAAATAAAAGAATTAGAACAAAGATTAAAAATTATAGCTAGTCAGTATAGTAATCACCAACAACTAATAATGATACCAGGTATAGGGTTAATTACTGCCACAGCCTTAATAGCGTCAATAGGTAATGCTAGTTGTTTTGAAAATGGCAGACAATTATCAGCATGGCTAGGATTAGTGCCAAGGCAACATTCTAGTGGTGGCAAAGATAAGTTGCTTGGTATTAGTAAAAGAGGTGATATCTATTTACGTACTTTGTTAATTCAAGGAGCAAGAGCAGTACTGAATAGTAAGATAAGATTTACCACGGAAGAGCAAAAATCTAAAAAAGATTATAGCAAGTTTACTGAGTGGATGTTTAATTTATCTGAACGAAGTGGGCATAATAAAACAATTATTGCAATAGCTAATAAACTAGCAAGGGTGGTATTTGCAGTACTCAGTTCAGGTAATGATTATACCGAGAGTAAAGTTTGTAGCTAAAGAATTGGTATAAATAGTTGACGAGATAATATTATAGGTAAATAGAAATTTAATAGATTCTAATCCGGAATATGCGAAAGAATGATAATATTGATGGTAAATAAGACGAACCTTAGCTTACGAGAAAACTGATTTCTTCAGGGACTCGTTTAGAAGCCGATGAAATGATAAGTATAAGTTTGTAAGCCAGCGAATTCCATCAGGGCTATAGGGTAAATTTAAAGTGATTTATTAACTATAAGCCGGATACATGACTGCATTCGATTTTTTTGCTGTTATATATTATTTTTTTCTTGCATTATCGGGTAGGTCCATACATGGTAAATAAGACGAACCTTAGCTTACAAAAAAACTGAATTTCCCAATGGCTATTTAGAGGTCGAAAAAATGATAAGTATAAGTTTGTAAGCCAGTGAATTCCATCAGGGCTATAGGGTAAATTGTTTGATTTATTAACTATAAGCCGGATACATGACTGCATTCGATTTTTTTGCTGTTATATATTATTTTTTTCTTGCATTATCGGGTAGGTCCATACATGGTAAATAAGACGAACCTTAGCTTACAAAAAAACTGAATTTCCCAATGGCTCTTTAGAGGTCGAAAAAATGATAAGTATAAGTTTGTAAGCCAGTGAATTCCATCAGGGCTATAGGGTAAATTTAAAGTAATTTATTAACTATAAGCCAGATACATGACTGCATTCGATTTTTTTGCTGTTATATATTATTTTTTTCTTGCATTATCGGGTAGGTCCATACAAGGGGAATTGTCTTGCAATCCGAAAGGCAAAAACCCATCAGATGTTTGGGATATTCCAAATGTAAAAAATAATCATATAGAAAAAACGGAACACCCGTGTCAATTTCCCGTCGGTTTAGTTGAAAGGTTGATTTTATCAATGACCAAAAAGAATGATATTGTTTTAGATCCTTTTGTTGGTTCTGGTAGTTCTTTTGTTGCGAGTCTAAAAAATTCCAGAAAATGTATAGGTGCAGAAATAGATAAAAAATATATAAATATTTCAAAAAAGAGAATTAAAGAAGCATTAAACGGAACTATTAGGGTTAGAGAAATGAATAAACCCGTCTATGAACCTGAAACAGTATATAGCTAACACGGAAAGGTTTTGGTCACAGGCGTCTATTAGCGAGGAGCCACTTTAGTGGCGACGTGGCAATCCAAGCAAAAGTGAATAGAAATGGATTGCTTCGTCGGTCTTAGACCTCCTCGCAATGACGGTGCATGGATAAATATTAATCGGGTTAGCCATAAGATTTTTCCCGGAATAGTTGATTCTATTTCAAAAAAATCTTATAATTTACAGCTAGAAAGAGCCAAATTATAGAATTGCTTTAGTTATTGTAGGCATTGCTTTACCAGTTTTTGGATTAGAATTTTTAAATTCTAATCTAAAACTGAGGTTACGAATTGGAGCTTAAAATAAGAGGTGATCACATGAGTACCACGTCGTTTTATGGAACAGATTCACAGAATCATCTGAGTTTACCTAAAGTTATTATATATACTGATGGGGCTTGCTCAGGTAATCCTGGACCAGGTGGCTGGGGGGCGTTGTTACAGTTTAATAGACCTCTTCGGAAACTCTCTTATGCTGAGGAATTTGAAGGAGACGCGGAACGCAGAACCGCAGCGTACTCTAATGTACGTGAGGATTCGAGTACCGCATCGACGTACAAATTACCAGCAGAAGTAGAGTTTCCGGAGAGGTCTAATGAAGTTTGCAAGGAAATATTTGGTCATGAGATACACACCACTAATAATCGTATGGAAATGATAGCAGCAATTGAAGCACTAAAGATTCTTAAAAAATCATGCTATGTAGAACTTTATACAGATAGTAAGTATTTACAGCTTGGAATAACTCAGTGGATTAACACATGGATAAAAAATAACTGGCATAAAAACAACAATGACCCTATCAAGAATGTTGATTTATGGAAAAAATTGTACGAAGAGTTAGGTAAACACTATATTATCTGGAACTGGGTTAAAGGTCATGGTAATAATAAGGGGAATGAGACAGCCGATAGGCTGGCTGTGAAGGGAAAAGAAACTGCTATAAAAATGCTCAAATGTCATTCATAGATAATTTTTTTATACCTATCTTTTCTAAAGAAATTGGGCAAGATCAATTTGGTAACAAATATTACGAAAGTAAAAAGCAAGACTATCTAGGTCAAGCTATAAGACGAGTGGTTTATAAAGGTAAAGTAGAAGCGTCAAAAGTTCCACCTATGTGGCATGCTTGGCTGCATTATATGATCAATGAAGTGCCAATCAATAATGATAAATTCGACTGGCAACAAAATTATCTCCCTAATCTCACTGGTACTAGTTTGTCGCACAAGCTGGTGAAAAATAATACCACTAAAGCTGAATATAGTAGGTGGCAACCTTTAGGTAAATCAAAACAATGAAACAGAATGTTATAGAAACTTTAGTTGGCTTTATAGTAATACTAGTTGCCTTAGCTTTTTTTATTTTTGCTTATAAAATTGGTAACTCATCAAGAGTGGAAGCTGGATATATACTTAAAGCAAATTTTCAAAATGCTGAAGGGGTAGTTAAAGGAAGTGACGTGATGTTAGCTGGGGTAAAAATCGGATCAGTAACTAACATAACTTTAGATAAGACTAGTTTTTTTGCCTTATTAACGATTTGCATCAATAACGATATAAAGTTGCCTAAAGATACTAGTATAGCGATAGTCACAAGTGGTATAATTGGTGGTAGATATATATCCGTAACTCCCGGTTTGTCTGAAGAGAATTTGGCGGTAGGCGATCAGATAAAACATACCCAGTCGGCGGTTAATATTGAATCCTTGATAGGTAAGTTAATTTATTCTTTTGGTAGTGGTAAGAAGTAATATTAAATTTTATTCAATAATCCTATTAGTGTACATTGCAAATTAGTGTATAATTGGAGTGACAAGGATTATTATATTAACTAGTTAGGGAATAAAAAAAATAAGCAATATCGCAAAAATAATGAAAACAGCTATTAGTGGAGCAAAAAAATCTGTTATATTTATAGATATAACAGAATTTGCCATAACTTAGTTATATCGAATTCAGGTTATATTACAAAATGAAATAAGTTATAATCACAATGTTTAAATTAGCGAATGTATTAAATGCACTAAAATCACCTACTAATCCCACGATAGAACCTCAAAATGTTCAATCTGGTAACTTTGTTAAAATTACCAGGAATTGGTACGAAGAAAAATCTGATAGGCTAGTTGTACAACGTAATATTTTGTTGGTAATATCTATATTACTGATGCTTCTTATAATTGCATCTATAGCAGCGGTAACTATAGTAATAAATTCAAGAGAGTTTAGCCCTTTTGTTATCCAAATTGATAATAGCACTGGGGCGGCAACGATTGTAAATCCAATATCTTCGGAGATACTAAGTGGTAATGATGCACTTTCAAGATATTTTATAAAAAAATACCTAATAGCTAGAGAAACCTATAATCCTGTTGATTTTGATACTGAAGCTCGGAAAAGTATTAGATTATTATCTTCGAGTTCAGTATATTATCAATATCTCGGTTACATAAAAAATAAAGATATAGATCCAGTTTTAATGTATGGTCAAAACAACACAACTTTTTTAATAATTAAATCTTGGTCAAAATTACAAGAAGATTCAAAGGAAAATAAATATAAATATATGGTTAGGTTCTCTATTAATGAAACAGCAGGTAGTAAAAAGGTTTCTAATAAAATAGCTGTAGTAAGTTTCGCCTATATTCCAATGGAATTAACAGACACAGAGAGAGATATTAATCCAGTAGGTTTCCAAATTAATGATTACAGGGTGGATAATGATGATAGCTAGACTTCTTTTTACAGCGGTAATATTATTGTATTCGGTTATTGCCAATGCTTATACAGGTAATATGCATGTAGATAATGATTTAGATGACCTAGACATAACTACTGATAACAGAATTAAAACTTATATACATAATCCTAATGAAGTTTATTTATTAGTTCTACATTTTGGGTTTCAGTCAAGTATAGAATTTGCCAAAAATGAGGAGATACAAAATATTGTTCTAGGAGAATCATACGCTTGGAAAATGACTCCGTTGGCAAACAGATTATTCATTAAGCCGTTGGAGAAAAATATTAGAACAAATATGACTATAATAACTAATAAAAGGACTTACCAATTCGATGTTGTATCTAAAGAATTGGAAGAAGGGCGTGAAAAGGATTTGGTGTATGTAGTTAGGTTTTATTATCCTAAGAAAGGTTTTAGTACTACACAATAAGTTTATTTTTGGTAGTAAGCTCTAAGACGATTAGTATTTGTCCATAACCAACTAGGGTCTATTAGCGAGTGAGCCACTTTGCTGCGATGTGGCAATCCAGGAAAATGATTAGATTTGGATTGCTTCGTCGGTTTATGCCTCCTCGCAATAACGGATAAGCTAAGATGATTTTTTTATAAATTAATATTAATTTAACATGGCAGAACAAGATAATACTACTTCTCAATCTGGTACAGAGGAACAAGACATACCAGAAGTTCAAAATGAACTGTCAAAAGTTGCTACTAATCCTAAGCAAAGTATTATGATTTTGCTGGTCATCTCTGCTGTTTTTATATTTATTTTTTTCAAACTTTTTATTAGTGATAATAAACCAGATGAGGTGGTAGTAGTTCCATCAGCCCCTACCGATGTTACTAAACCGACACAAGATAATTCGAGAAATATACCAGAAATTCCAAAATTACCAGAGGCACCTAAGCTTGAAGTTCCTGTCGAGCTTCCACCCCCACCTCCTCCTGCTCCAATTCTTCCCCCTAAAGTTACTGATGTACCTAAAGTTGCTTTACCTACTGGGGATAATAATGCTGACAAAGTTACTCTTCCTTCCATTACGCCAACAGCCCTTCCTGGGAAATTAACTGAAAGTGATGAGGAAAAGAACCGTCGTGAAGCAAAGAGAAAATCTGCTATAGTATTAATTGCAGGAGTTCCAGAGAAAAAAACACCGGAGCAAATTGCCGAAGAAACGAATTTTCAAGATCGTGGGGATATGGCATTTGTTATGGCTCGTGGTAAGATAATAGAAGCGGTATTAGAGAGTGCTATTAATAGTGATTTAGGCGGAGAAATAAGGGCGATAATTAGTAGAGATGTGTTCTCTGAAAGGGAGAAGATTATTTTAATTCCTAAAGGATCAAAGATTTTTGGTGTTTATGCAACTGGTACTGATGGAGCGTATGGTCGAATTTTCATAATATGGAATCGTATTGATCTATCAAGCGGCTATACCCTTAACTTAGATGCTCTGTCTGTTGATAATCTTGGAAGGAAAGGTGAACAAGGAAGAGTAGATAATAAATTTAAAGAACGATTAACCAATGCTGTATTATCATCAGCATTTAATATTGTACTTGCCAAGGCTCTTGATAAAGTGGTAGCTCCGCCAATTAATTCGCAAACTGCCGCTGCTAATACTGCTATCGCTGTTAATATACAAAATTTAGCACAAAGTATTAATAATGGTCCTGGTACTGAAGATGTTAAAATTGCACAGATATGTTCTAGTGTGATGAATGCTATTACCGATAAAACTTCAACAGCTTATACTTCCATGATGCAGGCTTGTAACACTGCTCATAATCCAGTTGGATCACAACCTGGTCAAAGACTTATTGCATTAATGACTGCAGTAACTAGTGCAGCAGCTAGTTTGTTATCTAGTACGGCAACCGCTACTACTCCAACCCAGGCACAAGAGGCTTCAAAACAAGCTTTTACTGATGTCAGTAATACTATGAAAGATATGATGAAGCAGGCATTTAAACCAACCATTACCATAGATCAAGGTACGGTAATCAAGATTTATGTCAATAAAGATTATAAATTTCCTCAAGCTGTACTAAGAAAATCAAGATTGATAAAATGAGTGACAATTTTGCTGCATTAGAGACTTTTCTATTACCATTTAAAGAATTATTCGCAGAAGATGGTATTAATGAGATCATGGTAAACAAACCAGGAGAAGTATGGGTTGAAAAGAAAGGAGACCAATTTTGTAAATTAGTACCTGAACTTGATTTCGAACATCTTATATCACTTGGTAGGTTGGTAGCTCAGTCGACTGATCAGATAATTTCCGAAGAAAGACCTTTACTTTCCGCCTCATTACCCAATGGTTACCGTATCCAAGTAGTATTCCCTCCTGCTTGTGAGCCGGGCTATGTTGGTTATGCTATCAGGAAAGGTAGTGCAATGAGTCTTACGCTAGAGCAATATGACAAGATGGGAGCTTTTGATTCAACATCTACAGGGGAATTGATTGACGAGAATGAAGAAATCTTAAACAACTATCTGAAAGAAAATAAAATAAAAGAATTTATTCGGCATGCAGTAATTTCTAAGAAAAATATTATTATTAGTGGTGGGACATCAACTGGTAAAACAACCTTTACTAACGCTGCCTTAGCAGAAATTCCAAATAGTGAGCGATTAATCACTGTGGAAGATGCACGAGAGGTAATTCTAACAAATCACCCTAATAAATTACACCTCCTAGCTTCAAAAGGGGGACAAGGGCGGGCAAAAGTTACTACTCAGGATTTGATTGAGGCGTGTTTACGTCTAAGACCTGATAGAATTATTGTCGGTGAACTTAGGGGAGCTGAGGCATTTAGTTTCTTACGAGCCATTAATACAGGGCATCCTGGTTCTATATCTACTTTACATGCTGATGCACCAGCCATGGCTATAGAACAACTTAAGTTAATGGTTATGCAAGCTAGCCTAGGTATGCCACCAGATGAAGTAAAAAAATATATATTAGCGGTCGTCGATATTGTGATACAATTAAAACGAGGTAGCGGCGGAAAAAGGTATGTTTCAGAAGTATACTATAGTAAGAATAGGCAAGGCTAACTATGGAATGGCATAAAATACAAAAATTTACTCGTAACATCTTTGGGCATATTATAATACATCCGTTAGTAATATTTTGTACGATATGGGTAAGTGGAGCGATAGTTGCATTCATTACCAATGAAACTAGAGCCTTAAATATTGACTTAGTAGCCATAGATATAGCTTATAAGTGGTCTTATTGGTTAGTTAGTGTGTGGTCACAATTAACTCTCCAAGCATATAATTACTTAAAAATTAAGTTAATATTAGCCCTGACTATGCCAACAATTATAGTTATCATATTCTATTGGAAGAATTTTAAAAGAATAAAAAGTTTACAATTTTTTACTCAACCAGAGAAAGTTTATGGTGATGCTAGTTGGGCTACTGAAGATGATATAAGTAGAGCTAGTCTACGAGCAAAACATGGTATGTTACTTGGTACCAATAGTGGCGGATATTTTGTTGCTGATGGATTTCAACATGCTTTACTTTTTGCCCCAACCGGTTCAGGTAAAGGTGTAGGGTTTGTAATTCCCAATTTATTATTTTGGGAACATTCTGTTGTAGTCCATGACATTAAGCTAGAAAATCATGGTCTTACTAGTGGTTGGCGACAAAAACAAGGGCAACGGGTATTTGTCTGGGAACCTTCTAATCCTGATGGGATAACTCACTGTTATAATCCGATAGATTGGGTAAGTACCAAACCAGGTCAAATGGTGGATGACGTACAAAAAATCTCAAATTTGATTATGCCTGAGAAAGATTTTTGGAATAATGAGGCACGTAGTTTATTTCTTGGGGTGGTATTGTACTTAATTGCTGATCCGACAAAAATTAAGTCTTTTGGAGAAGTGGTCAGAACTATGCGTAGTGATGATGTGGTATATAATTTGGCAGTAGTGCTGGATACTTTAGGCAAAGTAATACATCCTGTTACTTATATGAATATTGCTGCCTTCCTACAAAAAGCTGATAAAGAACGTTCAGGTGTGATCTCGACAATGAACTCTTCTTTAGAATTATGGGCAAACCCCTTGATCGATTCGGCCACTGCCACATCTGACTTTAATATACTTGAATTTAAGAAGATAAAAACAACAGTGTATGTTGGTCTAACCCCTGATAATATACAACGTTTACAAAAATTGATGCAAGTTTTTTACCAGCAGGCTACAGAATTTTTAAGTCGTAAAATGCCTGATCTAAAAGAAGAACCTTATGGAGTGATGTTCTTACTTGATGAATTCCCTACTTTAGGAAAAATGGAAACATTTAAGGCTGGTATCGCATACTTCAGGGGATATAGAGTTCGTCTGTTCTTGATTATCCAAGATACTCAACAGCTCAAAGGAACTTATGAGGATGCTGGCATGAATTCATTTCTATCAAATTCTACATATCGTATTACTTTTGCAGCTAATAACTATGAAACAGCTAACTTAATATCTCAGCTAGTTGGTAATAAAACAGTTGAACAACGATCTTATAGTAAACCAATATTTTTTGATCTTAATATTTCAACAAGAACGCAAAATGTATCACAAGTTTCAAGAGCTCTGCTTTTACCTCAAGAAGTAATTCAACTGCCAAAAGATGAACAAATCGTTTTAATTGAATCTTTCCCGCCTATAAAATCTTTAAAAATTAAGTATTATGAAGATAAGTTCTTTACAAATAGGTTATTACCCCCTACATTTATTCCAACTCAGAAACCTTATGATCCAAATAAAAATAATGTAGATGAGGAGCAAGAAAATACCAATTCTAGCACTACAGATGCTAACACTAAAGAAGAGTGAGCATTCACGGAAAAAAGTTAAAATACAAGACGTCATTGCGAGGGAAGTTACAAACCTCAGATGTCATTGCTAGGAGGTCATAAGCTAGACGAAGCAATCCATAACAAGCGTCATGGATTGCCACGCTCACGTGCGTTCGCTCGCAATGACTCTAGAAGGTGAATTGCCACGACCTACTTGCGTGGTTTTGCTAATAGACATCTTGTACTTTTCTGTAATTTTTAAACTGCCATGGGGTTTATGCGTAAGGTGAGTTTTTTTAAGTAAGAAGTTAAGATAAATCTCTATGCGTTCAGCTATTATTGATATTGGTTATAATGCCGTGAGAGCTGTAGTTTATGAATGTGATAGACTTGGAGCTCCAGAAATTTTTAATGATAAATTTAAAAGTGATATTATTAATTTACTTAACCTAGATAATTTAGAAGTAAAGCATCAAGCATATTTGTCACTACAATATTTGATACATATTTTTGATAGGTTATCAGTAACAGATGTTAAATGCGTTGCTACTGCTGTACTTAGAGGCCATCCAAGAGCGGAAGAATTTAGAGAGATAGTTAAGAGAAAATTTAATATTAATATTGAAGTTATTTCGGGTGATCGTGAAGCTTATCTTACAGCTGCTGGATTAATTTCTGGTATTAACGATGCTTGTGGTATTGCAGCAGACCTAGGGGGTGGCAGTCTTGAGCTTGCCCAAATCAAAGACAAAAAGGTGGGTATCTTAAAGTCTCTACCTTTAGGCACTGGCCTAATCACTAATAATCACTTTGACGATATTAATATAATTAGTCAAATGATCAAGAAAGAGTTTGAAGGATTACATTGCCCAAGCTTATATTTGATAGGAGGGGCTTTAAGGTTAATTGGGCGTTCTTATATGGAGTTTGTTCATTACCCTCTTAAAAACTTACATAACCTTGAAATAAACCGTAAAGAATTTGAGCTATATCTTGAAAGATTGACCCATGTTAATATGTTAAAAATGCAATACAAGTCAAGAATTCATGGTAATGCAATTTTAGTGGCAAAATCTATGCTAGATGTATTCTTACCTGAAAAAGTAATAATTTCAAATTATGGTCTAAAAGAAGGTGTTAGATTTTCTTGTCTCCCTGAAGAAGAACAGCAAAAAGATATTATCTATGAACGAATCAAAACATTAGTAAATTTTGACGAAAATACTTGTAGTATTAAAGATTATACAGAAGTTATTAAACCTATATTAATTCAACCAGATACCACGACAATTAGTATAATTGCTTTGGTCATAATGCTTGCACAATATAATAAGAATATTGATAGAACTCTACGTTCTAATTTTATTGTTGAATTTATTTTAGCTTCAGATATTCCTTTTAGTCACCGTCAAAGATTGATGTTGAGTAACGCTCTTGCACTTACCTATACGTCAAGAAGTGATACATATATTAATAGGCTGGCAAAAAGAATGATTAATTCGTATGATTATTGTAATAGCCACATAATAGGTAATTTTGTAAGAATTGCTAGAGAAATTGATGGACCAGAATTTCAGTTACCATCTTTTTCTCTTGATTTAAAAGATAATGGATATATTGAAATTTCTACACTAAATACTTTACCAAAAATGGTGTTTGAAAAAGTGTGCGAACGCCTAAAAACTATAGGTCTAGCACGAAAGAATATTTGTTGAATTTCTAAGTAACTTATCTAATACTAAATTAACTTATAAAAAACTTTAATTTTCTAGAATATGGCACAAAAAGCAATTAGAATACCTGAAATACAGGAAAAGAATTATAGTTTTAGTGAACTTGTGAATAAGTTGTCTTGTCAAAAACAAGAACATAATCTCTTAAAAAATAGTTTTGATTTAAATAATCAAGCAACTCTATTTGAAGGTGATTGCATGAAGTTATTAAAACAAATTCCAGATAACAGCATAAATTTAATAATAACATCACCGCCATACAACATAGGTAAGGAATACGAAAAGAAATCAGATATTAATAAATATTATAATTGGCAAAAAAACGTTATCAATGAGTGTTATAGAGTGCTAAAAGATGATGGACATATTTGTTGGCAGGTCGGTAATTATGTAGAAAATGGAGAAGTAATACCTTTAGATATTTTATTATATCCTATATTCTCAGAATTAAAAATGAAAATGAGGAATAGGGTTATTTGGCATTTTGGACACGGATTACATGCTTCAAAAAGATTCTCTGGAAGACATGAAACTATTATGTGGTTTAGTAAAACTGACAATTATTACTTTGACTTAGATGCTGTTAGGATACCTCAAAAATATCCTAATAAAAAATATTTTAAGGGCAACAAAAAAGGGGAATTGTCTTGCAATCCGAAAGGCAAAAACCCATCAGATGTTTGGGATATTCCAAATGTAAAAAGTAATCATATAGAAAAAACGGAACACCCGTGTCAATTTCCCGTCGGTTTAGTTGAAAGGTTGATTTTATCAATGACCAAAAAAAATGATATTATTTTAGATCCTTTTGTTGGTTCTGGTAGTTCTTTTGTTGCAAGTCTAAAAAATTCCAGAAAATGTATAGGTGCAGAAATAGATAAGAAATATATAGATATTTCAAAAAAAAGAATTAAAGAAACATTAAACGGAACTATTAAGGTTAGAGAAATGAATAAACCCGTCTATGAACCTGAAACAGTATAATATGAAAATAGTTTATGAATATTCTCATCTTGGGGGAAGACAAATTTTACAACTTGATTATCCTAAAATTTTTCAAGAAGTTCATGAATCAATAAAAGCGATAAATGACATAAAGAAAAATAAGGTCAGCCAAGAGAAAACAAGCAAAGGAAAAATGCTTTATTCGCCAAAAGAATTAAATAATGCTTTTGCTCAACAATTTAACTCAAGAGGATTTCATGAGATAATAGATAAATATGATATTGTTATACCAAATCATGACAAGGTTATATCAAATTCATATAAACAAATAGATTTTGTAAAGGATAGAGTTTTAGTTGAAGTCCAATTTGGCAAATATGCTTTTATGTTTTATGATATGGCAAAATTCCAGTATTTTTTTAATGAAGATAAGGCTGATGTAGGAATAGAAATAGTACCATGTCACAGTTTACAACA
>CM055403.1:2580022-2594566 GCA_029228625.1 Pseudolycoriella hygida | reverse complement strand
TTTCCCACAACAAATAGCTTTTAATTTATTCCCACATATAGGGGATTTTAATAAAGATGGTTCTACTAGTGAAGAATCTAAGATTGCCTTGGAATTAGAAAAAATTATAGGACCACATGCTAAAGCTAGTGTAACTTGCGTCAGAGTACCGGTGTTTGTTGGTCATGCTATTTCAGTTAATGTTGAATTTAGTGGGACGATAGATGCCGAAGAAGCACAAGAAATCCTCAAAGAATCAGATTCTATTGCGGTTAATGGTCATTTAGATGCAATACAATATGTTACTCCTAAAGATGTAGTAGGCACGGATATTGTCTATGTCTCACGAATTAGACAGGATCATAGTCAAAAAAATACCATTAATTTATGGATTACAGCCGATAATTTACGTAAAGGAGCAGCTTTAAATGCCGTACACATTGCTGAAGAATTGATTAAAGGATATTTGTCGAATAAGTAAAATAAATTGTGGATAAGTTTGTGGGTAAATAAAAATAATTATTTTTGATAACCGTGCCAATGTTAGTTTTATGTCTCTTATTGACAGCCAGGCATGTTGCCATAATTGCTTAAAGTATAGATTAAAGCTTGTTAATATCTTAATTAAAAATATATAAAAAGTCAATATAATTTTCTAACTTTTACTTAGTGCATAACTTTTATGGTGTATAATTAAATTAATTAATCAATCAATAATAAATAATGAAACAAATACAAATAATTTCCGTTGGCAAACTTAATAATTATTACCAACCAATTGCTAGAGATTATCAGAAATTGATAAAATATAATATAAAATCTACAGAGATTTGTTATTCAAAAAAATTACCAGCTGAACAAATTAAACAATTTGAAGGTAAATTAATTAACGAATTTTTAGAAGAAAAATCCTGTAAAATAGCACTAAATATCATTGGTCAGAGTTATAATAGCCATGAATTTACAAAATTAATAGCAAATAATTTGCAATCAGGCAAAAATATACAATTTATTATTGGTGGAGCTTTCGGTTTAGATAAATCTATTATTGAACAAGCCAATATCAATCTCAGCCTTTCAAAAATGACTATGCCCCATCAAATGGCAAAAATAATATTATTAGAACAGATATATCGGACTCAGACCATAATAGAAAACCATCCATATCATAAATAGGACATTTCGATGAAATTTAATAATTGCCTTTTACATACTAATAAATACACGCTCCGTATCGTCTCGATTATTCGGCTCCTAACAATGCGTACAATAGACTTCCTGCATAAGTCAAAGATAGTTGAGGGATTTTTAGGAGAAACGAAGCCGAGCACCGCAGCGTACATAGACGTACGTGAGGAGCGGAGGCGAGTTTCGACGACAAAATCACCAACTAGATTGACTTATGCAGGAAGTCTAATCTTCCTACCGGTCATTTTTATGCTATTATCAGCATTCTCGAGTTCAGATTTCAATAAGAATAATGCAGAATTTATTAGTTTATTGAAAGATACAAAAATTACTGTTGTTGCTCCTGCCTCAGGGGGAAGCAATGAATTATTATCTAATTTGAGAAATATTGCTTCATTAAAACTAAATATTCCAAATGATTGTTTTGGAGGAAAAAGCTTATTCCACTCTACCGATGATCAGACCAGGTTATTGTGTTTGCAAAAAGCACTAATTGATCAATCAAATGATGTAGTATGGACACTTCGTGGGGGATATGGTTCAGCAAAATTGATTCCTGACTTACAGAGTTTAAAGAAGCCGATAAAGGAAAAGTTTTTTATAGGGTTTAGTGATATGACAGCCTTACATATTTTTCTCTCGCAAGAATGGGGATGGAAGACAATTCATGGTAATGGCATCATTGAAATACTTAATCCAACTAAAGATCGTCAGAATTTTATAAAAATAGCAAAAATAATTGCTGGCAAAGAGACTCAAGCTAAAATTAAAGGATTATCAACACTAAACCTTGCTGCAAAATCCAGTAAAATCGTTACAGGTAATCTTACTGGGGGTAATCTAACCATTGTACAAACATCTATAGGTACATCGTGGCAAATAAAAACGGCAGATAAGATAGTTTTTTTGGAAGATGTTAATATAAAACCATACCAGCTAGATCGTACTTTACATCATTTAAAACAAGCAGGACTGTTAGATCGGATAAACGCTATAATATTTGGGACTTGTGGAAATGATAATGAAACCATCATTACTGTTCTTACTGATTTTGCTGCTACCTTAAAAATCCCAGTATTTAAGACAAATAGATTCGGTCATGAACGAGTTAATGATCCAATTATTTACAACACTAATACAAAAATTATTCTTACTGGTGGTAATCAGTTTGAATTAATAATGCAATGCCATTAAGAACATTAGCGTATATGAGGTACGTATAGACGGAGTAATGTCAGTCGGGACTACAACTTGGTTATAGATATTTTCATTTAAACTACTTTACACATTAAAATTTTTTGATACTATATAAAATATATAGTATCAAAAATAAAGGAGGTCTTATATAGGAAACATATCCAAATCATTTAAGTAGGTACATAGCTATACAATTAAGTAATAACATAACATTATCAACTATCTGGAGTATAAATATGAAGATTACTAATTTCGGAATAGGTTTAACCATTATAATCACCGTACTTGCTATGGCTTTTTTCGTGAATGTCAACAAAATGGGTAATGAAATTACTTATCAACTATTAACAATTTTTACAATTATTTTAATCATTATTGAAATGATGTTGATCATAACTTTTATCAAGTGGCTGTGCAGTATTAGGGTGATATGTAACAATCTCCAGAATATTAATCAGGGCTTCTATAATAATTTCAAAGACCAAGATAAAGTGACTCTATTACATAAAGAATTAAGAGAGTTAAGTATCCTAATTGGTAAGAAAGAACAGCATGTTTTGCACGCAACCTTTCATATAGAAGAAATAGAAAAGTATATAAGAATATTACTTGATGAACTTAAAGAAGTTACTAAGCTTAGCAAAGAAAAAGGACAAGTGAGAATAAAATAACAAACTTATAATTTAGGACTCAATAATATGACAAAATAATTTTAAGAAATACAATTCAATACATGATTCTAATTATTAAAATCATGTATTGAATTAATATGCTCAAATAATTTGGAGAATTGGATTTGAGTATACGTTAGTATACGAGTCCATGATATTTTCAAAAAACAATTCTTCAAAGTAGGAGAATATATGCTTTAAACCTGATTGTTTTTCTGGCTCTGTGCAAAAAACTGTGTAAATTTCCAAAATTAGGTCATTAAATTTTATTAAGTCTATCCTCAAATTTAATCATCAAATGAGCCATAGCTTCGTTCCAATTTTGGATAGGCATAGTCCATTTTTTGGTCATATAGTCAATTGTCAAATATAAACTTTTAAAAACAGCATTATCACTGGGAAAAACACGCTTATTATTTGTTACTTTACGCAATTGACTATTAACAGATTCAACTGAATTAGTGGTATAAATCACCTTTCTAATTGCCTCTGGATACCCTAGAAAAATCATTAAATTATTCCAGTTATTATACCAAGATTTGGCAATTTGTGGATATTGTTTATTCCATTTTTCTTCAAACGCTACTAACGCCAAATGGGCTTGTTCTTCCGTTACTGCAGTATATATCGGCTTCAAATCAGCAGCTAATTGCTTCCTATCTTTATATGATACATATTTTAAACTATTTCTAATCTGATGTACAATACATAATTGATGTTCAGTTTTTGGATAAACTGCTTCTATCGCCTCAGACATACCAGTAAGATTATCACTACAGGCAATCAGTATATCTTTTAGTCCTCTATTCTTCATGTATGGACCTACCCGATAATGCAAGAAAAAAAATAATATATAACAGCAAAAAAATCGAATGCAGTCATGTATCCGGCTTATAGTTAATAAATCACTTTAAATTTACCCTATAGCCCTGATGGAATTCGCTGGCTTACAAACTTATTACTTATCATCTCATCGGTTTCTAAAGAACCCCTGAAAAAATCAGTTTTTTTGTAAGCTAAGGTTTGTCTTATTTACCATCAATATTATCATTCTTTCGCATATTCCGGATTAGAATCTATTAAATTTCTACTTACCTATAATATCATCTCGTCAACTATTTGTACCAATTCTTTAGCTACAAACTTTACTCTCGGTATAATCATTACCTGAACTGAGTACCGCAAACACCACCCTTGCTAGTTTATTAGCTACTGCAACAATTGTTTTATTATGCCCATTTCGTTCAGATAAATTAAACATCCACTCAGTAAACTTGCTATAATCTTTTTTAGATTTTTGCTCTTCCGTGGTAAATCTTATCTTACTATTCAGTACTGCTCTTGCTCCTTGAATTAACAAAGTACGTAAATAGATATCACCTCTTTTACTAATACCAAGCAACTTATCTTTGCCACCACTAGAATGTTGCCTTGGCACTAATCCCAGCCATGCTGATAATTGCCTGCCATTTTCAAAACAACTAGCATTACCTATTGACGCGATCAAGGCTGTGGCAGTTATTAAGCCTATACCTGGTATCATCATTAGTTGTTGGTGATTACTATACTGGCTAACTATAATTTTTAATCTTTGTTCCAGTTCTTTTATCTTTTTATCATTCTCTAGAAATTCTTCTTTTAACTCACTAAACGTTCGATAGCTTAGCTGGCTTAAATTCCCTTCATCTAAAATCTCAGTTAGTTTTGTCATAATCTTATTAATTCCTTGTGGAATAACAAAACCAAATTCATGTAATAATCCCCTGATCTCATTAGCAAGAGCAGTACGGTTTTTTACCAATCGCTGCCTTACCCTATGAATAAATAAAATATCTTGTTGCTCTACAGTTTTGATAGGCACAAATCTCATATTAGGTCTTGCCACTGCCTCGCATATTGCTTCGCTATCTGCTTGATCATTTTTATTAGTTTTGACATAAGGCTTAACAAATTGTGGAGCTATTAGTTTTACAGTATGACCTAATTTTGTTAATTCTCTTGCCCAATAGCTAGAACCACCGCAAGCTTCCATGCCCACTAGACAGGTTGGTACGTTAGCCATAAAAGTTAGAACCTGCTCTCTCATTAATTTTTTCTTTAATATTGTCTTACCATTTTTATCTACACCGTGAATTTGAAAAATTCTTTTTGCAATATCTATACCAATTGTGGTAACTTCCATATGGACCTCCTTATTGTTGTTTAGGATTCATTTCCTATCCTAGAAGATTAGCATTTGCTTCTCATTCTGTATATAGGGTAGGTCCATACCATTATTTAACATTCCAAAACTCCATCAGTTACTTTAGATATTAACTCTATAGATTTCTTCTAAATGTCCTTGTATCTCCCTTGTGGTCATACCTCTTGCATACAGAGATATTACCTTCTCATCAAACCCTTTAAATTGTCGAACTCCCTTAGGAATTAATAGCGGTTCAAATTCTCCTTCTCTATTTCTTGGAACATCTACTGTTATATTCCAACCATCTTCATCTATTATAGTCTTTTCATAACTATCATTGCGTCTGTTTTCAGATTCTTTCTCATCCTTGGAATGCTTCTCATATCCAATATAAGATTCCATCTCTTTTTCTAGAATCTTATTAACTAGTTGTTTTTTTAACTCTTGGAATATACCATCTTTGCCAAAAATTTCTGATGGATTGGTTTGTGACAAGAGTTCTGACACTACTTTTTCTACAGATTGATTTATTGTTTTTGTTTTCTTCTTCATATTAACCTCGTGTAAGTGTTTTTTACTATAAAACCTTATGTTTTGGCACTTGTACTGTAGATACTTACTTTGCAGTAAGAGTTATAAGGACTTCCCAAGTTGTGTCATTACTCTCTACAAACTCGCTAACGCCTGAGACCCCGGTGGTTGGAAACTATTGGATTTGCTAGGTTGATCTCCAGTTTTCTTTTGTCTACTGTGCTGTATAACACATCGACTTCCACTATCACCAAAAATTTCGGACCTATCACGTTCACCATTTGGTTTCGGCTCGAATGTTTCGCTGTCTACGCTTCACCATTGTTGCTACCTTCAGCAGTGCAAGACTCGCTATATGGTGGAGCTAGCTACTCCTTCCATAACAGGACTTTCACCTGTAAGACTAATGCACCTTGTCTTGGCACACACACAATCGTTATGACATACTCCAACAAAAACGTTGTTTTATTATTTAGATAAATATTTTTTTTGAAAATTTAGATAAAAGATAATTTCTATGTATGCCTATTACGTCTTTTTATTTATATCTATATACTCAAATGATTTGAAGAATTGGCTCCGTAAAACTTCGGGGCATTCGCGTGCTTACGTACTAGCTGTACGCCACGCTCGCTTACCCCTTGTTTTACGTTCCAATTCTTCAAATCATTTGAGTATACATGTTAACGCTTCAGTTGCAGATTTCTCCAATTCTTGGATTGCTGCAATATATGGGAAAGGACCGTAACTAATTCTAGATACACCCAGATCAATAAGACCTTTTACTACCGTTACATCCTGCACCATTATGTTAACAGGAATAGGTGAAGATTCACATAATTGTTTTATAAAATTATGATTTGTTAAGCCTGGTGCAAAGAACCCATCGGCTCCAACTTCTGCATAAGCTTTGCTTCGTTCTATAGCTTCTTTTAAGTCTTGTTCATTATGCTCAGATGTATCTTTTTGAAGAAAGATATCCGTTCTAGTATTAATAAACATACTAGGCGATAATGATTCCTTTATAGCTTCTTTAACTGCTTTAATTCGTTTACATTGCTCTTCTATAGAGTATCTTGCTTTTTCTTTCCCAATAATTTGATCTTCAAAATTTATACCAACTGCACCTGTTTCAACTATGAGAATAACATTCTTTGTTAACTCACTTAATTCCGATGCAAATCCTGATTCAAAATCAAAACTTACAGGTACTTTAACTTTTTTAATAATATTCCTTAAATTCTGCAAGGCTAATTTAAGAGGGAATTTTTCACCATCTTCATAACCATAAGACTTTGCTACCGCCCAGCTACTTGTACCTAATGCTTTCGCCCCAGACTTCTCTACAACCTGTGCTGATCCAACATCCCAAACATTATACAACACTAAAGGTTTACCCTTTCTGTGAAGTTCTTTAAATGATCTATCTCCTATTTCTGTAAGCTTTCTTTTCATACTATATTATTTCCTTCTGTTTGAGTTAGTTTTTTTTCATTGTTGTTTCTTCCTTAATAATATATTTTTACTTCAAAACATAATTTTAATCATTAAAATCATGTTTTGAAATAAATAAAAAAGTTAAAAGAACCTGGGAGACTGTCGATAACAATAAGTGATTGACTCTTTTACTGATTTAGGATAATTTTTAAAATATATTACTAATTTTTGATGCCGTTATGTATAAGCTAATATTATTATATATTTTTTTTATAAATATATCGCAAGTAAATGCTGCTGGTTTTACAGTAGAACCTTTATCTGAATCATCGAAACAAGAAATGATCGAGAAAAAAGTGTGGCATGTTGGATGTCCAGTTCCTCTAAGTCGATTAAGACTTATTAAATTTCCTTATCATGATTTTAATTCTGTAATACATCATGATGGAGAACTAGTTGTTTTTGATGCTGTTTCTGAGCATGTTGTCGTCATTTTGAAAAGAATATATGATTTAAAATACCCTATTGCTAAAGCACGTACTATTGAAAATTATGATGGTGATGATGACAAAAGTATGACAGATAATAATAGTTCTAGTTTCAATTGTCGTGAAATTACAGGAGGTGGTGTAACTTCCATACATTCATACGGTCTTGCGATTGACATTAATCCAATTCAAAATCCTTATCTTTCTATTCCAAGTGACAGTCAAACAGGACTCGTTACTGTAGAACCTGCAGCAGGATTAAGTTATCTCAATCGAACCAATATTAGACCAGGGATGAGTGAAGTAATAATTGATCTTTTCGCTGAGAATGGTTTTAGTGTTTGGGGAGGAAAGTGGAACACTCCTATAGATTGGCAGCATTTCCAAACATCCCGGGCTATGGCACAATTATTAGCCGTTATGAACTATAATGATGGATGTACTCTTTTTAAATTCTACACTAAGACGCCGCAAATGCTTAACAAAATTGATCCTAATAATAATCAATTTGTTGAGCTTTATAAAAAGAACTCTAACATGTTTATGCAATGTTTAAAAAAATTACCAGAAATATTAAAGCTAACGCCAGATCAGGCATATGGGATTTTATCAAAGTGTATGTTCAGTAATTAATACAACCATTTCTTCTTACTATAGAAACTTTTTCATTCCACGCTAGGTTAACTAAAAATTTTGTTAACCTAGCAATTGATCATTGGAGTTAAAATTATGAAAACTTCTCGTCTTCATAGAATATATACCAATATCAAACTAATTGAAAACTGTTCGTTAAACCTTACAGAAGATCATAGTCACTACCTTAAAACAGTATTAAGACTAAAAATTGGTGATCATTTTAGAATTTTTAACGGTATAGATGGTGAATTTATAGCACAAATTACTGATATAACAAAAAATAATTTACGTGCTGGGCTTACTAATATTTTAAGAAATGCAATAGTTGAATCTGAGCTTACTTTAGGGATATCAATTATTAAAAATGATAGAATGTTAAATGCCATAGATATGGCTGTACAACTTGGGGTGACAAAAATTATTCCATTAATCACAGAAAGGTCTCAATTTCGTAATGTTAATAATCAAAAATTGATGAAATGTATTATCGAATCTACAGAACAATCTGAGCGTTTAACACCGCCCATTCTTATGCCATTAACATCACTTAGTCTTTTCCTAGATCAGAACCTAGATAATTCTATAATATATGCTAATGAAAATGAAGATGAAAATAATACATTATTAAAAATCATACCTATATACTCGAATGTTTCAGTTATTGTCGGTCCAGAAGGCGGTTTTTCACCAAATGAACTTAAGATGCTTTCATTAAGATCCAATAGTTTATCAATAAGTTTAGGAGCAAATGTTCTGCGAACTGAAACTGCTGTGGCAACGTGTCTAGCACAAATTAAGTTACTTACAACCTCAGTTTTGGATTAGAATTTAAAAATTCTAATCCAAAACTGAGGTTTATATAATAAAAATGTAGGGTACTATAATAGAACTTACAAAAATAAAAATAATAAATATAAAATTGCTGGATGTATAGCAAAGATATATATAGAATTACGGCTTATGAACCGCAAATTTATAGCAATTTTTTGCTCAAAACTTCTTGCAACCATCAATATATATCCCAAAACCCCGAATATAATTACTATAAATACATAGATAGACGAAAACCGAAAAGTAATTATGCTATGCATTATAGACAAAATCATAGATATTGCAATGGTAAGCCTAAAATTACTTAGATCATGCTTAGCTATATATCCAAGTAGCATGATAGCCATAGATAAGGTGCCGTAATCAATAAGGAACCAACTACAGAACCAAAGAGATCCAAGGAAAACAACATGACAATAGCCCTTATAGAAAAAATTATTTAGGCTATTATGAAAATAATAAAGATAGCACTGCCCTAAAAAAATCGAGATAAGTATGTTAGTCTCAATAAATTCCTTAAAAAATATGATAGTAACTATATATAGTAAAACTCCAACTACAAGAACTTTAATGCTTGGTTTCTTATGAAAATTATAGCCAGCAAAAAAGCAAAAAATGGGCATAGTAATGCGACCAATAACTCGCATTATTTCATATTCAGGAAAAAGAAGTAACCCTGCATGATCTATTACCATGGTTATTATGGCTATAGTCTTTAAAAAATCTTGATAATTAGACTCAGTTTTCATCATTAATAAATTTTTTGGGATAAAGCTTAAAGTAAAAAACCATTAGAAAAAACGTTGTCGCTCCAGATAAAATTGTTGCTGCCAACATAAAAGCTTTTACTAACAAAAATCCGGTATAATAATATTCAGCATAATAATGTTTAATTACCCAGATTACTAGTACCATTATTGCACAGCTTAACAAAATCTTGCTACAAAAAGAATATAATTTTGAGTCAATAAAAGAAATAGCATATTTCTTTGTATGTGTATATAACAACCAAACATTATACCAAGCGGTAACAGAGCAAGCAAGAGCAATACCAAGGTGACCAAACTGTCTCATCATAACAATATTTAATATTGTATTTACAGCAAGGGAATATAAGGTGATTTTTAAAGGAGTTTTCGTATCATGATTAGCATAAAAAATCGGCATTAAAATTTTGGAGAGTATAAAAGCTGGTAAACCAAGGGAAAAAGCAGAAATAGCCTCAGCAGTTTTAATTGTATCATCATAAGTAAAAGCTCCACGCTGATATATTATATGAATTATTGGTTCTGATAAAACAATAATACCAAAAGCCGCTGGTAAAGATAATAAAAGTCCTACTTTAATAGCATTATTTTGGATTTTTGCTGCTTTCTCTAAATCATTCATTTGGTAGGTTTTCGATAATTCTGGTAATAATATAGTACCAAAAGTTACCCCTATTATCGATAAAGGAAATTGGTATATTCTCTCTGCATAAGATAATATTGAAATCGCCCCTTCGATGAAGCTAGCTATTGATTGCGATAGGAATAAGTTAAGCTGCTGAAATCCAGAACTAACAACCGCTGGTCCCATATTAAACAAAAACTTCTTTACATCTCTATTACATGGATCAAAAACTAGTGGAAACGATAAACCAACTCTAATTACACAATAAAACATAAAGATGATTTGTAATAATCCAGCAATCACCAGAGATAAACTAATCGATATAGGAGCAGATATACGTTCTTGTAATATTACCGTTGTAAGGATCACAATAATATTTAAAATAATCGGAGAAAAGGCAAAAGCTGCGAACCTCTTTACTGAATTTAGAATACCCCCAAGCATCGCCGCTATCGAGATAAAAACCAAATATGGCATAGTGATACGGCACAGAGCAATTGTTAAATTAAATTTCTCTGGATATTGATGAAAACCAGGGGCAATAATAAACATTAAGGAAGGCATCATAAGCTGCATTAGCACTACTATCGCGACTAAAGTAATTAGTAAAATAGTAAATATAATGCCAGTGAAATGACGTGCTGCCTCACGAGATTCTATGATTTTTGTATTAAAAATAGGGACAAAAACGACTGATAAAGCCCCTTCCCCAAAAATACGCCTAAATAGATTGGGTAATTTAAAAGCAACATTAACGCTATCCGCAACACTACTAGCCCCAAATAATGAAGCGACGAATAACTCTCTAGCAAGACCAAATATACGGGAAATTAAGGTAAAAAAAGCTATTATAATTCCAGAACGAAATAATGTATATCCTTCGCCTTTCATTTGTTATTCCAATTACACCATTTGAGTATATGCCACTATATCAAAACTAACTCTTTGCTCTTGATATACCTTCATTAATTAGCTCTTTGGCTTTTTGAACATTTTCCCAGCCAATTACCTTCACCCATTTACCTTTCTCTAGATCTTTGTAATGTTCAAAGAAATGTACTATCCGTTGTCTTAGCATTGGACACAGACTATCTAAATCTTTTATTGAATCAAAAGTAATATCTAGCTTAGAAACTGGAACGGCAATAATTTTTTCATCCAATCCAGATTCATCTTCCATCATTAAAACACCAATAGGGCGTGACCTAATCACGCAACCAGGTACGACAGGATAATGTGACATGACCAATACATCTACTGGGTCACCATCTTCTGACAAGCTATGTGGAATAAATCCATAATTACCAGGGTAGAACATAGCAGTTTGCATGAATCTATCAACAAATATAGCTCCTGACTCCTTATCCATCTCATATTTTACAGGATTACTTGCCATTGGAATCTCGATAATTACATTTATTTCTTCATGTTCAGCTTTGCTCTTAACTTTCTCAACTAACATCATTTTATCCAATTAATAAATAATTTATTTTGCATCTTTGTAAGCAAACATTTACACAATGAGTAATATATGGCTTTAAAAGCTGTTCATCACTTACTATACCATCTTTATTAGACGCCACTAATACTCCAGCAGTAAATTTTTCAAATATTTTTTCTTCAATCTGTTCAATAGAATTTTTTCCATCTAATAGTTCAATAATATATTTTTCATGCAACTGCAATGGCACCAAAGCATTAACTCGATTTGTCACAACCAAATTAGTTTGTCCTAACTTTTGAGCCTGATATCTTACTAACTCACTTACTTTTGGTTTTGATGAGATTTCATATATTGAGCTAGGTTTTGTTGCAAATATTTGTACGTATCCTTGTAACATCAGTTTGGCAATTACAGAATCTATTTCTGCTCTAAAATCTTTAAGCTGTAATTTCTCTAACTTTTTCACAGCCAATTTAGCAATTTGTTCCAAAGTCAAAGGATTACCAATATTATCAGCATAAATGTAGAAAACTGCCTTCATTATAGGAGAAGACGTTGAAATATCAGGGGATTCTGAATTATTATAGTGAAATCCCAAACTTTCTACTGCATTACTGATATCCACCTCATTTTCAGGCATGGCTGGTCTGATATTAAAAGTAGTATAGAAGTCACTTAACTTACTTGGTTCAATCGTCCTATTTATCATGACATTATCGTGACATAACAAAGTAGTTCTAAATTTACGGTTAGTAATAAAGTCCATATATTGTTCAGTTCTTACAATATCATTTATCGATTGTAATTTCTCTGCAGCCTTTGCAGGCAAATTACCAACAAACATGGTAGAAAGTGAGGTATCTCCAAGATAATTTAGATTATGTTTTCTAGCGTTACTTACAAATTCCTGAAAGTAAAAAGCAGTATTTTTTTCTCCGAGATATTCGTGTAATAAATATGAATTATTTAAATTCTTAATCAACTTAGTTTCGTGTTGTAAGAACTTAGAATAAGGACTATCTGATCCTTCTAGAGACTCATTAACAAAATCTAATAATAATTTAGCTTGTTGTAGTTTATCATGGTTATCAGTAAAGGCAGCACCATGAAACATCATCATATCTCTGATAGTTTTTTGCATATTCCAGCCTGGCAGAGTATTATAGCTGATAAAGGCAATACCGTTAGGACTTAATAATTTACTAGATATTTCAAAAATCTTGTCACAAACCACATCCGGCACCCAAGAAATTACCCCATGACAAATTATATAATCAAATTTACCAAATGATTCATCAAGATCCAATATCGATAAGTGTTTTAGCTCAATATTCTTTAGAGCTAAACTCTTTACTACTTCCATCCCATTATTAACTTGCACTTTTGATAAATCAATTCCTAAAGAATAAGATTGTGGGTAACTTTCAGCAAAATCAATCATATTACCCCCTTCACCACAACCAATATCAAGTATCCTAGCATTTTCTATCATAGGAGGTTGCATACCAAATACTAGACCTATAGTTCTTAAATGCTCCGGTCTTGTATAAGTAAAAGGAAAACTTTCATAAGGAAAATCGTCATAGTTAATATTATTTGTTTGCTTCTTTGACAAACCATCATTAGGATTGTTTTTTTGACCCATAATTTGTTCCAAATAATTAATATTAAAGTAATGATTTTTAGTTGATTTAATGCTTTTAAGCAAGATATTTTTATATTATTTTAATTCACCTTATGCGTAGCATTTAAAAGTCATAGAAAAAATAGCCCAGCGTCTATTAGTGAGGAGTCACTTTGCAACACACCATCATTGCGAGGAGCCGCTTTGCGGCGACGCGGCAATCCATTTCTAATCACTTTCCTGAATTGCTTCGTTGCTAATAGACGAAACAATGTTAGTAGGGTTAGATTTATCACCATCAATTATATAAAAATTATGCAAATTCTTAGAATATTATTGTTCAGCTTTTACTTGGTTCTACCATTGTTAACTACGCATTCTGTATATGCCAGCCCATTTAACCACCCAGAAACATGGAAAAAAGTTGAAATCTCAAAATTGCTTAAAACATCTAAAGTACATCATATAAAACCTATGAGAGAATTTCTCACGGAAAAAGGCAAGAAAATAGAGTTTGATGGAGAAGTTTATTTAGTTACTTTAGATAATCAGCTAAAGGCTGTTTTTAAAAAATTACCGGTAGATGATTTAGGAGATGCACAAGCTGAAGTAGCTGCATACCAAGCTTCTCTAATTCTAGGTTTTCCTTATATCCCGCCAACAGTGATGCGTAAAATTAATGGAATGACAGGTTCTTTGCAACTTTACATTGATACTGAAATTGATCCTTTAGCACCTGGAGAGTATGAAAAAGCTCTTCAAGAAGTTGCCATGCTCGACCAAAATAACCTACATACTTTTTATTTCATCTTTGGACAATGGGACTCTGGACCACATAATTTGTTAATATTTAAAGATCTTAAAAAAACATATTTTATTGCAATAGATAATTCTGGTATTCGTAATCGCCAGTACGTTAAGCTTGGGGAGCTACCTTTTGT
>CM055403.1:2562986-2574254 GCA_029228625.1 Pseudolycoriella hygida | reverse complement strand
TTATAATGCCAGCTTACTTTCCAAGTAGGAAAGAATCAGATTTAGAACCTTATGTAGCTGCTGGGGTGATGCGACCAGCCAAAGATGTAGTGCTTGATTTCGGTAATGGTACAACAAGAAAGATGGTGGCTTACGATGATGGAATTCTGATCAATGTGCCAAAAATGATGACAACTCTAACAAATTATTTAAAAAATCGGCAAGTAACATTTATTAAAAATAAAATTGAAAATTTTGCTGAAATTAAAACTAAATATATATTAGATTGTACTGGTCTTGGTGCTAAAGAGCTTAATAATGATAATGCCATGGTTCCTGGTCAAGGACATTTAATTATGTTAAAAAACCAGAATCCTGAAGATGTGAAATATTTAATTTCAGTTGATTTAGGTAGTGGGAAAACTCAATCTGGGCAAGTAGCAAGTCACTATTTTTACATGCATCCAAAGCATTTACCTAGTAGTGCTACAGATGATGTAGGGATCATTGGTGGAACATTTATTGAAGGAGCTACACCACAAACTCCTAATGAAGAACAATTTGACCTGATAGTTACCAGAGCACGGAACTTTTATGGTATTGGTGCTAGTGAAACAACAAAGTAACCTTGATATCAATGGCTATTTTTCACTGGGAATAAACACAATTTTCTTGAAATAGGTACACTATCCCTTCAAAAATCATATTTATTCTCGCCGAAAAATAGCTCAAAATATTTAGTTATCTCCAACAGCATCCTAATTCTTATTTTTATTTTATTCTACTCCATCTTATTACTTTTTTAGCTCTCCGTCGTAACTAGTACAAATTATAAAAACCCTGGAACCCTAATATATATGCTGGCACACCCTAGTGTCTAGTTTGGTAACCTTAACAGAGTTAAAAATGGCTACTGTTCAATGTTTTTCATCCCTATCACTTTTACCCAATAGCAATTATGTATAACGTAAACCGTCTCAACATTTTTATTACAAAATACTATACTAATTTCAAGGATTTTGTTTATTTTGAATTTTCTCTACTAATTTATACTATAAATTAATGGTGGATCAATTTGAAGTAACTATACGTGCAATGTAAGAATTTTATTTTCTGTAAATCTACTCGCTAGATTAGCTTGTTTGTGCTATTATTTACTTAATAAAGTTTATAATATATTTTCTAATATAATGAAATTAATATGACAGTAGAACTTTCTGATAATATATCAAACAGAAAAACTAATATTGTTAAAGGCAACAATAAACCACCGAGAATGAGGGTAGGTACTGATGATTTTGAGACATTATTGTTAAATAGTGATGTATTTGTTGATAAAAGTTTAATGATTCAAGAATTACTGGAAGATAGTGGTGAAGTAATCCTTATCACCAGACCAAGGCGGTGGGGTAAGAGTTTGAATATGAACATGCTTCAGAAATTTTTTGGGATAGAAGTAGATGAAAGAGGTACACCGTTACCAGCAGAACAAAAGATAAGCAACAAGTTATTTACAGGTGGTACAGTAGATTTAGGTTTTGATGAAACTAAAGAGCTAAAGCCCTTAAAAATTGCAGGTAATGCCAGTAGTATGAAACGCCAAGGTCAATTTCCAGTCATCTCTATAAATTTTAAGGATGTTAAAGGTAGTAGTTACAATGAAATTGTAGTAGGCATCAAGGATCAGATTATAGCATTATTTGCAAGTCATCATTACTTAAATAATCATGTGACAGAAAATACAGGATTATTAAATAATGTAGAAAAAGAAAAGCTAAGGCGATATTTTGATGGGAAGCTTGAGAAGAATGATTTGAAAAATAGCTTACGTTTTTTAAGTGAACTACTCTTTAAACATTTTAATCAGAAAGTCTATATATTAATCGATGAATACGACACACCGATCAATAGCTCCTACACTAAATTTGGCAGTAAGCCCGAAGAGTTTGAACAAGTACTTGAACTATTTCGCGGAATGTTTGGTAGTAGCTTAAATACTAATCCTTGTGTAGAAAAAGGGGTAATAACTGGTATATTACGGATTGCTAAAGCTAATTTATTTTCGGATTTGAATAATGTTCGTGAATATACTCTGGTAGATGAGAAATTTGCTAAATTTTATGGATTTACTCAAGCAGAAGTTGATGAGTTATTAACCAAAGTACCAACAGAAACTGTTCCTGATCAAATTAAAGGCTGGTATAATGGTTATAATTTCGGTGGTGAGGTAATTTATAATCCCTGGTCAATTATGCAGTGTTTATCTAACAAGGGCAAGCTTGATCATTATTGGCTTGATAGCGGTGGTACTTCGCTTATTGATAAAACATTGTTATCAGATGAGATGCAAGAAGATTTACAAAACTTAGCTGCTGGGAAGAGTATTATCTCACCTATTACCAAACAAATCAGTTTTGCTGACATCAACAAGCCAGTAGGATTATTTAGCTTGCTATTATTTAGCGGTTATTTAAACCCCACTGCCAAGAAACCAGAAGAAAATATCTATGAATTATCGGTACCGAACAAAGAGGTAAGATATATATATAATGCCAGAATGTTGCAATGGGTTACCGATCAGCTAAAGATTGATAGTTCTAGATATTATTCGTTCATTAGTCTATTACCTATGGGTAAGATAGAAGAATTTAAAGAAAGGTTACAAGAGCTGTTATTAAATGCTACTAGCTTTCACCAAACAGGAGAGAAAAAAGCCGAAACATTTTATAGCGGCTTTATGCTAGGTTTAATTAACACCTTATCTCCTGGCTATATCATAGATAGTGAGCGAGAAACAGGTAATGGTAGAGCTGATATTATATTGCTACCTAAAGCCGGAAATCAGAATAATGCTATTATTATTGAATATAAAATATGCAAATCTCCTGATATTCTAGAATCTGTTGCAAAAACAGGAATAGATCAAATAGCGAGAAAGAAATATGATGCTAAAATAAAAGAACACTCACATGTTCAGAAAATCATCAAGATCGCTATGGCTTTTTGCGGCAAAGAGGTTGCTCTGCAATATCAGATTGATGTGGTATTTTAAGTCTAATATATACCGCTACAATGCTGATGACTCTAGCCTCTGAAACGTATAAAACTTTTCAGAGTGCTTGATGAGCCTTCAAAAACGCAAAATGATAAAATTCGTATTTCAGAACCTGAAGCTTAGAAGCAAAAAACTTGAACACTCTCTACTTCCCGTTCGATATTTTTGAGAAAACGACAAGTCAGATACTAAATTGCTTGTAATTCAAACGCTTACGCTCTATTATTAGAGCTTCGTTATCTCGTATTGCAACTCCATATTTTTTCCACAAAATGCTAAGGAGATTTTAAGTATTTGTTTTACATGTGAGTACTCTTTTATTTTACCATCATATTTTCTATTAATAATTTGTTGTAAGCCAGATTTAGCTATATCAGCTAGATCTTCTGAGGATTTAGCGATTTTATACTCGATAATCATCGCTTTATCACTTTTGCCCACTCTCGGGATCATCATCATATCTGGACGTCCATCACCTGATTCTTGTTCACTCGATATTATATAATTAGGAACTAACATGTTAACAAAGCCGAGCATAAAACCACTATAAAATAGTTCTGATTTTTTTTCACCAGTTTGATGAAAACTTGTAGAATTAAGTAACAATTCCTGCAAACGCTCTTTAAACTCCTCTATTCTCCCATCTGGCAATAGAGTAACAAAAGAATAATAGCCCGAATTATCAATTGCTATTTGTTTAGTAACCCATTGCAGCATTCTCTTTTCATAAATATATTTTACTTCATAATTAGGAACAGATAGATCATAAATGTCTCTTTCTGGTATCTTGGCAGTTGGGTTTAGGTAGCCACTAAATAGTAATAAGCTAAATAACCCTTCTGGTTGGTTGATATCAGCAAAACTTATATATTTAGTAATAGAAGAAGTAATAGTTTTTCCTGCGGCTAAAGCCTGAATATCTGTTTGCATTTCATCTGAGAGCAATACATGATCAATCCACTGAGTTCCACCACTATCAATCCAGTAATGGTCAAGCTTGCCCTTCTGAGCTAAACATCTCATAATTGACCAAGGATTATAAATGATTTCTCCACCAAAATTATACCCATTATACCAATTTTTAATTTGTTCTGGATTAGTTTCAAGTGGTACTTTGCTTAATAATTCATCAACTTCTGCTTGAGTAAAGCCATAGATGTCTGTAAAATTCTCATCTAATAGACTACACTCAGTCAAATTATTCAAATCTGAAAATAAATTAGCCTTAGCAATACGTAATATTCCTGTAATGACGCCTTTTTGTAATGAATCATTGCCTTTAAGACTATTGCCAAATATTGCTCGAAATAGTTTAAGTACCTGGTTAAATTCTTCTTTATGACCAAATTCTAAATAGGCACTATTAATCGGCGTATCATATTCGTCGATTAGTATGTAAACTTTTTGATTAAAATGTTTAAAAAGTAAGTCACTTAAAAATTTTAAACTATTCTCAAGCTCTACTTTGTTAAACTTTCCAGTAAAATATCTAGTTAATTGTTTCTTTTGAGCATCATTTAATAAATTTTCCTTATCTGTTAAATAAGTTTCCAAATAACGATAATTACTAAATAACTTAATTATTTGATAGCTGATTTTACTTTCAATTTCCTCATAACTATCCCCCCTAATACCCTTAAAACTTATAATAACAACTGGAAATTGACCTTGACGTTTCATCGCTTTTGCTACACTAGCAATTTTTAATGGTTTTAGTATCTTAGTCTCATCAAAACCCAAATCTACCTCTCCTCCGCTAAACAGCTTATGATTAACTCTTTGTTCTTGCGGCAAGGGTATCCCATATTCATCCACTTCTATTTCTAGAAATCTTCGCACCATATCCATATTCAAACTCTTGCCCCAACGCCTTGGGCGGGTAATTAATACGACATCTCCGGTATCAATCAATAGTTCTTTGATCATTAAACTCTTATCAACAAACACGTTGCTATTAAGCAATAATTTCTTAAAGTCATCAGTACCAACTAGCATGGTCGGTTGATAATTAGCGTTAATTTTGTTTGTTTCTTCTATCATTGTTTTCACGTGTTTCTTCTAACTATAATATCATTATACTCCTTTTTTATTCCCCACTAATAGCTAATTAGCAAAATTTTTATAATTTTTTGTTTTTTTATAAAAGTAAATAAACTGAAACATGCTGACAACATTTATATTTAGTTCATTTTATGAGTACATTTTAATCTGATTCCACATTGTGTAAAACACCTCCCAAATCAACACCATTATATAGGTGAGGATATTCTAGAAGCTGTTCCAATATATTATCTTGATCAACTGTTCCTTGAATAGCTTCTTCTGATACTACATCCGCCGACTCAACCTGAATTTCAAACGCATTCTTAACACATATTCTATTGATTTCCTCATGATTTGCTTCTTTTACAAAAATAATAAGTGTTTTCCCTTCAGGGTTTACATAAACCTTATGATCATTATGCAATCTGCTATTAGCCTTAATCTTAATCTCATAAATCTTTTCAACTAATTTGACCCCATTCTGCCAATGATCTCTACGAATATAACCTTTCTCCATAGCTTTTTGATAAATATCGTATTGTGGAAAACCTTTAGATGCATCAATAACACAATATTTATCCCCACCCAAATCAACAATTTTACTATCTTTAGTGGAATATACCTTGCCGTTAATTTTCCAAGTAAAATAAATATCAAGATTATTATCTGACTCTCTTTTTTTCTGTGTATAATATATATGAATGGCTCTTTGATAGAGGTCATTTTGAGTTGTTGCAGGTTCTACATCTGCAGGAGAGGTAATAGGCAAAACAGGTTGATTCGAGTCATTATAACTGTTCTGTTCCTGAATTTCTTCATCAACTAAGTTCTGTAGCTCTTCATTTTTCTGGATCTTTTGCTTTAAATCATCATTTATTGACCCATTATAGGCTTCGATGATCGTATAATATATATCTACATCTAATGAAGGCTTTAGTTCTTTAGCCCGATCAAGATGTTTTATTATAACGGATTTATTGCCAGTAATACCCCGTTGCATAAAACTTAAAGCTACATTTAGATGTAGTTCACCAAATAAATCATCTAAACCGTGTAATGTACTATCCGTACCTTGTTTTTTTATCTTAGCAAGAAATTCCTCAGCTTGCTGAGGTCTATTATATTTCAGGAAAAACATAACAGCTTGCACTAAATCTCCACTATCCTTAGTCGTATAGAAGTGTTGTTTTCCTTCTTTATAAGGCAAATGTAAATATGATTTTTTGAATAATATTTTAACGCTTAAACCAACTTGATCTTTAGCTGAGTCCAATAGCTGCTGTGCTAGGTTCTCGCAAACTTCTAACGCTATGGACTTAACCTTATTATTAGATTGAGCCGCATCAATTTGTTTTAAATGTTCTTTCGCATTATTTTGTGTAATACTGCTCATTACTATTTCTTTAAATAATTTTGCTTGAGCAGGATTTTCATTTCCTTGCTTCTTAGATAATATAGTAAAAATATCGTCTATTTCTGTTGATAATTCAGGATTATTAAGGGCTATACTAATAATTATTTTAATGTCCTCAAAATAACCCTTAATATCTTCTTTCTTTATTAATTCTAGAAACTTTAAATAATATTGCATAGCCTCAGTATTCTTACCAGATTTATTATAATACACAGCCCTAAACCAGTAAGCCATTCTCATGTGATTAATTATATAATCATCCTCTTGTGCAACATTAAATATTTTTGGTTTATTCTTTATTAGTGAAATAGCCTTTTCAGTGTAACTACCTATTGCAACTAGATCATATTTTTTTGAATCAAATAGTTTATTATTTAATAGATTGTATGCCATAAGTTTGATTGTAGATGTACTTGCATTGTTAACTAATATCTTTGTTAATGTAATCTCACCTTCAGGGATTTTAGCAGCTTGAGCTGATAAGGTGTTAAAAATAGTCTTAAACTTTTCCTCAGTTTGTGAGTAAAGAAAATTTGCCACTTGTTCTCGGAAATGACAATCTTTAGCGTCTATAATTTTGCAGTCAATTAATGTTTTAATATCATTGTAAATTTTTAGTCTTACTTTAGAACCTCCATATTCTTGATAAGACTTAGCACAAATTTTCAGAAGCCTGACTTGCTCAGATATATCGCAATTAAAGAAAAATCCGTTATTGAAAACATCGATAACATGACTAATTTTATTGCTTTGTACTGTTGCTGCATCAATATTATCTAGTTCAGTCAAAAATTTATCTATGTTTTGAGCATTGCCGCTAAATAACAAATAAATTAATTCGGAAGCTTTCTTATCAATAGAAATTGTTTTTGTATTTTGACATAAAAATTCATTTATGTTATATGCATAATAATCTAGTATGTATTTTTTTTCTTGAATATTAATGTTTTCTTGTTGTCTCTTGCTTTTCTCGAGATGTTTTTTTAATTTTAGAGGAAATGAATTGTTAGAAATATCATATAAACTATATTTTTTATTATTATCTGGATATATTACGTCCTTTTGTGTCAGTAAATCTTCAAAAGTATATGCTTCATTTGTTTTATGTTCTAGTAAATATTCTAGTAAATTCTTTTTGCCTCCAGTTGCAGTTAAATAATTTATAATTCTATCAAAACTAATATCATTATCTAATATTAAATCTTTAATATTTAACTTATGATCTGAAAATAAATATGTCAGGCTATTAATTAGGTTATCCTCATTACTTCCTGTGACAGAATAAAAATGCATTTTAAAGATATCACAAATATCTTCCTTTACTGTATTTGAACCAAATTGTGTAGAAGATAATACTGTTGCTGTAAAATATTCTTCTGGATTTGGACATAATAATTTAAATATCTCGAGGCTTTTTGGTTCCGTTAACGAATGATCTAATAATCTGAGCAACACTGATATCTGTAAATCTTGTGAAAGCTTTCCGAAAGATTCTTTAGAAAGTTGATTGTCTGCTGTTCCTTTCTGTACTCTTCCTTTATTCTGTACTCTTCCTTTATTCTGTGTTCTTCCTTTTGGCATAAAATCCTTAATAATTGCATGTAGTTATCCGTAACAAACGGATATAACCAGAGGCACATTATAGATATTTTATGTAGAATGTCAATATTTATAATAATAGATTAGTGAACATATTCTGAAAATTGTTCTACACAACACTATGGCACTGTTAACAAACTAATTTGATATAAAGATAAAGGTATGGTAAGAATAATTGAGCCATAAAGAAGGTTTAATTAGGTTCAAATATGGAAGAAACAAGGAAATACCTAATTGGGAAGAAATTGACTTTGTTGTTGCTGAATCCTTTGTTCTAAAAGGGTTTCAAGGATACATCACCTTATCAATTTAGAATCAATTCGTCCGTTGTAAGTGCCATAAGTAAAGCCTCAAAGACCCATTGGGAGAAAATTTGTACCTTCCTGGAGGAAACCCCTATAAAAACTCTGAGATTGTAATAAATAATAGCATAATACTGGCTGTATAGCCTACCATATAGTTGATGTAATGTATAAAAAATTATATTTATGACCGGGGCATAGATTTTCGAAAAAAAAGTTATCCATTACATCCATATAATCAAAAATTTCTGGGATTCTCCCTTAACTAGAATTCCATTATGTTTGGCAAAAAATTTTTCAATTATCTTTATTTCTTAAACAAATCACTGCGGGTACCTGTATTTTCCAATATTAATGTTTTATTATTTAAATTAAAAATTAATAACCAATCAGATTCTAAATGACATTCCCAAAGACCAGAATAATTACTAGATAATTTATGCAAATGATATTTATTTGGTAATAATAAATGATGTTCAATATCTTTATTAAGCCCTTCTTCCATTAAATTAATAAATTCATCTAATTTTTTTCTGTCTTTACCTCGTTTAAGCATTAACTTAAATTCTTTGTCAAACTTAGTGGTATAGAGTATTTTTAAAATCATTGTGTCTTATTTTCTTCAGCTAATTCTTGTTCTACCTCTTCTTGTAGTTTATCAAGGTGTTTAAAAAACTCTTCTCTTGAATTACAAGAATTAACATTAATGCCTTGAAAAGACTCTTCTATAATTTTTATAGTTTCATCATTCAATACATTTTTAGATAAACGAGACTCATACTCTAACTCAATTTGTTTATTTAATGCTTGTATAACAAAACTCTTTATACTAACACCTTTCCAAGTTGTAAGTATCTTTAACTTAAGATGAAACTCATCCGAAATATCTAAGCTTAATCTAGACATAATTTTATTTGTGTGAATGTTGTAATGAACATTATAATCTTATATTCTACATTTAGAAAGTAAAAAAATTCTACGGTGTCGATAACAAGGTGTATGACCGTATTTGGTAACAAGGTAATTGTCCGTAAACAGAGTATAATAATCTTGCTATAACAAAGGAATATATGGCTAACATTCTTGAATCAGAAGAGAATAATCCAGCGATGAAAAATGTGCTAGAATGTCTAAAAATGGTAATCCATTTTTGGTTACTTTTATGGATCAACTATGTTATCAATAAAAATTTAAATAAATTTGGTTTAAATTTTTATTGCTTCTGCAGAGCTAGTTAAATCACGTAACTTAGCGTTTGCAATCACAATGATCTTCCGCATTAACGCTACCATTGCAACCATTTTCTTTTTTCCTCTATTGATCAAATTCTCATAAAATACCTTCAGTTTAGAGTTAGAATTTCTAGCAGCCATAGCAGCTACAAACAACATAGGTCTTACAAAATTTCGCCCATGAGCTGTATGCCTATACCCACTATATCTACCACTATCATTAGATATTGGGGCAACGCCCACCAATGAGGCTATTTGCTTACGGTTTAATGTACCAAGCTCAGGTAACAACGCTATAAACTCATTAGATACGACTTTACCTATACCAGCAATAGTTTGCAAAGTCTCTTTCTTGGCTTGCAATATCTTATCTTTTGCTATTATGTCATCTATTTCGCTAGTAATAGAGGTAATTTGTTCTTCTAATAGTTCGATCATTTTAACACAACTAGATTTGGTTAAATTAGTTCTTGGAGATTGAGACCTATTTTTTTCTGCAATCAACATTTGCTTGAGATCGTTCCTACGTCCTACTAATTCATACAAATCTAAAGCTTGTTTAGATTGCACTTTAAATAGCTCTAATCTTTCTGACCGTTCAAAACCATAAAGTGCCAGAGCTTTGGCGTCAAGATTATCAGTTTTAGCTGCATTACCAAAAGACCGAATAAAGTTTTTAACTTTACGAGTATTGGCTCTATGTACAGCAATAGTTTGAGTACAAAGAGTTAGTAATATTTCCATTTCGTATCCACCAGTAGTTTCTAAAACGCATAACCCAGAACTAAGGCTTTCTTTGTAATCCTTGATAAAATTAGCTATTCCATTAGTATTGTTCTCATATTCTTTAGTTTCTTTTTTACTATGAATAGCAACAACAAAATTGAATTTTCCTATATCAAGACCGATAAAATTATTATATAATAGCATATATACCTCGAGATATTTAATGTTTACGATTGTAAGCGGGCGTGCAAAAGCATCCCAATCAACTATTCAAACGTCTCGGGGATTTGGGCTAGAGTACCAGGATCCATTCGGTCTTAAAACCAATTGCTACACGGTCGCTCACGCTCGCACAGCAATAGTCATTATTATGGCTATTGCTGAACACCCCCTTAAAGTCAGTATAAATCATTATTTACATTGACTTCAATATCTATTATATCATACTTTTAACTTACAATTGCTTCGTTGCTAACCGCTCCTCGCAATGATGCTTGGCGATAAGATTTTTTATTCATCATCATAAGAAAATAGTAAAAAAAATGTAGGGTACTATGATCCGCTAGTACATATAGTATGGATGGTACCTTTACGGTTAACTAATACAGCTAATAGTCATGAAATTAGCATCTTCTAGCCATAAAATTTTGCAAATAATTTCATTATCAGGATACAGTTTCGCTACTGTATGTCGGTAAAAATTCAACTGATCCACATAAGACTCCTTAATTAATTGATAGCTTTTAGGTGGATTGGCATCGGATTTATAATCAATAATGGTTATTTTCTTCGTATCAATGGCAAGTAGATCAATTCTTCCTGTCTTAACATCATCATTTAGATTTATCCCTATTGTTACCTCAGTTTTTAGTTCTTGAGAAGTAAGTATCATAAATTCTGTATTATTCAGTAACTTAT
>CM055403.1:2536622-2558384 GCA_029228625.1 Pseudolycoriella hygida | reverse complement strand
AAATGGTCAGGAATGGATTGCTTCGTCGACCTTATGGTCTCCTCGCAATGACGCCTTAGGTTATACATACGTCATTGCGATACTACGTAGTGGTCGCGGCAATCCACTCTTCATTGGATTAGATTACTTTGTTTCCACTGAAATGGCTCCTCGCTAATAGCATCAGTTTACTATGGATAAAGGTTAATCGGGTTTTAACTATACCACACGATCTTCTTCTTGTATTAAAAATTCCTCCATCTTTTTTCTTGTATAATCTTTCTCTTCTAAGATTACTTCATTGTCAAAAATATGTTGTACTGTTTTTTCTTCTAATAACGGACCTTTTAAGTGTTCAAGAGCCCCAGGATTTTCTTGATAGAATTTTAATATGGCTGTTTCTTGACCTGGAAACCTCCTTGCTTGATCCATAATAGCGTTTTTAATATCATTCTGTTCGATACGTAAACTCTTAACCTTCATGTATTCGGATAACATCAGCCCTATTCTAACACGACGTAAGGCTATCTTGTTATAGTACTCGCTAATTTCTGCTTCTGATTTATCTTTAAATACCGAATCTGAGTCGTTACTTTTCTCCGTTTGAGATTTTAAAATACTTATTTCCTGGGCTATTAAAGATTTGGGAACATTAAACATTAATAGCTCTTCTAATTGATCAAATAAGTTCATTTTCATTACAGTGCGTATAGGCTCACTATATTCATTTGCCATACTTTTAGAAACATTAGTACGCAATTCTTCAACTGTCTTACAATTAAATTTCTTAGCAAATTCATCATCAACGACTACCTCATCAGCAGAATGTACTGCCTTCACCTGAACAATAAATTTAGCCGGCTGACCTGCGACTTGTTCCATATGATATTCTTTTGGAAATGTGACATTAACCTCTACCTCATCTCCAGTTTTACTGCCGATAAGCTGATCTTCAAACCCATCAATAAAAGCTCCACTACCAATTACTAACTTATAATCTGTAACCTTACCGCCTTCAAAAGTTTCATTATTGACATAACCAATCGCATCAATAGTAACTTCCTGCCCTTTTTTTACTTTTCCTTTATTTTCTTTAGTATAATTTTTTGATATAGATGCAAGTTTATCTATTTGTTTATTAATATCCTCTTCCTCAATTACTAATTTTGGATAAGTGATTTTTATTTTTTTGAAATCTGGTAATTCAATATTAGGTAGTAACTCAAATTTTAGAGTAAATGCTAGATCCTCATTCTCTGCATTACATAAATTTTCTAACTGTGGATCACCTACTGTTTTTAGTTTATGATCTTTTATAATATGCTGTACTGCGTGATTAATTTCATGGTTTACCACATCAGACCTAACAGATTGTTTATATTTTTTATTAACAATGTTGATTGGCACTTTTCCAGCACGGAATCCATTAAGTTTAACTTTTTTTGATAAATTATCTAATTCTTTTTGCACTTCATTGGCAATTTTAGAAGAAGGAAGGACTACTTTCACTTCAAAATTTAGATCTTCATTTTTAAGTTCTGTGACTTGCATACTAAAAAACTCATTAGCAATATTAAAATATCATGCAAAAACTTGAAGGGCTGCTAAATCACTCCAATTTTTGCGTTATTAATTTAGTGGTGCGGATGGAGGGACTTGAACCCCCACGCCTTGCGGCGCTAGAACCTAAATCTAGTACGTCTGCCAATTCCGTCACACCCGCATAGTGTGTCTTAACTACGTATCAGCTAAAAATTTTGTCAGACAGTCATAATACACATGATACAAGTTTTGTAAATCGCTAACTTTTGTATATTCATTAATTTTATGAGCTGTCTCAGACAATAAGCCAAATTCCACAACAGGGCAATAATTTTTAATAAACCTCGCATCAGAAGTACCACCACTAGTAGATAATTTTGTAGATATTTGAGTTGTATCAGATACTACTTGAACAAAATCAGCAATTAACCTTACTGGTTCTTGGATAAAACAATCAGCTGAAGTTGTACTACTTAATTCATATTTAAACTTGTATTTAGTACAATATTTGTTAATTATCTGATCTATCAAATCTGTTATACTAGATGATGAGTGAAGATCATTAAAACGAACATTAAACTTTGCTGTAACTTTCCCAGGGATTACATTAGTGGTATCATTACCTACATCAATAGACGTAATCTCTAAATTTGACTGTTGAAAAAATTTACTCCCTTCATCCAATCGATAATTAACCAATTCATTAAGTATTTGAACTAAAGGAGGAATTGGATTATTGGCTTGTAATGGATATGCCACATGCCCAGCTGTACCATATAGAGCTAAGTTAAAGTTAATACTACCACGTCGACCAATTTTTACAGTGTCGCCTACTTGATGTTCATTTGTTGGTTCACCTACAATGGCAAGATCGATCAAATTATTACCACCTCGATGCAAATATTTTAGCATTTCTACAGTGCCATATTTGCCGCTTCCTTCTTCATCACTAGTAATTAGAAAACTAATTGAACCATTAGGAGTTTGAATATATCTAATGAACTGCAAGCTAGCAGCTAAAAAACATGCTATTGCACCCTTCATATCCACAGTTCCCCTGCCGTAAATTTTATCACCCACTCTACTTGCTGTAAAAGGGTCATTAAGCCATAATGCTCTATCACCTGCCGGCACAACATCAACATGTCCGGCAAAACAAATATTAGGACGGGCATTACCATAAACAGCATAAAGATTGGTTACTTTATAATTATCTTCACCAAATATTTTGATTTCAGTCTTAAAGCCATTTTCTTCTAATAAATTACTAATATATTCAATACAACCGTTACTCTTAGGTGTTACTGATTGAAAACTAATTAATTCTTCAAGAATGTTTATATACATATTTCGACTCTTTTTGATATTCTATTCTCGAACAACCAAAACAGATACCCCGGAATGTCGCACAATCTTGGACGCATTGGGTCCTAACATATAATCTCTAAGCTGTGGTCGTACTGCTGAAATAATAATTAAATCAGCTTTTACTTCATTGGCATATTGTATTATTTCATCATAAACTGCCCCTCGACCAATATGCAATTCAACTTCGATCTCTTCCGGTACATATTGCCTAATTAGTTCTGTTACTTGTAGCCGATATTTTTCTTTTTGATCCTTTGCCCAACTTTTAGGCAAATAATCCTCAACCATTTTCATACCAAAATCCGAAATGATATAAAGAAAATGTAATTTGGCACTAAAGATAGTAGCAAAACTTAAAGCCTTCGGTAATATCACCTTAACTGATTGTTTATCCGACAAATCTAACGGTATTATTATATTTTTGAACACAATTAACAACTACTCCGATGTTTATCTATTTCTTACTGCTGAATGTTTTGGCAAAATAAAATTATTAGTATCAGCAAAATGGTTAATGTCAATATTATATAGCATATAATTAGAATGTTTAAAATGTTTTACATTTTTGTGAAACATTCCAATAAATTTATCCAATAATTTAGCATCCATACTACTATTAGTAACTAAAATTGCCGTTACTGCCACTGTATTCAGATCTGCAGTGATACCAGGATATAATCTTTTATCCAAGAATCCCTTATGAAAAGCTTTATTAGTGGCTAGTAATTGTTCAATTTTATCATTTTCCATAGGTATAAAATCAACCCCACAGCTATTAGCAGTAAACCCCACTAAAGCATTAGGATGACCTACCGTCATGATCATCACATCAATTTTACCATTACAAAATTGTTTTATTGACTCTTCATAACTAACTTCATCAGCATCTATTGGTTCCTTGGTAAAATTATATAACTTTCTTATAGCATTATAGGTAATAGTATTACTAGAGAGTGACAAGCCATTTGATATTCTCTTACCCTCAATATCTGAAAAAACTTTTATCTTATCCTTATCCTCTCCTTTTACCAAAACAGTAAAAAGCTCGTCATATAAATTAAGTACCTGACGCATTTCTTGCATTTTTTCTGTATTGGCATAATGCCCAACAGCTTCAAAAGCTTCCAATGCTACATTGGATTGCACTAAAGCTAAATCTATCTTACCTTCTCTTAGCAAATTTAAATTTTCAACACCTCCATTGGTAGGTACTACTTCACAATTTACAGTTTTATCAGCTAAAGTCATGGTTCTACACAAATCCAATCCGATAGAGTAATAACCTTTCAAAATGGAACCAGAACCAATTCTTACTGTTTTTTGTGCAGCGAAAACACAATTATTAGTAAAAACCAAATAAAAAACTACCAATAAAACTCTGAAATTGTTCATAAATATAATATACACTATAATTAATTGACCACTAATACTCTTTAAGATAAATAATTAAAAAAAATAATCTTCTCTATACCAAATTACCCTTACTACTATCGATAATCAAGATAATTGTTACAGTTTGTCTATAAAAAATCCTATTCTATAGCTAAAGTGATTAAAAATGGATGGATTGCCACGCTCACATACGTTCGCTCGCAATGACGGCGTATATACCAAACGTTATTGCGAGGAGCTACTTTAGTAGCGACGCGGCAATCTATAAGAATGTGGATTGCCACGACCTACTTGCGTAGTCTCGCTAATAGACATCTTGTACTTTTCTGCAATTTTTAAATTGCAATATGGTTTATGCGTAAGATGAATTAGTTATTAGTTGTTTACTTTTTAATAAAAATACCTTAATATTTAGAGACTTTAATTTTATATATAAAGCCTTATTTATGGTAAACTTACAGACAAAACTTAGCTCATTAATGACGCAAAAAAATATAAACGCTGTAGAAATAGAGAAGAAAACTGGTTTAAGTAGAAATACAGTTTATAGTATTTTGTACGGTAGTTCAAAAAACCCTAGTGCTAGTAATTTACAATTAATTGCTAAAGCCCTAGATATTAGTTTGGAAGCTCTTGTTGTTAATAACGAAGTAAACTTTGAGGTGCTAACTGTTGATCAGATGAAAATCTTTAGTAAAGCCACTAGTTTAACAATTAATATGTTAATTGAAAAAAATTTAAACTTTTCATTTACCAATCTTACAGCTCTAATAAAAGAAGTATATGAATATGCCCTGAAAAAGCAGTCTGTTGATAATACATTTATAGATTGGATGATTGATAAATATCACAAGCCTTGATCTTTCTTTTCCTATAAATTTTATGATGAATAAAAAATCTGCTCGCCAAGCATCTATTAGCGAGGAGCCGCTTTGCGGCGACGCGGCAATCCAAGAAAGTAATTATAAATGGATTGCCATGCCACCTACGGTGGCTCGTAATGACGATTGGTGTACATATATGTCATTGCGAGGAGCCGCTTTGCGGCAACGCGGCAATCCACACTCATTAGGCTGGATTGCTTCAGTCGCCACTAAACTGTTTCACTCTCTGTTACTTCACGTCCAGCTCCTATCAATGAAGTTACGCCGTCTGCTACGTTTAAAACATTACTAAAGATGCTTACGCCTTCTGTTGCGTTTAAAACATCATTCAAGATGCATATTGCGGTGTTTACCTTATTTTCTGGTAATAGCTCACAGTTAGAAAAATCATCATACGGTTTATTTCCTGAGTGAGATTCTTTTTGCGATCCATTAAAGCATTTATTGTAAATAGCACTACCTTTTTTGTAAACAACAGTAACAATACCACCAATAACAGCTACTGTAAATATTCCACTTAGAACAGCTTTGTATAGATCGCCCGCTGACCATCCTTGATTTGTGGTAGTTTGTTCTTGTGGAGTTGGTGTAGGAGTGGCAATGCCCTCTAATTTAGCATTAGAAGGTCCTGCGGGAGTAGCTGTTTTTTCCGTTATAGTAGTAAAGTTTCCTGTCATAGTAGAGTTTCCTGTAGGGGTAGAGTTTTCTACCATAATAGAGTTTCCTGCCATAGTAAAGTTTCCTGCCATAGTAAAGTTTCCTGCAGGGGTAAAGTTTCCTGTAGGAGTAGAAACTTCCTCAATTAAAAAGGTAGAAGAAGATGGCTCAATGGTAGTAACTGCTGCCATTGATTTGACCACCTTCGCCCTCAGATCAAGAGCTGGTGGAAAATTTGGATATGCTTTAAGAGACTCATCACATTCTATTAGAGCTTCTGTATAGTTACTCGCACGCCACAATTTTCTGCACTCCTCTAAATGTTGATAACGCGGTGAAAGTTCTGAATCACATGTATATTGTTCTTTTAAAGTCTTGTGGGTCGGATCTCGTTTGCCGTCACAATGCATGTATTCTATTCCTGCTACGTTATCACTATCGCTTTTTATAGTTAAATAGTTCATGCACCATGCCCAGTCAAAACGTTTTGTTGTAACAACTTTTTGTTGATCACAAGGTTCATTAAAGCATTGAACATATATGTTATTAGACCATTTGTGACTATCCCATTTATTATATTCTTTTGATATTTTAACCGCAAAGCAGTTCTTATTTGGCAAATTATGGTATTTTACATGTGCTGGTAGTGTGAAGCACTCATGAACATCCCCACGCTTACTTCTATGAAGACCTACATCAGAATTATTTGCATCAAAATTATCTGGAATAGAATTATTTACCATACGCAATGCATTAGCAGTATCAAATGCTGCAGCAAAAGCTAATAGACCGACAAACCATTTAGGAGCAGAGTCAAGTGCTTTAGGAATATATGAAATAACATTAGCAGCAGTACTATGATGTGACTCATGATTTGTCTCAGGTTTAATGAGATTAATACGAGTAGCTTCGCTTAGTTCTTTCTTATTCAATATATCCTTTTCAATGCTTCCGTCCTCAAGGCGTGTGTGTTTGTTTATAGTATATTTTAGGTAGGCATTTATTTTTTCATCAGAGAATAATTCACCAACTAAATCCTTACTATCTAGGCTGTTAAAGATGTGTGCTATCTTATGGTACTCCTCTTCAGTAAGATTAAGTTTTTCGTTCTCAAGTGCCTTTTTCTTGGTTCTAGCAAGCTTAGCATGTTTAGCTGATGACATGCTATATCGATTGTGTGATGGCATAAGAATTGTTTCCTATTTTATAATATTGATTAATATTTAGTTTAACAAGATAATTAACATAAACTATCTAAGTTGATAAAATAGGTTTTTTTTATAGGAGTCAAGATTTAATTTCAAAGTTGTCTAAAAAAAATAACATCGTGATATCTATAGCTAATCGGGTTAGCTATAATCCTGAAGATTGATGATTTGTGCTGACTTAATATCTATATTGGAGTGAGAGGTAAGCAAAATAATCCCACCGTTATTTGCTTTTGAAATAATCAAATTATATAGTAACTCTTTATTTTCTTGATCTAGGTTTGCTTCTACTTCATCCAGTAACCATAAATTTGATTGGCAAGCAATGAGTTTTGCTAAGGCAACTTTCTTTTGGTTACCAGCAGAGAGTCTGTAACATTTCTCATATAAAATGTTATGTAATCTGAAATAGTATATCGAAGATTCCAATGTTTCAAGGGAATCATAAATTGTAGACCAGAATTTTAAATGTTCTAATACAGTTATTTGAGATTTTAATCCAAGATTATGACCAATATAAGTACAATAAGGTTTTTTTAAATATTTACAGTTCAATGATCTATATATAACATTGCCACTTGTTGGATTCTGTAAATTACTGACCATTCTAAGTAATGAAGTTTTTCCGCAACCATTGGCTCCTTGCAAATAAACTATAGATGATGGTAAAAAAGTCACACTAATATTAGTGAAGATACTTTTTTGGTCTATAATAAGAGTGACGTGTTCAAATGACAGCATTTATATATTCGGATGAGCTGAATAATTGTTTTTTCTAATTTTTAGAGATACCTGCTTACGCAGGGATAACACCATTTTATAGTACCAATTTTTTGCTTTTTTTGACAGTATTTCTTACTATTTTTTTTTAGTAACTTATACACATACACTCTCTGTTAATTCATGTATATCTCCTATTGTCGGAACTACGTATTTTGTTGTGTTTAAAACATCACTATAGGTGTTTACTGAGGCTTTTGCCGTATCTTCTGATAATAGTGATAGCTCACAGTGATTAAAATCATTGTGTGGTTCTCCTTGCGATCCATTAAAGCATTTATGTAAAATACCATTATCTTTTTTGCAAAAAACAGCAACTATAATGCTAGTTAACGTCAATGTTGCGACAGCTACAGCTGATACTATACCTACCACTAACCATTCTTGATTTGTAGTATTTTGCTCTTGTGGTGTTGTTGTAGGAATAGAGTTTTCTGCAGGGGTAGAATCTTCTATAGGAGTAGTTGTTTTTTCCGTTGTAGTGGAGCTTTCCGCAGGGGTAGAAGCTTCTACAGGAATAGTTGTTTTTTCCATGGTAGTAGAGTTTTCTGCAAGAGTAGAATCTTCTATAGGAGTAGTTGTTTTTTCCATGGTAGTAGAGTTTTCTGCAGAGGTAGAAGCTTCTACGGGAGTAGTTGTTTTTTCCGTGGTAGTAGAGTTTTCTGCAGAAGTGTAATTTTCTATAGTGGTAGGATTTGCTATAGTAGTAGTAATATTATTATTTGGCAAATCATGGTATTCTACTTGTTCTGGTAGTGGTGTTGTCCAATTTGTATCATGCTTATTTATTTCACGCTTACTTCTGTTAAGAATTGGTGCAGAATTATCTGCATGTTCTTCAAATAAAGAGTTGAGGTCGCCATTATCTAGACTGTCATACGCTTCGATCTTTAAGCGTTCTTCCCTCTCTGTCCTAAGGTTCTTAATTATCTCATTGTAGTCATCGTAGTCAAAAGCATTGGCAGCTTGTGCAATTTTTTCTATCAATGCTGAATCATCCCAATATTGATCAGGGATAGGCGGTATGGCTGATGATGCAGTTAGCTTGAAAGTACTATCACTAGCCTTTGTTATACCTATATTTTCTCCTGTAGAAAATGCTTTAGCTAAAGTTGAGCCTGTAGCAGAAAGTATAGCAAGAGATGTGGTAATAAGATAAGAAGGAGCGAAATACTTCATAAAAATAATTTCCTATTTAATAACATTAATTAACATTTAGCTTAACAAGAGAGTTAACATAAACTATCTGAATTGATAGGATAGGTTTTTTATATAATAAAAGTCAAGATTTAATTTCAAAATTGCTTGAAAAATAGCATCCAATGAATAGTGGATTGCCACGCTCACATACGTTCGCTCGCAATGACAGCGTATATACCAAATGTCATTGCGAGGAGGCGTAAGCCGACAAAGCAATCCAAAATGATTAGAAATAATGGATTGTATCAATGCTACTATCGTCGCTCCTCGCAATAACGTTTCTAGAAATATTTATTTTTTTAAGTTAAATTAAATGAAAAGCTTAGTGGTGGGTATTTTTAGTGTATACTCAAAATAAAGGTTTAATGATTATAGCTAACCAGAATAGTAGCGACGAAGCAATTGTAAGCTTCATGGATTGCCACGCTCACATACGTTCGCTCGCAATGACTAAAGTTAATGTTAGTTGGGTTAGTTATAAAACAAATAGGGAGTAGCTAGCATGAATTCTGATTATCTTAAAGAAATATCTGTTGGAGATAATATTTATAAAATTTTTGACATAAATAAAGCGGCAAATGATATTGGGTTTGAGCTAAAACGTCTACCTTATAGCTTAAGGATATTATTTGAAAATGTTCTGCGTCTAACGGTAGGTCAAGAAAAGTTGCTACTATTTAAAGAATGGCTTAAGGCAAGGAAATCCGAGGCTGAAATACCGTTTATGCCGGCTAGGGTGCTGATGCAGGATTTTACTGGCGTTCCGGCTATTGTTGATTTAGCTGCTATGCGTGATGCTATGAAAAAACTAGGGGGGAATCCATTAAAGATTAATCCTTTGATACCCGTTGATCTGGTGATAGATCATTCTGTACAAGTTGATTATTATGGAACAAGTGAGGCTTTTGCTAAAAATGTCACAATGGAAGTAGCACGGAATCTAGAGCGTTATGAATTTTTGAAATGGGGGCAAGAAATATTTGATAATTTTAAAGTAGTACCGCCAGGAACAGGTATTTGTCATCAGGTTAATTTGGAATATTTAGCTAATGTTGTGTGGACTAAACAAGAAAACGGTGTGACTTTTGCTTATCCGGACACATTGGTTGGAACAGATAGTCATACTACGATGATTAATAGTCTGGCAATTCTTGGTTGGGGAGTAGGGGGGATTGAGGCTGAGGCGGCAATGCTTGGTCAACCTCTATCAATGATTATGCCCGAGGTAATTGGCTTTAAATTGACTGGTTCTTTAAATGGGATGATTACCGCTACAGATTTGGTGCTAACCGTTACCCAGATGCTACGAAAGAAAAATGTCGTTGGTAAATTTGTTGAATTTTATGGAGATGGGCTAGATTCGCTGACATTGGCAGACAGGGCAACCATATCAAATATGGCACCTGAATATGGGGCTACTTGTGGCTTCTTTCCAATTGACAATGAGACTATAAAATATCTTCATTTGACAGCTAGGGATCCGAATCGCATAAAATTAGTAGAGCAATATGCTAAAATACAGTCATTATGGTATGAACCAATAGTTACCCCAGAATATACTGACACATTAGAGCTGGATTTATCTACTCTAGAATCTTCCTTAGCGGGACCAAGACGCCCACAAGATAGGGTTAATCTAAAGAGTACGGCTAGTAATTTTAAAACGGAACTAGCTTCTTTAACCAAAGGTGATGTTAATATTAGTAAAAAATACCCTGTGACTGATGAATATGCAATCAGTCATGGTGATGTCGTAATAGCGGCAATTACTAGCTGTACCAATACTTCCAATCCTAATGTAATGATTGGTGCAGGATTACTGGCTAAGAAAGCAATAGAACTTGGACTAATGAAAAAGCCATGGGTTAAAACCTCATTAGCACCTGGTTCAAAAGTAGTAACGGAATATTTAAATAAAAGTGGGCTTGATCAGTATCTCAATGATTTAGGCTTTAATCTTGTCGGCTATGGTTGTACTACTTGTATCGGCAATTCTGGTTCGTTGATGCCGGAAATAGAAGAGACTATTGCCAAAAACAACCTTGTTGCCGTTTCGGTATTATCTGGTAATAGAAATTTTGAGGGCAGGGTGCATCCTCTAACTATAGCTAGTTATCTTGCCTCTCCCCCGTTAGTTGTTGCTTATGCTATTACAGGTACGATCAACATTAATCTTGAGATTGAGGCAATAGGTAAAAGTCACAATGGTAAAGATGTGTATCTTAAGGATATTTGGCCTACTCAACAAGAGATAAAGCAATTAATGGAAGAATCTATTAACTGTAAAATGTTCAAGGATAAATATAGTGATATATTTTTAGGTGATCAGCAGTGGCAAGATATCAAGGTAACTAAAAGCGATACTTATAATTGGAATAAAGATAGTACTTATATCAATAATCCTCCTTATTTTGAATCTATCGAACATATAGCCAGTGGTTTGCGTGATATAGAATCTGCTAGAATATTAGCTATTTTTGGTAATTCTATTACTACTGACCATATATCTCCAGCCGGAAATATTAGTAAAACGAGTCCTGCTGCTAAATATTTAACCGAGCATGGTATTTTACCAGAAGATTTTAATTCTTATGGATCACGGCGTGGCAATCATCAAGTAATGATGCGTGGTACTTTTGCCAATAATAGGATTAAAAATGCCATGTGTCCAGGAATTGAAGGTGGTATCACTATAAACCAACTAGATGGTCAACAAATGAGTATTTATGATGCAGCTCAGGGTTATAAAGCCCATTCTATTCCTTTAGTAATTTTCGCAGGTAAAGAATATGGCTCTGGTTCGTCGAGAGATTGGGCAGCCAAAGGTACTAGTTTGCTAGGAGTAAAAGCGGTAATTGCTGAAAGTTTTGAAAGAATTCATCGGTCAAATTTAGTTGGCATGGGTGTTTTGCCGCTTGTACTCACTTCTTCTACGGTAAGTGATTTAAAACTTGATGGTTCTGAATATATCACGATTACCGGCTTGAGTAATAAAGTAGAGCCTTATCAACAACTTAGTTGTACTATCAAGAGGAAAAGTGGTACAATTGAAACTATCGACGTAATATTACAAGCTTTTACAGATAATGAGATAGATTATATAAAATATGGCAGTATAATGCATTTAGTGGTTAAGAATTTTAATAATAAGGAAAATTATGAGTAAATCGAATATGGGTATCGTGAATGAAATTATCGCACAGCTGAAAGGTAGACTATATATTAAAAAAATAGATTTGAGAAACAAAGGAATAGGTAACTATGAGGTACATGAATTAGCAAATGCCTTGTTGAAAAACTCTGACAGTGTGACAACTATATACTTGTCTGACAATAATATAACTGATAGTGGCATGGGTCATCTACTACCAGCATTAGAAAATCTTCCTTTTTTGCAAAAGCTATCTTTGAGTCGTAACAAGAATATAGCAGGTAAGAACTTGATAGACCTAATCTATTTCTTAGGAAGTAGTAAGACTCTGGATACTCTCTATTTAAATGGAATTGATATGTATTGTGGTGGAGATATACGTTATGGACTTGCAATAAAAGTACTCATAACAGAATCCAAAACTTTAAAGAACCTGAGTTTGAATGGATGCTCTCTAACTACTGTTATTGTTAAGATGATAGCAGATGGCTTAAAGATCAATGACAGCCTGCAGGATATATCTTTGCTTGACAATAATATAACTAATGAGGGAATGAAGTATCTAGTACCAGCATTAAAAACACTTACTTCTTTGCAGAAGCTATCTTTGAGTTGTAAGAGAAAAGAAATAGATAAATCAGAAGATGATGAATTGCTAAAATTAATCAATTTCTTGGAAAATAGCGAGACTCTGGATACTCTATATTTAGATGGAACTGAAATGGATATACAGAGGGGATCTGCAATAAAAAATCTCTTAACAAACACCAAGACTTTAAAGTATCTGAGTTTGAGTAAATGCCCTATAACTAATGATATTGCTAAGAAGATAGCAGAGGGTTTAGAGGAAAATGAAGGTTTGCAGGGTATATATTTGTCTGACAGCGGTATAACTAATGTGGAAATGGGGTATCTAGTACCAGCATTCAAAAAGCTTACTTCTTTGCAGGAGCTATCTTTGAGTCACAATAAAATAGCAGGTGAAAAATTACTAGAACTAATCAGTTTTGTAGCAAGTAGTGAGACTCTGAATAGTCTATTTTTAGATGGAATTTATATAGATAGAAGTAAGGGAGGTTGTGCAATAAAAGAGTTCTTAGAAAGTACCAAGACTTTAAAGTGCTTGAGTTTGCGTAACTGCGGTATAAATGATTATATTGTTGAACTGATAGCAGATGGTTTAAAGATCAATGAAGGTCTGCAGAGTCTAAATTTGTTTGATAACTCAATCACTTCATTGGGAGCGGAATACATGCTGGAGTCCTTAAAGGTGAATCACACAGTGACAGATTTGTCTCTTGGCCCTATAACAAAACATAGGAATTGCCCAAATTTTAGTAGGACGAAGATACAACAAGAGATAACAAAACTATTAGTGCAGAGAAAACAAGAGGCAGAATCCAAAAAGATGCAACTCACTGAAAAAACTGAACAAGGACAGAAATTAGAACAGCAAGAAAAGACAAAGGATGTATCATCCCAAGTAAAAGATGAAAAGCCTATGATGGAAAATATTCCTGTGGGAATAGGATTTGGGGTGTTGCCATCAGCTGCTGTAAATTATACTGAGGATTTGATGTCGCTTATTGGTAAGGATGAGGATAATCACCCAGGACACTAAAAACAATTCTTTAAACCAAAAGACTATACAGCAATTTTGAAGAGATGAAAATGGATAAGGAAATTAAAAAATATATAGCAGCAGGAAAAACCAATCTTGTGGTAATTTATATATTATTTTTGTGTGGAATAGTTGCTCCGTTATTACCTATTATTGGATCAGTTTTTGCTTATATTAATAAGGATATTAAAAACAAATATTTAGCCAGTCATTACATTTTTATATGGCGTACTTTCTGGATAGGATTCATTGGTATGATGATATCTATAATAACCACTATAATACTAATTGGTCCTGTATTGTATATATGTTTGTTGGTGTGGTTTATATTAAGGATTGCTATGGGTTTCAAATATTTATTAAATGGTGTGGAGCATCCTAACTATATGACTTATTGGATAAAATAAAATGGATTTGGAAACTATACTCGGCAAGAAAACTGCATATATAGATTTCTACGACAATAGTTTATTACAGCCAATTAGTCGTAAATTTGCTAGAGAACAATTACAGATAGTAGATGCTTTACCTTTTTATGGCTTTGATATTTGGAATTGTTATGAGGTTTCTTGGCTAAGCCAAACTGGTAAACCTGAGGTACGGATATTGGAATTTATGGTGAGTAGTGATTCACCTAATATTGTAGAATCAAAGTCACTAAAGTGTTATTTAAACTCTTTTAATAACACTAAGCTTGAAAGTTCAGAGCAAGTAATAGAGTTAATTACCAGGGATTTAAGTCTAACATTTGAATCGGCGGTAATAATTTCCCTAAAAGATTTAGAGTCGTATGATGGTATTAGGTTGAAGTCTTTTTCAGGTATAAATCTCGATAGGTTAGAGGTGACGATTACTAGTTTTGAAATTAGCCAGAACTTGCCAAAATTGTTGAAAGGTAATACGAGGATCGTGGATGAGGTGCTATATTCTAATTTGCTAAAATCAAATTGTTTAGTTACTAACCAGCCAGATTGGGCATCAGTACAAATTAGTTATCGAGGCAGAAAAATTGACCATAATTCTTTATTAAAATATTTGGTGTCATTTCGCAATCATAATGAGTTTCATGAACAATGTGTTGAGCGTATTTTTTGTGATATTAGTAAGTTTTGTACTCCCGATGAATTAACTGTTTATGCCAGATATACAAGACGTGGTGGCATAGATATTAACCCTATACGCTCTACTAGCGAGCTAGATGTTACAAAAATTAGTAATTTAAGACATATTCGTCAATAATTACTTAGTGCTAGCATTAATTTGTTGTATATATATTTATAATAAGGTATTTTTAGTGGAAAAAATATGGGCAGAAGTAAGCTATAGCTTAATGGTACGTGGTCTCGCAATGACGTTTGGATTGCATATACGTCATTGCGAGCGAACGTACGTGAGTGTGGCAATCCATGAAGCTTATCATATGGATTGCTTCGTCGACCTTACGGTCTCCTCGCAATGACGTTTAAGCTAAGGCAATCCAAGAGAATATAGATTTAATTATCTCCTGTATTGAAGTGAGTCCAGGAGATTTGAGAGTATTAGATGTTTGAGCAATTACTTGATTTCTCTTCTGTATATTTTATTATGCAGGGGATGGTGGTAACACTGAAATATAGTATAGTTTCGGTGTTATTAGGATTGATTATCGGTACTTTACTAGCATTTTGTAAGGTAAGCAAAAGTCATGCCTTAAGGCTTTTTGCTAATTTCTACACATCTGTTTTTCGTGGTACACCGCTACTTATCCAACTTAGCATAATTTATTTTGCTTTGCCTGGTTTAATTGGTGTTAAGCTTGGGGTCTTTGCTGCAGGTACCATAGCTTTCTCATTAAATTCAGGGGCATATGTTTCGGAAATAATTAGAGCTGGAATTAATGCTGTTGATAAGGGGCAGATTGAGGCAGCTAAGGTGTTAGGCATACCTGAGAGATTAATGTTCAAAGATATCATCTTACCGCAAGCCATAAGAAATATTTTACCTTCACTAGTCAATGAGCTTATTAACCTAATCAAAGAATCATCGATTATATCAATGATCGGTGAGATGGATCTAATACAGAGAGCTCGGGTAGTATCATTGGAACATTATACTTATTTTACGCCTCTGCTAATAGCAGGGCTTTGTTATTATGTTATGGTAATAATTATCAATAACTTAGCCAAAATTCTTGAAAAAAAACTAGGAGGTTGCCTGCGATAACTAATTAATTATATTTTGAGTTATTTTTCGGCGAGAATAAATATGATTTTTGAAGGAATAGTGTATCTATTTCAAGAAAATCATGTTTATTCACAGCCAAAAAGAGCCAAATATAGAATTACTTTAGTTATTGCAGGCAACCTCCTAACAATTGGAGTTGAGTAGGATTTGTTTATATGTACTTAAGTGAAATATGCATCAAGCGTCCAGTATTTGCAACAGTTCTGAGTCTAGTAATTGTTATTTTAGGAGCTGTATTTTTTACTAAACTACAAATTAGAGATACTCCCGATATTTCGTCTCCTGTAATAACAGTATATGCAGATTATCCTAGGGCAGATGCTCTTTATATGGAAAAAGAAATCACCACTCGTATTGAAAAGGTCTTAAAAACTATAAAAAATCTTGATTCTATCACTTCCCAAAGTGCGACAGGTAGTAGCTATATCGTTTTAACATTTTTATCATCGGCTAATATCGAAGCATCCTTAAATGAGGTTCGGTCTAAAATTGCTGAGATAAGCTATATATTTCCCAAAGATATGCAAGCCCCTTATATTGGTAAGCAAGATGCTAATAATTTTCCTAGTTTGTTCTTAAGCATTAGTAGTGATGTATATAATAATTTGCAATTAACTCAGATTGTTCAAGAGAATATAGTCAGCCTTTTAGAAAAACTTGAAACAGTAGGTCGAGTAGAAGTACATGGTGGTAAATATTATTCTATGCGGATAGAGCCAGATCCGGTAAAATTATATCAGCATAAAATGTCGGTGTTGGAAATTGAAAATGCTATAAAAAAACAAAATATCTATTATCCGGCAGGAACTATTAAAACCCCCACCCGTGATTTTACTGTAAGATTAGATGGTTCTTTAAGTAAACCGGAACAGTTTGAACAAATTATACTAAAAGTAAAAGATGCTAGTATATTAAGATTACAAGATATTGCTAAAGTATATTTAGCTCCTCCAGAAAATAATACAATTGTTAGATATAACAACAAAAGTGCATTAATACTTGGTCTTATGAAACAATCAAAGGCAAACCTGCTTGATTTATCTAAAGAGGTTAGATATTCACTAGATAAAATTAAAAAGAATTTACCTAAGGGGGTAACAATTGATATAGCCTATGATACGTCAATTCCAGTTAATTCCTCAATCAAATCAGTATTCTTCACTATCTTTGAAGCGTTAATTTTAGTTATAATAGTAGTATATTTATTCCTGGCATCAGTAAGAATCACTCTGATACCATTTGTAACTATTCCGGTATCGCTGATTGGTACATTTATGTTCATGTATTATTTAGGATTTTCTATTAACATATTTACCCTTTTAGCAATGATATTGGCTATTGGTTTGGTGGTAGATGATGCAATAGTAATGATGGAAAATATTTTTAGATACAATGAGATGGGGCATTCTTCTATGGAATCTGCCATCCTGGCATCTAAGGAAATTGGTTTTGCCATTATAGCAATGACTATAACACTTGCCTCAGTATTCTTACCTATAGGTTTTATTGATGGATTTATTGGTAAATTATTCATTGAATTTGCTTGGACCTTAGCATTCTGTGTGTTAGTTTCTGGTTTTGTTGCTTTAACTTTGACGCCAATGATGGCAAGTCGCATGATTGGCAAAAATGACCAACCTCCCTTAGGGTTTTTAGTTAAATTTGATCAATTTATTAAATTATTCCAAAGCAAGTATTTGGCTTATTTAAATCTTGCTTTTGATCATAAAAAGCAATTCTCACTTATTATTGCCCTATCTTTAGTGGTGCTAGTTGTTAGTTTTATCTTTGTCCCAAAGGTGTTTATTCCTCAGGAGGATGATGGCATTGTGGAGCTTTCCTTCTTTGGTTCTCAAGGTTCTAATAGTGAACAATCAGAAAAATCAATAGTAGAAGTTGAAAAAATACTTAGTTCTTACAAAGATATAGCAGGTTATTTGATAGTAATTAGAAAAGGGGGGCATGGTCATGGTTTTATATCTCTTAAAGATTGGAAGGTAAGGTCAATGTCACAAAAAACTATAAAAAATTTACTTAATCAGCAATTTCAAAAAATAGCTGGAATATCAATTTTTGCAATGGACCACCATTCACCAATTAGCGGCAATGCTGGACATGCTGTGGAATTTACTTTGCAATCCTCGCTTGAATATGAGCAACTAGCTCAAATATCAGAGAAATTCGTTAAGAGCATGGGGAAAAACCCAATTTTTATGAATATTCATAGTGATTTAGATTCCTCTATGCCGACCATTGACGTAATTGTTAACCGAGATAAAGCTTACCTTTATGATGTAAGTTTAGAAAATATAGGGCTAACATTGCAATATTTGCTAGCAGGGAAACAAATTGGTGATTTCAGAATGGGCAATGAACTATATGATATAACTATGCAGTATAATTTAAAACATCGTAGTAATATCGCTCACTTTAGTAAGATACTGATACCCACCAATAAACCAACTAATAATTTGTTGCCATTAAATGTCGTGGCTAATATAGTTGAGAAAGTATCTATTAAATATTATAATCACTATAATAATGCTAGATCAGTAACCATCTCAGCAGATTTAGCCCCAAACCAAAAAATTACCGATGCAATAAAACAGGTGAACAACATAGCTAATGAATTATTGGATAATAATACCACTATCCTAGAATATATTGGTGAGATTAAGCGAAAAGCTGAATCAGAAGGTACTATGATTATTACGTTCTTATTTGCTTTGTTGTTTATTTACTTAGTGCTTTCAGCACAATTTGAAAGTTTTACTGACCCGATATTAATACTTATTGCTGTGCCATTCTCATTTACTGGTGGCGTATTAACACTCTGGATATTTGGTAATACGATTAATATATATAGTAGTATTGGCTTGCTCACTTTAGTTGGTTTGATAACAAAAAATTCTATTATGATCGTAGAATTTACTAATAACTTAAGAAGCCAAGGATTAAATATTAGGGAAGCTGTAACTAAAGCTTCTGACTTAAGGCTTAGACCAATTCTAATGACCACTCTAGCAACCATTTTTGGGGCAGTATCATTAGTCATCGCCTCAGGAGCAGGAGCCGAAGCTCAGAAGTCTATTGGTTTGGTAATAGTTGGGGGTATGACTATTGGAACTCTGTTTACTATATTTGTTATTCCAGTTTTATATCAAAGTTTTAAAAGGGAATCATTAACTTAATGTCAAAGTTAAAGTACAAGACGTCATTGCGAGGAGTCAGTTCGCAATACACCGTCATTGCGAGGAGCGGCTAGCGACGAAGCAATACAGGAAAGTGATTAGGAATGGGTTGCTTCGACCATTACATGGTCTCGCAATGACGTTTGGATTAAAAGTACGTGGTCTCGCTAATAGACGTATACGCCTATAACTTGTCATTGCGAGGAGGTTTAAGCCAAGAAGCAATCCATTTCTAATCACTTTCCTGGATTAACTATTTAAAACTGGCTTGAATACCATTAAGAAGAAAATAATAATTAGACTTATAAAAGCTGGCCAGCCAAGATAAAACCATAATTTGAATAATTTATAATACGAATCTGGTAGTTGTTGGTTATTTTTTAATGCATTAACCGCCATATCTCGTAATTTAATTTGAATCCAAACTACTGGTAACCAGCAAACTCCTGCGATAATATAACCTATATAGGTTAAAACAAGCCAAAAATCTAAAAAATCATATCCTAAAATATTGATTAGTATTATGCCGCTAATTGGTTGGATTATTATGCTTGGGGTAGTAAAAAGTAAATCAGCAATAACCGTACTACTAGCTGCAAAAGATTTTGCAGCTAAATCGCCAGTTTTATTTGCCCACCACATGAAAAAAGCAGTGCCAATGCCTGTACCAAACAAAATAGTAGAGCTAATGATATGAATGGTTTTGATTATAAAATACCAGTCCATTATTTGTCCCTTTCTATAGCAAGTAGAATAATAGTAAGAAGTATAATAGGAATATTTTTAGTAAGTGAGCCAAGTGGCTCAAGCCATAAATCGGGTTTAGTAAAGGTCAGAAAAAATGTATAGGCAAATATCAATAGGATTTGCAACACACATATATTAGTTATTCTATGCTTAATAATTAGCAGATATCCGAGAATAATATCAGTGAAGCAACTTGAATATAGAATATAATGGGCAGTGTGCTTGCTGAAACCTAACTCTCCTATCGTTTTAATAGCAAGTTCCGGAGCAAAAAAAGCACTAATAACACCTGTAGCAATCCAAAATAAGCCTAGTGTGATTTTTACTAATGGTTTTAGTAAAAAAAGTCTAGCATGCCATAATGATTGTACAGTAAGAGGCTCGGTTGCTAAGCCCATCTCAAAACTGCGAGGAGTAATAGAGCTAAAATTAATAAAATCTTCTTTATCAGCAATATTAGGTTGCATTAACATTCTGTATGAGGTGCTATTAAGTGGACCTATAGCAAAAATATCCCCTAATTTAGCTCCAAGCCTAATAAATATTAACGGAATTTTAATTAGCCTAGCAGGGGGTAAACCGAGCCATCTCCTAAAATTAATCAATATATCTTTGACAGTTACTATTTCTGGTCCTACCACTTTTAGCACTTTACAGCTTATACCATCTTTTTTTACACAATTAAGGATTACTTTAGTTAAATCATCCATATGTATAGGTTGAAATTGTTGTAAACCATCGCCTATTAATGGAATAAAATAAGGTAAAGATGAGAGGGCTCGGAATAACGAAGTGCCTCCATAACAACCACTAGTATATACAAGAGATGGCTGTAAAATAAGCCAATCAATATTTTTGAGAGTTTTTAGATAATTATCAGCTTCTCTCTTAGTTAAAGCGTAATCGGTAGTTTTTTCATCATCAATACCAAGAGCTGAAATATGAATAATTCTTTTAATTTTGGCTATAACACAAGCATCGAAAAGAGCTTTTGGACCAGAACTATGAACATTTTCTATTTTGTTGGTATTAGTTGAAGTTAATACGCCAGCAACATTAATAACCACATCAATATTTTGTAGCTTGTCGATCCACTTTTGCGGATCAGTATCACTATTAAAATCACAGGCAATGATTTGTGTATTGGGAAATTTTCTTTCAGTTGCCTTTATATCTCTCACTGCACAGATTACATCATGGTTATCCTTTAGTAACTCTGCAGTGATATACGAACCGATAAAACCATTAGCCCCTATTACTAAAACTCTCAAGCGACCTCCGTAATTTTATCAAAATTGCTGCTGTTTCTTTCCATAACTTTCTGATTGAATTTTATAGTAAATTAACGCAAAAGACTATAAACAACCTGAATTCAGTTATATATATAAATATAGCAGATTTTTTTGATCCACTAATAGCTGTTTTCATTATTTTTGCGGTATTGCTTATATTTTTTTTCATTACATATACCTAAGAGATGCACACAAAATTAGCAATATGTATGTTCCTAACTAAAACGTCTATTAGCGAGGAGCCGAAGGCGACGAAGCAATTGTAAGTTAAAAGTATGATATAATAGATATTGAAGTCAATGTAAATAATGATTTATACTGACTTTAAGGGGGTGTTCAGCAATAGCCATAATAATGACTATTGCTGTGCGAGCGTGAGCGACCGTGTAGCAATTGGTTTTAAGACCGAATGGATCCTGGTACTCTAGCCCAAATCCCCGAGACGTTTGAATAGTTGATTGGGATGCTTTTGCACGCCCGCTTACAATCGTAAACATTAAATATCTCGAGGTATATATGCTATTATA
>CM055403.1:2513800-2536122 GCA_029228625.1 Pseudolycoriella hygida | reverse complement strand
TGTGGGGCAAGTAATGCTAGGGAGAATATTAAAGTAGTATTGGCAAAAATTGGTTGTGAAATTCCAAATGGTAAATTTAAAATCAAAGAATCGGTGATCCGAGGAGAAAAAAGTTGTGGTATGCTATGTTCGGAAGAGGAATTATTGCTTGGCACTAATTCAGAAGGTATCATAGAACTGCTGCAAGATGCTAAAATAGGAGAGTCACTTATCCAATATTATGGGTATGGTGATCCAGTCTTTGATATTAACGTTACCCCAAATCGCGGTGATGCTCTTGGCGTCTATGGTATAGCTAGAGATCTTGCGGCTAGTGGTATTGGTACACTTAAAGAATTAGAAATAGGGGAAATTAGACCTCTTGCTGGAAAGTTTAAATCTACCTTAACCTTACAGGTAGAAAATAAGGAGGCATGCCCATTATTCAGCTTTCGGGAAATAAGAAATTTACAAAACAAGCCAAGCCCTGATTGGTTGAAACAATTATTGCAAAATATTGGAGTAAAACCAGTTTCAGCTATAGTGGACGTTACTAATTATATATCATATAGCTTCGGGCAACCAATGCATGCCTATGATAGAAATAAATTATTAGATAACATCCAAATTACAACTCTTAAAGAAAAAACTAAATTTGTAGCTTTAAATGGTAAAGAATATGATTTAGATGCTGGGGATTTGGTAGTTCAAGATGATCGACAAGTTCTTGCTCTTGCTGGTATTATAGGGGGGGATAGTAGTAGTTGTGGAGTTGAGACGCAAAATATTTTGCTAGAAGCGGCGTGTTTTTCTGCTAAATATATTACTAAAACTGGTAGATGTCTGCAAATTGATACTGATTCACGCTATCGTTTTGAACGTAATATTGATCAAGAATTTACCTTAAAAGCCTTAAATATTGCAAGTAAAATGATTTTTGCTATTTGTGGAGGTGAAATTTCTGATATAGTATATAATGGGCAGTTCGCTCTTGCTCCAAGAACCCTGGACTTCCCTGTAAATTGCCTAGCTAAAATAACCGGTCTAAACTTAAGCAAAACAGAAATTTGTGATATTTTAAAGAAGCTTGGCTTTATTAGACCTCTTGCAAAACTCGCTTATGCGCAAGGATTTGAAGGAGACGCGGAACGCAGAACCGCAGCGTACTCTAGCGTACGTGAGGATTCGAGTACCGTATCGACGTACAAATTACCAGCAGAAGTAGAGTTTTCCAAGAGGTCTATTATAGTAGATATAGGTGATACTCTCAAACTCACCATACCATCCTGGCGGCATGACATCGCAATTAAAGAAGATATTGTTGAAGAAATAGTTCGTATTTACGGTTATGACAAGTTAGAGCCAATTAAATTATACTCAAATGATTTGAAGAATTGGAACATAAAACAAGGGGTGAGCGAGCGGAGCGTAGTAGACCTACGTGAGCACGCGAATACTCCGCAGTTTTGCGTAGCCAATTCTTCAAAGCAGAAGAGTATACCAGAAATGCAACTAACAAGGATTATACCTAAAGAGCAACGAAGAATTTCTGATATTAAAAGAATTTTAGCCAGTTGTGGATATGATGAGGTAGTAACAAATTCATTCATGGATAGTGAAACAGCAAAATTATTCGCTCCAATAAAAGAAGAGCTATTTCTGCTAAATCCTATTAATATTGATAATAATTATATGCGACCTAGCATCATTGCCAAATTACTTAAATTAGTTCAAAAGAATTTAGCAAGATCCATTAAAGAAATTGCTTTGATGGAATTGGGACCAATTTTTAACTCTTGTGCATCAGATGGAGAGTTGATTTTTGCTTCTGCGATAAGATGTGGACAATATAATGAAAAAGATTGCCATTCTGCAGCTCGCCCCGTAGATGTTTTTGATATTAAATCTGACTTAGAAAATGTTTTAAATTATGCAGGTCTACCAATTGATAAGTGCCAATTTGCTCCTATTGATTTACCTTATTATCATCCGACAAACTCAAATCTTATAAAACTTGGTAAAAATGTCATAGCATATTTTGGGCAAATTCATCCTTCTATATTAAAGAATTTTGATATTGACTGTCAGATATTTGCTTTTGAGATAAATATTGCCAATATACCATTTGCTAAAGCAAAATTTGCTAAAAGAGATGAGTTTATTGTTTCTGACTTCCAGCCAACTTTTAGAGATTATGCTTTTATAGTTGATCTAGAGCAACCGGTTGGCAAGATAATTGCTTATATCAAGAATTCTAATAAAAAAACGATAAAATCCGTTGAGCTATTTGATATTTATTCAGGAGATAAACTACCTTCTGGTAAAAAATCAGTGGCAATTAAAGTGCAATTTCAAGCAGATGATCGGACGTTAAATGAAACAGACTTAAATCTATTAAGTCAAGAAGTTATTGCAACTGCTTATGAGAAGTTCCAAGGTATATTAAGAGAATAAATCTTTTACAAAATCTAGGAGACTGTCGGAAGATTATAAGTAAGTGTTCACGGAAAAAAGTTAAAGTATAAGACGTCATTGCGAGCTGATGTATCCCCACGAAATTGTTGCAAAATAGCAAGAATTGATAGAATATCTTCAAAATCAACGCTGGGAGTATATTTTATTTACTGGGTCATTATTGCACGCTTATTGACACCTGGAATTGAAAGACGGGAAGCTAGACTTTAAGCTACGTCCACCGTTTGATATGTTCGTAAAATGTACCAAAATCGAAGAATGGTGCACTCGATTGGATTCGAACCAACGACCTTTGCCTTCGGAGGGCAATGCTCTATCCAGCTGAGCTACGAATGCTTAATTTAAATAGCTTGTGATGTAGTTCACGCCTCAAATATAAAAATATGTTCAAAGTGTATTCTTGAGACTGCAGTTGAAAATAGTTGAGCGGCTGCATCGACAAATACTTGACCTTTTTTTTGACTGGTATATATTTAGGATTGAACTAATACCAAACATAAAACTTGACTCTTAATTGACATTATAGGACATAACTAACAGTTTTCTCCTAATTTGTCAGTAACTTTTTTATTATTGCCAATTTATATTTTCCCGATAGCTGCTAATTTAGTATTTACCGAAGTATTACAAATCTTTGGTTGTAGTACAATGACGATTGTCAATAAGCGTTGAAAAATTACCCAGCTAGACGGCAATATTTTGGAGATAATTTTAGTTATTTAATGCTATTGTTTGGGCAAGGTATAATTATGAAATATGGAGAATATATGCAAATTGTAGGTTTACTTGATGGTAAAAAAGGATTAATTACAGGCATCGCTAATAATTTGTCAATATCTTGGGCTATTGCTCAAATGACCAAAGAGCATGGTGCAGACTTAGCCTTTACCTATCAAGGTGAAGTGCTTGAAAAACGAGTTATGCCCCTTGCTGAACAAATTGGTTGCAATTTTGTTGTGCCATGTGATGTGACAAGTGAAGAGTCACTTGATAATGTGTTTAAGACTATTGAACAAAAATGGGGTAAACTTGATTTCTTAGTTCATTCTATCGCTTTCTCTGATCGGAATGAATTAAAAGGTAGGTATATAGATACCACACTATCTAATTTTCTTAATAGTATGAATATATCATGCTATTCTCTAGTTGCCATGGCAAAACGTGCAGAACCTTTAATGAAAGATGGTGGTAGTATCCTTACTCTAACTTATTATGGCTCCCAGAAGGTAGTCCGTAATTATAATGTAATGGGACCTGCTAAAGCTGCATTAGAATCTAGTGTAAAATATCTCGCAACTGATATGGGGTCAAATAACATTCGAGTAAATGCCCTATCAGCTGGTCCTATGAAAACTCTGGCATCTAGTGGTATTAATGATTTCAAAACTATGTTAGCTTCTCATGAGGCTACGTCACCGTTACGCAGAAATATTTCTCCTGGTGATGTTGCAGGGTCTGCTTTATACTTGCTAAGTAGCTTAGCATCCGGAGTTACTGGTGAAATACATTATGTAGATTGTGGATTTAATACTACAGTGGGAACTGTATTGGTCGAGTCATAATACCCTGGAATTTCTATCGTCTATTAGCAAGGAGCTGCTTTAGCGGCAATCCACATTTTAACGTCATTGCGAAATCACGCAAGTAGGTCGAAGCAATGACGTATATGCACCCTAAGTGTCAATAAGCGTTGAAAAGTGACCCATTAAGAGCGTGCAAAATTGACCCAGCTAAAGTTAAAAATTAGCTTTTTTTTGATGCGATAACTTTCATTTCCAGTTTCAATAATCTCACAATTATGACAAACTCTATCAAGCAGAGCGGCAGTCATTTTGTTACACCCGAACACTTGTGACCACTTAGGCTTTGTATGTTTATTGTCCCGTAACATCTTCTCAATCTTTTCAGTGTACTGACCAAGTTGAGGTCTTGGTTGGATAGTTCGAATATAATCTGATTTAAGATTACCTTGAATACGTATAATGCTTCTTACAGTATTGCGAGCAATATTTAATTCCCTACTTATGCTACGTATCCCTTCTCCACGACTGTAACGTACTAATATCTTTCTTTTACTTTCCATTATTAACATCTCCGTTTTTTTCTCCTAATGTTTAGTTTTATAAATATTAGGATATTGATTGATAATAATGGGTTAATATAGTTGTTTTTTTTCCACTTCTTATGTGGGTCATTTTTCAACCCACATTAAACCATTTACTGGGTCATTATTGCACGCTTTTTAACAGCTATATACGGGAATGATGTTAATTGCTGTTACTTGGATTAAAAAGAAAATTAAATTCTTTCCAGCTATCATAACGCTGAGGGTCTAGATTATTAATAGGACTTGCTTGCCATACTGCCCTCATTGCACTGTCAGATAGAGCATCACAAGCTGTTTTTGTTATATTTGGGCAGATTGTTTCTTTCACTTCTACTTCTTTAACACTACCATCTTTATTTAAAGCAATATACAAAGTTACCCGTAACTGATCAAGATTTTGTATGCCAATGGGTTTGCTCCATAATCTCTCTATTTGTTGTTTAATTAAAGATATTTCACTGATTGAAAGAGCCAGGGTTTCATTGTATGGACCTTTTGATTCCTGGGTTTCTTTATTTTCCTTAGACCTTGCTTGTTTATTCGATTTTGCATTAGATCCTTCAGATGATTGTTCTAAATTTCTAAGCAAAGAATCTAAGTCACTTTTATTAGGAATTTTCTTTTTTTTCTCGACTGGTTTCTTTGGTTCTATAGGCTTCTTCACTTCTGCAGGTTTCTTTTCTTCCACAGGCTTTGTCTCTGAAGGTTTTTTCTCTATAGGTTTTTTTTCCTCGATAAGAGATTTCTCTTCAATGGGTTTCTTCTCTTCTATCGGTTTTTCTTCTACAATTTTCTTTTCTTCAATAGGTTTTTCTAAAGGTTTCTTTTCCTCGATAAGGGGCTTCTCTTCAATAGGTTTTTTCTCTTCTACTGGTTTCTCTTCTACAACTTTTTTTTCTTCTACATAATCAGGTTTGCTTTGCTCTACCTTTTTTGCATCTTGATTTTCTATAGCTTTTTCAGGCTGTTTGGTTTTATTGGGTACATTAGATTGATTACTAATTGGTAGCATTTCAAAAACTATTACTTGCTCTTCAGGAAGTTTTTTAAATAATGATGGCAAACCAAATAAGAAAAAATAGATTATTAGTAAATGAAGTGCTGCCGAGCAAATAAAAGAAACAAAAACAATATTATTATTTTTCATTATACTTAATATTTGAAACTAGTGCTACTTTAGAAAAACCGGCTGCATGTATTTCAGCTACCACACTAACTACCTCACCATAGGACACTTTTTTGTCACCTCTTACAAAAATTCTAGTATCTTTTTTTTCTTTTGTAATATTAGTCAGCTTGCTAGCCAAATTTTGTCTTTCTATTTTAGATTCCAATAAATATAATTCTCCTTTGTTGTTAATACTAACCACTAACGGCTCATCTTGTCCTGACAATGGGCTAGAAGTTGTTTCTGGTAAATCAACATTAATACCTGATACTAGCATTGGGGAGGTTATCATAAAGATGATCAACAATACTAACATGACATCAACAAGTGGTGTAACGTTAATCTCGCTAACTAAATTACTTCTAGCTCTTTGATTGCCCGAGTTGCGTAATTGTATTGCCATTACATTTTTCCTTCATCTATAGCTCTTGATAATATAGAGCTAAGCTCATTAATGAAATCATCAATTTTGTTGTTAATATTCATTATTTGCGAAGAAAGGTAATTATAAAAAATCACCGCTGGAATTGCCGCAAATAAACCGATTGCCGTAGCAAGTAGAGCCTCTGCAATACCAGGAGCTACAACAGCAAGTGAAGTGTTTTTTGATGCTGCAATAGATTGGAAACTATGCATAATTCCCCAAACAGTACCTAACAATCCTATAAAAGGGGTACTAGAAGCAACAGTTGCCAGAAAACCTAAATTTTGCTCTAATCTTTCAAGTTCACGGTTCCTTATCAAATACATAGATTGCATTATTCGCTCTTTATGGCTAATTTTAAGTGCATCAGTGAGATTTTTAGAACTCTGGCGGTTACATTCATTCATCGCTGCTACAAAAACTGCAGCAAGAGGGTTATTGATTGTTCTTTTAATAGTTTCATATAGCTGGTCTAAAACTGTTCCAGACCAGAAAGTAGTTTCAAAAGCTGCAATCTTCTTTCTTACTTGAATTAAATGAAGTATCTTATCTATGATTATTGTCCATGCCCAAATCGAGGCGATTACCAAAATTATCATAACAGATTTCCCTATAATATCAGAGGAGGATATCAGAGAAAAAATTGATGAACCGCTTTGTGCTGTAATTTCTACAACATCATTAATATTGTTATTTGTACTCATTAGTTGCCATTATATATTATTTAAAATATTGTGTTTAATTTTATATAATTAAGTGCTAATAATATAGCAAATATTGCTAATATTCAAATGATTTGATATTAGTGCTAACGCGTTATTGTGATAAGATGAAGTGACATGCATAAAAAAATTGTGGCAATTATTGGTAGACCCAATGTCGGAAAATCTACGCTCTTTAATCGTCTAGCTATCAGAAAAAAAGCTATCGTGCATGATCGCCCTGGGGTAACACGTGACCGAAAATACGCTGATGCTCAAATTGGACCATTTAATTTTACGGTAATCGATACTCCTGGTTTAGAAGAAGCAGAAGATGAAAAATTAGAATATAGAATGATGCAACAAACTATGGAAGCAATTCTAGAGGCAGACTTGTTATGTCTTGTGGTAGATGGCAAGGATGGGGTATTACCTGAAGATCAGTTTTTTGCTAATTTTATCAGGAAATATAATAAAAAATCTGTATTACTCGTTAATAAATGTGAGGGACGATTTGATTTTGCTAAAGAATATTACAAGCTTGGTTTTGATAATATAGTCCCAATTTCTGCCGAGCATGGTGTTGGTATGGCAGATTTATACGATGCCATAACTGCAAAGTTAGAAAATGAGGGGGGAGAGAAAGAATTAAGCGACCCAATAAAAGCTAACTATATACAAATAGTGGTAAGTGGTAGACCAAACGCAGGCAAGTCTACTTTTATTAATAGCATTATTAATGATGAAAGATTGTTGACAGGACCTGAAGCCGGTATAACAAGGGAATCTATAGAAATTGATTGGCTATATAATGATAATAAATTTAAATTAATTGATACGGCTGGTTTAAGAAAAAAAGGAACTGTTACTAAGTCCTTAGAAAAATTATCATCTTCCGATGCGATTAATAGCATCAAGTTTGCTAATACGGTTATTCTGATGGTTGATGCCCTAACTCCTCTAGAACAACAAGACCTAAATATTGCCAATTATGTTATAGATCAAGGCAGAAGCCTTCTTATAGTAGTTAATAAGTGGGATTTGATTGAGAAGAGAGAGCAAGATAAATTTAAAGAAGAATTCTCTTATAAGATAGAAACAAATCTACCACAAGTTAAAGGATTACCGATAATATTCATATCAGCCTTAAAAAAACAGAATATTAATATGGTATTAGATGAAGCTATCAAAACTTATAATGTCTGGAATAAAAAAATTGCGACAAGTAAATTGAATGATTGGTTAAGTTTTGCCCTTGAGCAACATCCGCTACCATTACAAAAAGGCGGTAGACGTGTTAGAATTAAATATATGACTCAAACAAAAATTCGTCCACCAACCTTTAAGCTATTTTCTAATAATCCTGAAAAAATCACTGATAGTTATACTAGATACCTTATAAACAACTTGCGGGCAGCTTTTAATTTACCCGGTGTGCCAATAAGATTTATTTATACTAAAACTGAGAATCCATATGTAAAATCATAGAATGTGAGCGTTCACGGAAAAAAGTTAAAGTACAAGATGTCTATTAGCGAGGAGCCACTTTAGTAGCATTGATGCAATCCAATTTATACTCGGATCAGCTATACCTCAATTGGTCCAGTAGTTAAACCATTAACAAATTGTTGCAAATAGGGGTTATCACTATTTTTTATCTCATCTTTTGTCCCAAACCATAAAATTTTTCCTTGATAAATCATAGCAACCTCTTTAGCTATCATATAAGCACTATTCATATCATGGGTTATGGTAATGGTAGTAGCTTTTAGCTCTTCTTGGAGTTTAATTATTAATTCATTAATAACATTAGCCATGATAGGGTCAAGACCGGTAGTTGGTTCATCAAGAAAAAGAACCAAAGGATTGCCACAAATAGCCCTAGCTAAAGATACTCTTTTTTGCATGCCACCAGAAAGCTCAGATGGATAAAGATTGAGTATTTTGCTAGACAAACCTACCGAATTAAGTTTAGATGCCGCTAATTCTTGTTTATTTTTGGGAGACAATTTATACAATTTTTCAACAAAAAATGTAATATTATCTTGAACAGTTAAAGAATCAAAAAGTGCTCCACCCTGGAATAGAAAACCCATAGTTTCCATCATTTTAAATCTATCTTTACTTGAGATATTAACAGTTTCTACTCCATCAATAACTATACTACCTTCATCAGGTTGTATTAATCCAACTATCGTCTTGATTAGCACTGATTTACCAGTTCCTGAACCACCAAGGATTACTATCGAACTATTCTGTTTTATGTCCAAGTCTATACCATTAAGTACCTTTCGATTACCAAAAGATTTATATAATGAACGTATTTTTATTTTTGATTGGTTATTCATAACTTTAAAAAAAACATGCTGTTATCAAATAATTGCTAATTAAAATCAGCACTGAGGAACTTACTACTGCCGAAGTTGTAGCATTTCCGACTCCTTTTGCTCCTGTTCCAGAGCAATAGCCACTATAGCAACTTATTATTGCAATAATAAAACCAAAGACTGCTGCTTTTACCAAACCAGAAATTACATCAATTGATTGTAAAAACTTAAAGCTATTTATTATATAACTAGAGCTATTAAAATTAAGCTTATAAACACTTACCAAATAACCGCCCATTACTCCTAATACATCACCTATTAATACTAAACATGGTAATGTAATAACTGCAGCCAGCACTCTTGGCAGAACTAAATATTTTATCGGATCAGTTGACAAAGTATAAAGTGCATCTATTTGTTCCGTCACTCTCATAGTAGCTATTTCCGCAGCAATTGATGCACCAACCCTACCAGCCACCATAAGACCAGCCAGAACTGGTCCAAGTTCTCTAGTTATTGACAGAACTACCACCGTAGCTATTGAACTTTCAGCCGAGAAACGAGAAAAACCTGTGTAACTTTGTAATGCAAGCACAGCCCCGGAAAAAAAACTAGTCATAGCGACAACTGGTAGGGAATAGAAGCCTATAGATAACAACTGTTTTAATAGCAAGTTACAATATAAGGGACGCCTAAAAATACTAGTAACTACCGCCATAGCAAATAGAGAAAAAGCACCAATAGTTCTCGCAAAAGCAATAGTATGTTTACCGAATAAATTAACTATATTAAGAATCATTTTTATATACTCTCTTATATCTGTCACCAAGCATGGTAAAAATTTCATAACCAATGGTATTTATTATATTAGCTATTCTATCTGGGGTACAATAATCCCCTATAATCTCCACTTGCTGCCCTAAAAAGACTTCGTTTGGTGGTAGTTCAGTAACATCAATGGTAATTAAGTCCATCGATACCCTACCAACTACAGGAGCTAAGTAGGAACCAACACAAACCTCTCCACAATTGCTAAAAGCCCTAGAATAACCATCAGCATAACCAAGAGGCAAGGTAGCAATCAGTCTATTACGATTTGTCTTAAAGGTCATATTATAACCAATGTAACTTTCTGGTGGTAATTCTCGTAATTGTATTATCGGGGCAGTTAACCTAATTGGATTATGCATCGGATTTTTTGAAGCATTTCCCAAAGGATTAAGTCCATATAATGCAGCACCAGGACGTATTAAGTCAAAATGATATTCTTTCCCCAGAAATATACTACTAGAATTAGCTAAACTAGCTTTGGCTGTTGGAAAATATTTTAAATAATGTTTAAATTTTGTTAATTGCTGTAAATTATAAGGATTATCAGCTATTTCAGAGGCGGATAAATGACTTATAATATATTGTAATTCAAGACCAGCTAATAGGTCAGGATTGTCTATGATACGTTGCATCTCTATATCAAGCATTCCCAAACGATTCATGCCAGTATCGATATGGATTATACAGCGTAGCACTTGTTGTTTAACAGCAGCAAACTTTTGCCAAATTGTAACTTGTTGTAAATTATTAAGCACCGGAATTAAGTTACTATTGCTAAATTCTTCAACATCATTGTAAAATACACCATGAAATACGAAAATATTAGATTTTGATCCTAACACTTTACGTAATTCTACCCCCTCATTAACTGAGTTTACAAAGAAATTCTGACAATTCTCCATCTGTAATGCTGGTGCGATACTATCAGCCCCAAGTCCATAGCTGTTAGCCTTTACCACAGCAGCAATTTCTGAATTTTTACAAATTTCAGAAATAATACGATAATTAGCACGAATTTTTGCTAAATCTATTTCAAGCGTACAACGAGCATTATGCATAATAAAATCCTAAATCCTCAATCTTGCAGATTTTTGTAATGCTGCTACAATAATTGGAGTAACGGATATTACATGAAATTTAGAAGGTAAATCACTAGTTTCTATAGTATCGGTTACATAGACGTTCATTATATCAGAATTCTCAATATTTTTCTTAGACGCCCCAGAAAGCACTGGGTGAGTTATAAAAGCATTAACAGATAGAGCACCTACTTCCATTAATAGCTTAGCTCCCTTACAAATGGTTTCACCACTATCAACAATATCATCAATTAATAGACAATGCTTGCCTGAGACGTTACCTATTATTTCGGACATTTGGCATTGGTCATTGCTATCTCTACTTTTATTAATAACAGCCATATTTATGTTAAAAATCTTGTTAACCGCACCTACACGTACAAAACCACCAATATCTGGAGAGACAATAATAGAATTACTATAGGCTTCAATAATCGGAGCAAACAAACTTATTGGCTCAAGATTTTGTACGGCAATTTTAAAGAACCCCTCTAATTGCTGCGAATGCAAATCAACAGTTATTATGCGATCAACACCGGCAACTTCCAACATATTTGCTACCAGACGGGCAGGCACCGAAGAAAAACTATCATATCTACGATCTTGGCGACTATAGCCAAAATAGGGTATAACCGCAGTCACCTGCAAAGCCCCTGCTCTTTTTACCGTATCGATTAATAATAAAAGTTCCATCAAGTGGTTATTGGTTGGTCTAGAAGTAGATTGTACTATAACAACATCACACCCTTGCACATCCTCAAGAATTTGTACTTTTGTTTCACTATCATCAAAAGTTGTAATATAAGTTTCCACATATTGACAATTTAGTTCCTTAGCTAAATATCTAGCTAATTTTTTGTGATTAAGACCGGCAAGAATTTTCATGCTAATTAATATGATTTATCAAGTTTCTGTAGTATATACTAATTATGATGTACGCTAAGTGTTTTGTGAAAAATATTTTTATTATTTTTATAGCTAACCCGAATAGCATTACTTTATAAGTCATTGCGAGGAACACAGGGTGAAATTTGCACTTTTGCAACGTTACTATCCCCGTTACTGGGTTGTACTCTTAAAACTTTAGTACTCATAAGCTTCTCTCCTCTAATTTTAATTAATGTTTAAAAGATTATTTCAACTAATATATTAGTAAATTATCATGAAAATTGGGGCAAATTCTTAAAAATCTACTATAAAAACACTATTTTTAAAATCATATTTTTATTAAATTATTATCCTAATATTCAAAAAAATATGTTAATTTAAACACTTAATTAACTTTATATATTAGAAAACAATTAGGTTAATTATGTTAAATAATTATGTAACAAATTTAGTTTAGCTAAGATATATGGCACCAGTTCATTTCATCTTCCTATATTCAACAACCAAAGCTACCAAACTAAGCTCAGCTTATTAAAAATATTAACCCACTTGCAAAGCTATTATAACAATTTCACTGCCTGTTATTAGATTAGCACTATTCTAAAAAACTAAAAAAAATCTTAATTTTATTAAAAAATTCCCTTTACTCTAGGGAAAAATAGTAGTATTTGTGGAGGACGATACTACGTGGTGTAGTGTCAAGCACCGAGGTTAGAGAGCAACCTAACAAATTTCACTCTAACCTCAGTGTCCATTTTCCGAAAAACAAAAAACAGGATTTTACTTTATGCCCTCCTCTATTAAAAATCAATGAAAAACTACTTAATCTAAATAAAAAATACCAATAACATCATCAGTGACAACATTGCTGAAACTAACAATATAATAGAGGTAGATATATGTCAACTTTTAAGTCACATTTTACTCAAGAATCTATAAGTAAAATTATTCTTCCTGAAACTAAAGAAGATTTTTATAATGATACCAAAGAAAAGGGGCTGTTTCTTATTGCAAGAAAAAGCAAGACTTTTTACTTACGTAAGACAGTGGAGAAGAAAGGTTGTAGTCGTACAATTAGATTAGGTCAATTCCCTTATATGTCGGTAGTAGAAGCAAGAAATAAAGCTTCTGAACTAAAAAGCCAGATAGCAAGAGGCATTAACCCTCTTGAGAAATTATCTATTCCAAATAATCAAATAGATAATCAACCAACCGAACTACCAAATAACCCAATAAATGATAAATTAACCAAGTTAACCGTTGAAGAGTTCTTTGATAAATATATTGGAGAACACTGTAAACATAAAAATAGGGGCTGGAAGACTGATATTGCTAAAATGAATCTATATGGTCGAGATTATTATAAAATAAAAATATCTACTATAACAACGAATGATATTCAAAAAACGTTTAATGATATTAGCACTAATAGAGGTATATATAGTGCTAACAACTTTCTTAAGTTATTTAGTGCGATGTTCAATAGGGGTATTAAATGGCAAATGTTAGAGAAGAATCCAGCAAAGGATATTGAAAAAAATCCGGAACAGGTTAGAGAGCGATATATTGTAACCACAGAGGAAATGTCAAAGTTCATTAAGACAGTTATTGCAGCATCTACTAAAATAATTGCGGATTTTATCTTAATGCTATTATTTGTCAATAAGCGTTGAAAATTGACCCAGCAAGTGCGTCCAATTTTGACCCACTTAAATTACAAAATATTAGGCCTTTTTTTTATACGGTAACTCTCATTTCCAGTTTCTATAATATCGCAATTGTGACAAATTCTATCAAGCAGTGCTGCTGTCATTTTGTTACATCCACATACTTGAGGCCATTCGGAAAACATAAGGTTGGTGGTAATTATGATTGAAGTATTTGAGTGTAACTTAGATAGCAAATGAAAGATAAGCTGACCACCATTTTTAGAGAATGGTAAATAACCAAGTTCATCAAGTACTAAAACATCCATCTTTTCTATTGAACATGCAAGCCTTCCTGCATGACCAGCAACTTTTTCACATTCTAGTTGGTTTGCTAAATCTACAAGGTTAAAGAACTTTGATTTATAACCCTTTCTTACTGCCCTTGCACTAATGGCTATAGCAAGGTGCGTTTTGCCGGTACCAGTCCCTCCAATTAACACTATATTTCTAGAAGTATTAACAAACTCACAACTATATAAATGCATAATTTGCTCTTGGCTTATTGGGGTATCAGTAAAAATAAAATTATCTATATCTTTCTTCTCTGGAAACTTTGCAGCTCGAATTCTACTTTGAATAGCTCTGAGTGTTCTAGTCTTAAGCTCAGATTTTAATAGCTGATGTAGTCCATAATTCAATGTTGCATTACGCCTTATGGTTTCAGCTATAACCTCATCATAAGATTCCAACATCCCAACGAATTTAAGACTTTTCATTATAGTTATAACATCTTCTCTAGTAGATTCATTATGAATATAACTCATTACTTGCCTCCTAGCTTAAGAAGGTTGTTATATATGGTACAATTAGCTTCTGGACAATGTTTTAAAGTATAATGCTCTTTGTAATTATTTGATGATTCTAAAATCTTTGTTTCATCCTTCTTGCGTAGTAAAATATTCAAAATAGCATCTTTACTAACAGTCCCTATTTTTATTGCTTGGGCACATGCAGATACTACGGACTCAATTGATTCTGTTACTATATAGGACAATATATGGGCAAAATCTCTTGTACCAGTTGAGTGTTGTTCAAGACGTTGCTTAACTTCTTTTAGCTCTTCAGGTAAGTCCATACCTATAAATGGAGTACCATTACGCAATGCTCCTGGTTTATGAGCAAGTATTGGTAGGTAATGTTGCCAATTATAAGAAGTTTCCCCTTTAGTAAATTTTCTGCTATGACGTCCTACCTCTTTAGCATTGTAAATAAACACTACTTGATCAGCATATGCCTTGCATTGGACTATCTTGCCAGCACAGCTACAATGAACACTATAATTATTGTTTTCATATCTAGCTAAGCAGGTTGTGGAAACCTTTAGATCAAATTCTTTGCAACCATCAAATAAGACAGGAGCAGAAACTAAAAAACTACGCTCTTGCTCATATACTTCATCTATTGTCTTATCTTTATATTCAGGGTGCTTATGAGTTGTATTATAAGTGACTAACCTACTCATTAATGTATCGTTTAGCTCTTGTAGAGTCGATGCTTTTGGCATTGGAGTAAAGAATTGTTCACGATTAACCTGCACTTGGCGTTCGACCCTACCTTTTTCGTTGCCTCGAGCCGGAGTACATGCTAATGGTTCAATTAGATAATGGGTACAGAGTTTTTCAAAGCTTGGATTCCATTCTCTATTGGAGCCTTTCAAAACCTTACTAACAGCGGTCTTCATGTTATCGTATATTCCTTTAATTGGTGTACCGCCAAAGAATACAAATGCTCGAGCATGAGCATCAAATACCATCTCTTGAGTCTCATTAAAGTAAATATATATAAACTTCTTGCGGCTATAACATAGGACAAAATGAGCAACTTTAACGCTAATAATCTCTTCAGCCAGTATTACCTGCTCACTGCTCCAGTCAAATTGATAAGCTTCTCCAGGAGCAAAATATAAAGGAACACAAGCATTTATATTAACTTCAGAGTTTCTATCTTTCCAATTGCAAATATAACGACTAACAGCAGAATAACTGCCCTGGTATCCATAGCATTTGAGTTCTTCAAATAAAGCCATTCCTGTTTTTCGAGGCTTCGTATGCTTATTATCACGTAGCATCTTTTCAAGCTTTTCAATGTAACCTCCAAGTTTAGGGATAGGTTGTGTAGCTCTGATATAATCTGATTTAACTTTACCTTGGGAACGGATAATGCTTCTTATAGTATTACGTGCAATATCTAATTCACGACTGATTGAGCGTATTGACCGCCACGGCGGTAACGCACTAGTATTTTTCTTTTACTTTCCATTATTAACACTCTGATTTAATACTCCTATTATTTAAATTGAATAATAGAAGTATAGGTTGAAAATAATGGGTTAATAAGGCTACGAATTTCTACTTTTAGGGTGGGTCAAAATTAGACGCACATTAACCCATTTAGGGGGTCATTATTGCACGCTTTTTAACATTGCCGACTATATTATAGAAAATAGTGTCTGGATTTTCAACTAATCCATCGGAAAAATTAACGATTCTGTCATATTTCCTCCCCGTGAAAAACGGTTAAAAATAGACCTTTTTGTAGGTCAATTTTGGGGAATTTTGCCAAAAAAACACTATAAAAACAATATAGAAGCTTTTTAAGGGATTTATGAAGTAGTTGAAACGATAATATATATACGGGTTGGGAAGAATTTTTTAAACCCCACCCTGTGTTCTTGCGAGGAATACACAAACCTCAGGTGTCATTGCGAGGAGGTCATAAGACCGACGAAGTAATCCAAGAAAGTGATTAAAAATGGATTGCTTCGACCATTACATGGTCTCGCAATGACATATATGTAACTCAAACGTCATTGCGAGAAGACTATAAGGTCGACGAAGCAATCCATATAATAAGCTGCATGGATTGCCACCACAACTGTCTAAAGTTAGAAGAGGAAGCGGTTTTATACATAGGAGTTTAAAAGTTACGGAAAAATAACCGTGTCATTGCGAGGAGGCATAAGCCAACGAAGCAATCCAAGAAAGTGATTAAAAATGGATTGCTTCGACCATTACATGGTCTCGCAATGACATATATGGGCCTCAAACGTCATTGCGAGGAGCGAGTTAGGTCGACGAAGCAATCCATATGATAAGCTGCATGGATTGCCACGCTCACATACGTTCACTCGCAATGACGTATCAAAGTAATGCACCATTTCATGACTTTTTCATCAATTCATCTATTAATGTATCAAAACCACTATTACTGAGAATATTCATGAACTCTGACTGTTGAGAATTGATCATACTAACACCTTCTGTAATAACATCTGAGACTTTAAAACTAGTGTTATCACTTGCATCCTTTTGACGTACCAAGTAATTTACTTTAACAGCTCCTATTAACATTTCTACCATAAATTTACTTTCATCAAGAATGCGTACTTGCTCAACCTTAGGCTGTTGACCATGATAATTTTTTACCAAATCAGCATAGACTGTGCTGACATAATTGCCATAAACTTCTGTAAATTGTTTAATTTGTTCAGAGGTTAGAGTTCTTCTGTAAACACCAAGGGTAAATTTAGCCATCCAATCGATATCTAGGTTAGCTAAAATTAGCTTTTTACTTTTAGCAATTTTGGCATCTTGAGTTAAATTTTGATCATTAAATACCTGTAGGCCATCTTTTATTAGCTGATTAACATAATTATCAACCACCGCATGATTATCGTTAACAGCTGAATGAGCTGACAAAGACAGAAAATTTAAAATTAAGCACACAATAAATTTTTTCATAAATTTTTATAATCTAATTAGGTTTAGGACATTTAAATTGCTTAGGATAAGCAATTACAGATTCACGATTTTGATGCGTAGCTGATCTTACAGCTATGTAAGGATCGGTAGAACTACGTGTTATATAGTCAGTAAATGGTAATAATCTTAACCTAGTATCTATAACTTGTTTACTAGTGACTACCATTTCAAAGTTCCTATTTACTACATACATTATAGGATTTAAATAACTATTTGTAAATACCGGGTCTGTGAAATCTCTTGCATTAGTACTGCCAATAAATGGTAAGACTAAGTATGGTCCAGGACCAACTCCATAATGAGCTAAAGTATTACCCAAAGTTTGTTTGGTAACTTTTAAGCCAATTTTACTTGCTACGTCAAATAATCCGCCTATACCAAATGTACTATTGATAAGAAATCTCCATAAACTTTTCATAGTTTGATCATAATTCATCTGTAAGCCATAATTGACAGCAGTCAAAGGCATATTAATATTATCTAGAAAACTCCTCACTCTAGTCTTGGTATAATCATTAGTAACTCGTTTATAGCCCATAGTAATAGGTCGTAAGAACAGATAATCTAAAACAGAGTTAAAGGCAAAAATTTTACGATTTAGCTTCTCATAAGGGTCATAAACTTGAATGCAACCATTCCTGTCATTATAAACATACTGGAAATCCTCACTATCTTGAGTATTCTGAGCAACCGCTATTGCTGTTATATTAAAAAAGTTAACTAGTACAACTAATACTAGTAATATAAATCGTTTCATTGGCTTCATTAATGATTTTTCTTACAAATCACCATATAGTATTTATCATTTTTTTCTATAGCTAATTCCTCACTACTTAATATAGTGAACTTAGTTTTACTTAAAGCTTCTTTGATGTCTGTTATAGCAAAAATAAATTCTTTTCTTTTCAATGAAAGATTTGTAGCTTTATTTATTGGTAAACAAAATGCAAAATATCCTAACTTATCAACTATTGAATAAATATCATTGAAATAAGCTGATAGATTTTTAGTAAAAGAAAGACCACAAAAACTCAGTATTACGTCATAGTGATTAGAATTTTGTTTTATAAAATCTGGTATGGAAACTTCTAGTACATGATCGTAAGTATTCATGTTTAGGGCAAAAATATTCATAGCTTCTGAACTTTCTACCCCAGTAAAATTAAAACTATCAGGAAAACGTTTTTTAACTTCACAACCCACTAAGCCTGTATTACTACCTAGCTCTAAAATACGGTAATTATCAGGCAAATCTGTTATGTTACTCATGACTTTGCTGACAAAGCTGTAAGGCAGATTAACTTTATTCTTAACAAAAAATCGCTTAGTATAATCTCCACCAACATCAAAATTTCTATATTGATGCCAAATTTGCTGTGGAATTTCTGACAAACTATTATAAGTTTGTAAAAAATTCCCTAACTTTACTTGATCAGCTTCAGAAGATTTTTTTAGATGATATAAAGCCTTTTCATAATTATTTTTTAAGAAATATGTCCAACCAAGCCAATAATTAGCTTGGTGATCTGAAGTAGAAAAAAATTTATCAACCAATTTAAACCTGAATATAGCATCATTTAAGTTATTGTTATATAAATGTTCTATACCAAGGTTAAGATTAGTTTCTTTTAAGTGCGTTACCTTGTATTTTACATCGGCAAAATAATTGATGTATGTAAAAATTTCCCCCATATACCAAGACGGAAAATTTTGACAAGAATGATAGCATGATTTTATCTTGTCTTTTATTGAACTGTAACTGTTACGAATAATTTTGCTGCCAAACATAAAGTCTATGAAATTTGAGTTAATATATATAATAGCATATATATTAACTATCACTAATGACTTTGTATATAATTATATAAATAAATTGTAGGTTTTCTGAATGATTTTTAAGTCTATAAACCAACCAACCGTTGTAGAATACGTAAAATATTCATTAATTCGTAAGAAGTAAGCTGGGCTAACCTTGGATATATAATTCTTTTTATAGCAATTGATCTACAATGTTCTACTAATGCATAACTTTTTACCTCTAAATTATCTCTGACAGTTAGCTCAAAGTGAAGATTACTACATTCTGGATACGACTGGCTGCTAAGGGGACAAACAAAGATTACAGGAGGCATTGCATCTAATATTATTTGTGAGTTTAGTATTATTACAGGTCGTATTTTTCCAATCTCTGATATTTTAGCAGGATCAAGCCTAGCTAAATAAACGCCCCCTCGTGTTAATATTTCTCTTTGTTCCACCATTTTTTCCCTTCTTGTGGTAACTCTGAATTTAAGGTTTCTGTTATTTCCACCATTTCTTCAATATATTCTTTAGATTTTTTCATAGCAGTAAAGCTTTTTACGATAGCAACTTGTTCAGCTTGTAACTGGAAATTACTCAGCTCATGTATAATAGCTTGACGAATAAACTCGGTTCTAGATATCCCTAATTTTTTAGCAGCTTCGTTACTAGCTTTTGCTATAGTATCTGGTAAAGTAATAGATAAACTTGTCATATTATATTACATTTCATATCAATTTATATATAAAATATAATATAATGTATTCATAAAAACAAGTTGAAACAACAAAATATAATATTCAACTTGTTCAAGAATTGCTTTTTGAACAGAAAATAGTATATACTCAAATGATTTGGAAAATTGGAGCGTAAAACAAGGGGTGAGCGAGCGGAGTGTACATTTAGTACATGAGCACGCGAATTCCCCGCAGTTTTACGAAGCCAATTTTTCAAAGCAGAAGAGTATACTTGATAAAAAATTATATAGGTTCTACCATGTCACTTATTGCTAAACGTTTAGATTTAATAAAACCATCCCCCACTTTAGCCTTAGTCAAAAAAACATTTGAACTAAAAAAGCTAGGCAGAGACATAATTTCTCTCGCGGCTGGTGAACCTGACTTTGATACACCAAATAATATCAAAGAGGCTGCCATTAAAGCGGTACGAGATGGTTTCACAAAATATACTAATGTAGATGGTATGCTGGAGCTTAAACAAGCAGTACAGACCAAATTCAAGTATGAAAATAATTTAGATTATGATTTAGATGAGATAATTGTATCAAATGGTGGAAAACAAGTAATCTATAATTTATTTATGGCTTCCCTTAACCAAGGTAATGAAGTAATTATTCCTAGTCCATATTGGGTTTCATACCCAGATATGGTAATATTAGCTGGTGGAGTTCCGGTATTTGTTAACTGTGATATTGCAAACAATTTTAAACTTACTGTTAATGTTCTAGAACGAGTAATTAACAAAAAAACTAGATGGTTAATTATTAATTCACCGAGTAATCCAACAGGGGCTGCATATTCTTACCAAGAGCTAGCCGATATTGCTGAATTATTACGCAAATATCCCAACGTAAATATTATGTCAGATGATATTTACGAGCATGTTATTTTTGATGATTTTAAATTTTATACTTTTGCCCAAGTGGCACCAGATTTAAAGGATCGAATATTTACTGTTAATGGTGTATCAAAAGCTTATTCTATGACAGGGTGGCGTATAGGATACGGGGCTGGTGCTAAATCACTAATTAAGGCAATGGCTATTATTCAGTCACAAAGTACTTCTAATCCTTGTTCTATAAGTCAGATGGCAGCCATTGAAGCTTTAACTGGTCCTCAGGATTTTATTAAGTCTAATGCAAAAAACTTTCAAGAAAAACGTGATCTAACCTTATCAATCTTAAGTAATATCAAGGGGATTAGTTGTTATAAGCCGGCAGGAGCATTTTATCTATTTCCTAAATGTAATGAATTATTTGGTCTTAAAACACCCTCTAATAAAATTATCAAAGATAGTAATGATTTTGGAGAATATCTGCTTGAAGAATGTGGTGTGGCGGTTGTGCCTGGTATTGCATTTGGTCTAGAAGATTATTTTAGAATTTCTTACGCAACTTCGATAAAAAATTTGGAGCAAGCATGCTCACATATAAAAAATGCTTGTAATAAATTAACGTGATCAAGAAACTTCTTAAAAAGAATAATTTTGCACTTAGTGTAGTCACTAAATTATTGTATAATTATTTGAGAGTGGTTTATTTTACCTGCCGCTGGCAATTTGTTTTTCCAGATAATTACAATAAACAGCAATTTTTAGCACAAAAAGGGGTGATTTTTGCCTTTTGGCATAACAGACTTGCTTTAGGTCCAGGAATATTTATCGGTCATAAAGATATCCATGCCCTTATTTCTACTCATTCTGATGGTAAAATAATTAGTAATATTGTCAATAAATTTGGCTTTGGGGTAATAAATGGTTCTACTAATAAAAATTCTGCGGTAGCTTTAAAAACGATTATCAAAAAATTACATAACGGCAGTAATATAGTGATTACTCCAGATGGTCCGCGTGGACCTATCTATAAAATAAATAGTAATATTAACAAAGTGGCTCAAAAATATAATATAAAATTAATACCGATCTCTTGTCAGGCTTCTAGATATTTTTTACTTAAAAGTTGGGATAAACTGATTATGCCCCTACCTTTTGGTAAAGTAACAGCTTTTATAGGATCGCCATTAGTTTTTACAGGAAATGAAAACCAAGATAATATTAATTTAGCACAAGCATTAAACATGAATGAAGTAAATTTGTGATCTATTTATATTATATCTTAAGTTTCCTGCTCCTTCCGCTATATGTTCTTTTACTAATATTGAGAGTTATTGTTGGCAAAGAAGAGATAAAACGTATTGGCGAACGTTTTGCCATTGTGCATACACATACTAAACAAAATAAAACTTTAGTTTGGATACATGCAGCTAGTGTAGGAGAATCTATGATAGCTCTTACCTTAGTTGAAAATATCAATAATCTTTGGTTAAAAAGCACG
>CM055403.1:2486185-2513300 GCA_029228625.1 Pseudolycoriella hygida | reverse complement strand
TAGTATTTATCATTTTTTTCTATAGCTAATTCCTCACTACTTAATATAGTGAACTTAGTTTTACTTAAAGCTTCTTTGATGTCTGTTATAGCAAAAATAAATTCTTTTCTTTTCAATGAAAGATTTGTAGCTTTATTTATTGGTAAACAAAATGCAAAATATCCTAACTTATCAACTATTGAATAAATATCATTGAAATAAGCTGATAGATTTTTAGTAAAAGAAAGACCACAAAAACTCAGTATTACGTCATAGTGATTAGAATTTTGTTTTATAAAATCTGGTATGGAAACTTCTAGTACATGATCGTAAGTATTCATGTTTAGGGCAAAAATATTCATAGCTTCTGAACTTTCTACCCCAGTAAAATTAAAACTATCAGGAAAACGTTTTTTAACTTCACAACCCACTAAGCCTGTATTACTACCTAGCTCTAAAATACGGTAATTATCAGGCAAATCTGTTATGTTACTCATGACTTTGCTGACAAAGCTGTAAGGCAGATTAACTTTATTCTTAACAAAAAATCGCTTAGTATAATCTCCACCAACATCAAAATTTCTATATTGATGCCAAATTTGCTGTGGAATTTCTGACAAACTATTATAAGTTTGTAAAAAATTCCCTAACTTTACTTGATCAGCTTCAGAAGATTTTTTTAGATGATATAAAGCCTTTTCATAATTATTTTTTAAGAAATATGTCCAACCAAGCCAATAATTAGCTTGGTGATCTGAAGTAGAAAAAAATTTATCAACCAATTTAAACCTGAATATAGCATCATTTAAGTTATTGTTATATAAATGTTCTATACCAAGGTTAAGATTAGTTTCTTTTAAGTGCGTTACCTTGTATTTTACATCGGCAAAATAATTGATGTATGTAAAAATTTCCCCCATATACCAAGACGGAAAATTTTGACAAGAATGATAGCATGATTTTATCTTGTCTTTTATTGAACTGTAACTGTTACGAATAATTTTGCTGCCAAACATAAAGTCTATGAAATTTGAGTTAATATATATAATAGCATATATATTAACTATCACTAATGACTTTGTATATAATTATATAAATAAATTGTAGGTTTTCTGAATGATTTTTAAGTCTATAAACCAACCAACCGTTGTAGAATACGTAAAATATTCATTAATTCGTAAGAAGTAAGCTGGGCTAACCTTGGATATATAATTCTTTTTATAGCAATTGATCTACAATGTTCTACTAATGCATAACTTTTTACCTCTAAATTATCTCTGACAGTTAGCTCAAAGTGAAGATTACTACATTCTGGATACGACTGGCTGCTAAGGGGACAAACAAAGATTACAGGAGGCATTGCATCTAATATTATTTGTGAGTTTAGTATTATTACAGGTCGTATTTTTCCAATCTCTGATATTTTAGCAGGATCAAGCCTAGCTAAATAAACGCCCCCTCGTGTTAATATTTCTCTTTGTTCCACCATTTTTTCCCTTCTTGTGGTAACTCTGAATTTAAGGTTTCTGTTATTTCCACCATTTCTTCAATATATTCTTTAGATTTTTTCATAGCAGTAAAGCTTTTTACGATAGCAACTTGTTCAGCTTGTAACTGGAAATTACTCAGCTCATGTATAATAGCTTGACGAATAAACTCGGTTCTAGATATCCCTAATTTTTTAGCAGCTTCGTTACTAGCTTTTGCTATAGTATCTGGTAAAGTAATAGATAAACTTGTCATATTATATTACATTTCATATCAATTTATATATAAAATATAATATAATGTATTCATAAAAACAAGTTGAAACAACAAAATATAATATTCAACTTGTTCAAGAATTGCTTTTTGAACAGAAAATAGTATATACTCAAATGATTTGGAAAATTGGAGCGTAAAACAAGGGGTGAGCGAGCGGAGTGTACATTTAGTACATGAGCACGCGAATTCCCCGCAGTTTTACGAAGCCAATTTTTCAAAGCAGAAGAGTATACTTGATAAAAAATTATATAGGTTCTACCATGTCACTTATTGCTAAACGTTTAGATTTAATAAAACCATCCCCCACTTTAGCCTTAGTCAAAAAAACATTTGAACTAAAAAAGCTAGGCAGAGACATAATTTCTCTCGCGGCTGGTGAACCTGACTTTGATACACCAAATAATATCAAAGAGGCTGCCATTAAAGCGGTACGAGATGGTTTCACAAAATATACTAATGTAGATGGTATGCTGGAGCTTAAACAAGCAGTACAGACCAAATTCAAGTATGAAAATAATTTAGATTATGATTTAGATGAGATAATTGTATCAAATGGTGGAAAACAAGTAATCTATAATTTATTTATGGCTTCCCTTAACCAAGGTAATGAAGTAATTATTCCTAGTCCATATTGGGTTTCATACCCAGATATGGTAATATTAGCTGGTGGAGTTCCGGTATTTGTTAACTGTGATATTGCAAACAATTTTAAACTTACTGTTAATGTTCTAGAACGAGTAATTAACAAAAAAACTAGATGGTTAATTATTAATTCACCGAGTAATCCAACAGGGGCTGCATATTCTTACCAAGAGCTAGCCGATATTGCTGAATTATTACGCAAATATCCCAACGTAAATATTATGTCAGATGATATTTACGAGCATGTTATTTTTGATGATTTTAAATTTTATACTTTTGCCCAAGTGGCACCAGATTTAAAGGATCGAATATTTACTGTTAATGGTGTATCAAAAGCTTATTCTATGACAGGGTGGCGTATAGGATACGGGGCTGGTGCTAAATCACTAATTAAGGCAATGGCTATTATTCAGTCACAAAGTACTTCTAATCCTTGTTCTATAAGTCAGATGGCAGCCATTGAAGCTTTAACTGGTCCTCAGGATTTTATTAAGTCTAATGCAAAAAACTTTCAAGAAAAACGTGATCTAACCTTATCAATCTTAAGTAATATCAAGGGGATTAGTTGTTATAAGCCGGCAGGAGCATTTTATCTATTTCCTAAATGTAATGAATTATTTGGTCTTAAAACACCCTCTAATAAAATTATCAAAGATAGTAATGATTTTGGAGAATATCTGCTTGAAGAATGTGGTGTGGCGGTTGTGCCTGGTATTGCATTTGGTCTAGAAGATTATTTTAGAATTTCTTACGCAACTTCGATAAAAAATTTGGAGCAAGCATGCTCACATATAAAAAATGCTTGTAATAAATTAACGTGATCAAGAAACTTCTTAAAAAGAATAATTTTGCACTTAGTGTAGTCACTAAATTATTGTATAATTATTTGAGAGTGGTTTATTTTACCTGCCGCTGGCAATTTGTTTTTCCAGATAATTACAATAAACAGCAATTTTTAGCACAAAAAGGGGTGATTTTTGCCTTTTGGCATAACAGACTTGCTTTAGGTCCAGGAATATTTATCGGTCATAAAGATATCCATGCCCTTATTTCTACTCATTCTGATGGTAAAATAATTAGTAATATTGTCAATAAATTTGGCTTTGGGGTAATAAATGGTTCTACTAATAAAAATTCTGCGGTAGCTTTAAAAACGATTATCAAAAAATTACATAACGGCAGTAATATAGTGATTACTCCAGATGGTCCGCGTGGACCTATCTATAAAATAAATAGTAATATTAACAAAGTGGCTCAAAAATATAATATAAAATTAATACCGATCTCTTGTCAGGCTTCTAGATATTTTTTACTTAAAAGTTGGGATAAACTGATTATGCCCCTACCTTTTGGTAAAGTAACAGCTTTTATAGGATCGCCATTAGTTTTTACAGGAAATGAAAACCAAGATAATATTAATTTAGCACAAGCATTAAACATGAATGAAGTAAATTTGTGATCTATTTATATTATATCTTAAGTTTCCTGCTCCTTCCGCTATATGTTCTTTTACTAATATTGAGAGTTATTGTTGGCAAAGAAGAGATAAAACGTATTGGCGAACGTTTTGCCATTGTGCATACACATACTAAACAAAATAAAACTTTAGTTTGGATACATGCAGCTAGTGTAGGAGAATCTATGATAGCTCTTACCTTAGTTGAAAATATCAATAATCTTTGGTTAAAAAGCACGATGCCAAAACCCTCCTTAAATTTTTTGGTTACTTCAGGAACTAAATCTTCTGCAAAAATATTACAACAAAAGTTACCTGTAAATGCCATTCATCAATTTATTCCTATAGACAATATTATTTTTGTTAAGAAGTTTTTTAGAAATTGGCAACCAAATCTAGGGATATTTGTTGAATCAGAATTATGGCCATGCCTAATTAATGAAGGGAAAAAACATTGTAAACTATTATTATTGAATGCCCGTATTTCTGATAAATCATTTGAATCATGGAAAAAAATAAGTTCATTTTTTAGGTCAATCATCTCTAATTTTAGTGAAATTATTGTGCAAAGTAACACCGACTTTCAGAAATTTATGCAACTTGGTGTGACAAATATAGATAATTTCGGCAATATCAAATTTGCCAACAAAAAATTACCGGTGAATGAACAAGAATTAACAATTCTAGCACAACATATGGCTACTAAAAAAATTATCGTATTTGCCAGCACCCATCTGGAAGATGAATCAGTGTTACTTAATATTGTAAAACCAATAAAACAACGATATCCAAATTGCTATTTTATTCTAATTCCACGCCATCCTGAACGTAAAAATGACATAGGAAGAGCATGTACTCAATTAAATTTAACCTATAGTATCAAGTCTGAACAAAATATACCTATTCTGACTGATGACCTTTACATCGTTGATAAATTTGGAGAACTAGGATTATTTTTTAGCATAGCTTATATCTCATTTGTTGGTGGTTCATTTAAACAAGGTGGACATAACGTACTTGAGCCAGCATATTTTGCTAATTATATTATATTTGGACCAGATATGAGTAATTCTGCTGATATTACTAATGAAATGCTTGTTAAGAAAGCTGCTATTCAAATTCAAAACGAAAATGATTTATTGAATAAAGTAGAGTATATTCTATCTGAAGTTGGTATTGAGGAAGCTAAAATTTATCAGATTAATGCCCTAGAATTTGTTAATAAAAACCAACAGATTTTAGGTAATTATCTAGCTATTATAGAAAAGTATTTATTTAGTAGGAGTAAATAATTAATGTCATATTCAAATGATTTAAAGCAAAAGAGTATAAATTCAATACATGTGGTATTAGTTGATGAACAAGATAATATCCTTGGAATAGAGGAAAAATTAAAGGTTCATAATTCTGATACACCATTGCATAGAGGGGTTTCTGTGTTTCTTTTTAATAGCCAAAAAGAAATTGTCATACAAAAAAGAAGTTTACTCAAAAAAACCTGGGGTGGATTTTGGTCAAATAGTTTTTGTGGACATCCACAAATTAACGAAACTTATGAACAGGCAGTTTATAGGCATGCAGAATTTGAATTAGGTCTGGTAAATCTACAGAAAGTCTATTTTATTGCTAATTATCGTTATAAATTTTCTATAAATAATATTGTAGAAAATGAAATATGCCCGATATATTTAGCTTTATCAGATGATATTATCAGAATAAATGAACAAGAAATAGCAGAAATAAAATTACTTAAATGGCAAGACTTTAAGTTATATACAGAACAATACTCAGCAAACTTTTCCCCTTGGTGTAAAGAAGAGCTTAAAATATTAGAAAATAACGAAATATTCAAAAAATTTATGGATTAAGCTTTATAACTGTAGTATAAAACTGGACTAGTGAATATATTATTCACTGCAGAATGAAGAGTAGTGAGCGTTCACAGAAAAAAAGTTAACATACAAGACGTCTATTAGCGAGGAGGCGTAAGCCTCCGAAGCAATCCATTCCTGACCATTTTTTGGATTGCCGCGTCGCCGCAAAGCGGCTCCTCGCTAATAGACGCTTGGCGAGCATATTTTTTATTCATCATAAAAAAACCGTGAACGCTCACGAAGAGTATATAGATTGTTCTTAGGGGTCATAGCTCAGTTGGTAGAGCGTTTGAATGGCATTCAAAAGGTCGGGGGTTCAACTCCCCCTGGCTCCACCATATATAAAAGCTTTTCAGCAATTTTATAATTCTCTAAAAAAATTTCTATGGCTATTTCATGGCTGTTTTTTATTAAAACTCCCCAAAATTGACCTACAAAAAGGTCTATTTTCAACCGTTTTTCACGGGGAGGAAGTATACTGTCAATAAGCGTTGAAAATTGACCCAGCAAGTGCGTCCAATTTTGACCCACTTAAATTACAAAATATTAGGCCTTTTTTTATACGGTAACTCTCATTTCCAGTTTCTATAATATCGCAATTGTGACAAATTCTATCAAGCAGTGCTGCTGTCATTTTGTTACATCCAAATACTTGAGGCCATTCGGAAAACATAAGGTTGGTGGTAATTATGATTGAAGTATTTGAGTGTAACTTAGATAGCAAATGAAAGATAAGCTGACCACCATTTTTAGAGAATGGTAAATAACCAAGTTCATCAAGTACTAAAACATCCATCTTTTCTATTGAACATGCAAGCCTTCCTGCATGACCAGCAACTTTTTCACATTCTAGTTGGTTTGCTAAATCTACAAGGTTAAAGAACTTTGATTTATAACCCTTTCTTACTGCCCTTGCACTAATGGCTATAGCAAGGTGCGTTTTGCCGGTACCAGTCCCTCCAATTAACACTATATTTCTAGAAGTATTAACAAACTCACAACTATATAAATGCATAATTTGCTCTTGGCTTATTGGGGTATCAGTAAAAATAAAATTATCTATATCTTTCTTCTCTGGAAACTTTGCAGCTCGAATTCTACTTTGAATAGCTCTGAGTGTTCTAGTCTTAAGCTCAGATTTTAATAGCTGATGTAGTCCATAATTCAATGTTGCATTACGCCTTATGGTTTCAGCTATAACCTCATCATAAGATTCCAACATCCCAACGAATTTAAGACTTTTCATTATAGTTATAACATCTTCTCTAGTAGATTCATTATGAATATAACTCATTACTTGCCTCCTAGCTTAAGAAGGTTGTTATATATGGTACAATTAGCTTCTGGACAATGTTTTAAAGTATAATGCTCTTTGTAATTATTTGATGATTCTAAAATCTTTGTTTCATCCTTCTTGCGTAGTAAAATATTCAAAATAGCATCTTTACTAACAGTCCCTATTTTTATTGCTTGGGCACATGCAGATACTACGGACTCAATTGATTCTGTTACTATATAGGACAATATATGGGCAAAATCTCTTGTACCAGTTGAGTGTTGTTCAAGACGTTGTTTAACTTCTTTTAGCTCTTCAGGTAAGTCCATACCTATAAATGGAGCACCATTGCGCAATGCTCCTGGTTTATGAGCAAGTATTGGTAGGTAATGTTGCCAATTATAAGAAGTTTCCCCTTTAGTAAATTTTCTGCTATGACGTCCTACCTCTTTAGCATTGTAAATAAACACTACTTGATCAGCATATGCCTTGCATTGGACTATCTTGCCAGCACAGCTACAATGAACACTATAATTATTGTTTTCATATCTAGCTAAGCAGGTTGTGGAAACCTTTAGATCAAATTCTTTGCAACCATCAAATAAGACAGGAGCAGAAACTAAAAAACTACGCTCTTGCTCATATACTTCATCTATTGTCTTATCTTTATATTCAGGGTGCTTATGAGTAGTATTATAAGTGACTAACCTACTCATTAATGTATCGTTTAGCTCTTGTAGAGTCGATGCTTTTGGCATTGGAGTAAAGAATTGTTCACGATTAACCTGCACTTGGCGTTCGACCCTACCTTTTTCGTTGCCTCGAGCCGGAGTACATGCTAATGGTTCAATTAGATAATGGGTACAGAGTTTTTCAAAGCTTGGATTCCATTCTCTATTGGAGCCTTTCAAAACCTTACTAACAGCGGTCTTCATGTTATCGTATATTCCTTTAATTGGTGTACCGCCAAAGAATACAAATGCTCGAGCATGAGCATCAAATACCATCTCTTGAGTCTCATTAAAGTAAATATATATAAACTTCTTGCGGCTATAACATAGGACAAAATGAGCAACTTTAACGCTAATAATCTCTTCAGCCAGTATTACCTGCTCACTGCTCCAGTCAAATTGATAAGCTTCTCCAGGAGCAAAATATAAAGGAACACAAGCATTTATATTAACTTCAGAGTTTCTATCTTTCCAATTGCAAATATAACGACTAACAGCAGAATAACTGCCCTGGTATCCATAGCATTTGAGTTCTTCAAATAAAGCCATTCCTGTTTTTCGAGGCTTCGTATGCTTATTATCACGTAGCATCTTTTCAAGCTTTTCAATGTAACCTCCAAGTTTAGGGATAGGTTGTGTAGCTCTGATATAATCTGATTTAACTTTACCTTGGGAACGGATAATGCTTCTTATAGTATTACGTGCAATATCTAATTCACGACTGATTGAGCGTATTGACTCGCCACGGCGGTAACGCACTAGTATTTTTCTTTTACTTTCCATTATTAACACTCTGATTTAATACTCCTATTATTTAAATTGAATAATAGAAGTATAGGTTGAAAATAATGGGTTAATAAGGCTACGAATTTCCACTTTTAGGGTGGGTCAAAATTAGACGCACATTAACCCATTTAGTGGGTCATTATTGCACGCTTTTTAACAACAGTTTTGGCGGACAGTAATAAACATGATTCTTCCAAAAATTTTATTGATTTAAGTAAAACAAAATTAAATCAATATACCTTGAGTAAAACACTAGATGAAATAAATAGTCATAAAAACATTGTTAATATAATGTGGAACAATGAAGAACTAAAACAAATAATATACAATCCAGAATTACAAAAAATAAAAAAAGAAATTTGTAAAATTATTGAGAATAGAAAAAGCTATAATCAGCATCCTAGTGATTTTATTCATGGATTACTTAGTTCTCATAGTTATCAAAATTCCAAACCTGGTGATAAGGTAGAATTTCCTAGTAACGTTCCAAATGCTAAATATAATCAACATTTAACCAATTGGGAGGTAAACCAGGTTTTTGATTGTCCAGAATCTGGTAGATATTACGCAGTCCTATATGTCAATAGACAAGATCATCAATTAGTTTTAGCACATAGGGGTACAGCATACGCGTCAAGTTAAGGAAGGTTTATAAGTTTAAGAGAAGATAAAGTAGATTTTTTTGTTTTTCTATATTTATCTTTTAAACAAAAATTTGCCCAAGCTAGCCGTAAATTTTTAAAGAAGTTTTTTAACTTATTTATCGATTTTTTAAACGCCAAAGTTAGTTCTGATACTCGCCTTTTAAATTCTAGAAAAGCTTTAGTCACACTAACTTCCTGACTTATTTTTGATATAAGACAGTTAGATATAGCATGAAAAATTATAATTCCACATAGCTTAGCATAAAGCTCACATAATACCCTAGATGAGTCACTTTTTCCTTTAAGAGATTCTATTTTAAAATGACTTTTATATAACTTAAACAATAACTCAATTTGCCATCTTGTTCTATAGATTGTTGCTATATGCTTGATACTGACTTTATTCTCAGGAATATTAGTAATAAATATTGACCACTCAAGTAAATTCTGATTCTTTTGAGAAGAATTATAGCCGCGTGCTTTTGCAAGCTTATTCGCCTTTCTTCTCCTGCCCTCAGATTGTTCTTTTGTAAGCTTATGGCAAACAATCCTAACCGGTAGTAATGATTCCTTTCCAAGTAAAATATCACCTTGCCAAAAAGTTACTTTTTCTAATAACTCAAGTAAATCTAATTTATTTCCGGCTCTATCATATATATTAGTGTCAGTTTTGTAGCGACTAATAAAATAAGCACCTTTAGCACTTAAGAAGCTAAAAGATTTAGGAACAAAATACCCTAAATCTGCTATCAATAAATCATTAGTATTAATATCTTGTAAGTAACCTCTATACCCTTGATCTGACCGTGTTCCCGTAAGAATATCTATTTTACTTATTGTTTGTGTTGAATAATTATATAATGTTTGCAGCTTGATCGAAGCTTTTGCTCTACGCTCACAATACTTAAATCCTGACCCATGCCCCTTATATAATTCTTCCATACTGTCAGGCAATTTTATATTGCTGCTATCAAGTAACTTAATGTTATTAAATTTCTGTAATATCCCGCAATCAAGCTTAAAACTACTCTCAAATAAACCTATACTTTCTTCATACATACTCCTCATAAAGTCTACTGCAGAGTTACTAAATCTGAAATCTAAGCCTTGCTTACTTATTATTACTGATTCTTCATGCAATAATTGACACATCCTTTCTACGCTACAATCAGCATCGCTTAAATTCCCAAGTACTAATGCTTGTACAAACGAACAACCAGTTAGCTTTCGTTTCCTCTTGATAAAACCGCTGCTAATTGCAACTCTGTTAGCTGTTTCTGTTAAAAAATCTTTGATTCTATTCGGTAGTTTTGTTATATTTTTCATTGTATAAGTCCCTTAGCGTTCCATTGCTAATACTTATACTCTCTCCTCTTCCATCTTTATATAATTTATTGCTTTAAATTTTGTTATTATTCTAATTCGTTATTATTCTAACCATTTCATTCTTATTTCCTTAACTTGACGCGTATGCTTGTATAGATTGTGTGCCAATTTCCATATTCTGATGAAAGGTCACGCCAGAACACTCCTGTCCTCAGTACATACAGAACGCCACAAAAAAATTTATAATGACTCACTTTCATTGGACGTCCTGGTTTCTTGAGTTCTTTTTTTATTATTGGCTCTATCAATTCTTTAAATTTTCTTTCACTAATTGGGTATTTCCTTGTTTCTTCCATATTTGAACCTAATTAAACCTTCTTTATTGCTCTAGTATTACCATACCTTTATCTTTATATCAAATTATTTTGTTAACAGTGCCATATAATTACTACTAACCTTATGTTCTCTGAGTGGTCACAAGTGTTCGGGTGTAACAAAATGACTGCCGCTCTGCTTGATAGAGTTTGTCATAATTGTGAGATTATTGAAACTGAAAATGAAAGTTATCGCATCAAAAAAAAAGCTAATTTTTAACTTTAGCTGGGTCAATTTTGCACGCTCTTAATGGGTCACTTTTCAACGCTTATTGACAGCCATTCAGGCGGGATAAAATTACCAACAAGATTATAAAAGATAATATCAGGATTTTCAACTAATGCGTTGGGGAAAGTTAATGATTCTGTCATATTTTCCCCCCTTGTAATAGGGTAAAAAATAGACTATTTTGTAGGTCAAATTTCAGGATTTTTGTCTGAGAAATTACATATGTAATTTTTAATAAGAGTAGAAAAACCTGAAAGCTTAGAGGTATATGGTGGGCGATGAGAGACTTGAACTCCCGACATTCTCGGTGTAAGCGAGATACTCTACCAACTGAGCTAATCGCCCATTCCCTAACAAGGGTGTATACTCGAATGCTTTGAAAAATTGGCTCCGTAAAACTTCGGGGACATTCGCGTGTTCACGTACTAGCTGTACACCTAGCACGCTCACCCCCTGTTTTATGTTCCAATTCTCCAGATCATTCGAGTATATAAGTTTTATAGCTTTACTTATATAAGTCATCGTAGACATTACAACTTAGCTTTTTACTTTTAATTGACTATTGGTTAGCACACAATAATATTACGATAATCTTTAACGCCAGAAAGTATATTTTATTGCTACCGACACTTAACCAAATAATGAGATAAAACTTCTCAAAACTTGAACGTACAAATGCTGCACAAGTTCTTACGGAGCCAGTTTTAAAAACAAATTACTACTTTAAAGCTTTCAAGCCTTCTTCAAGACCTTTCGTAGAAAATGGTAAATTTATTTGTTGACCAACTGAACTCATAAAACCTACACTAGGATTATCGTTACTTGATAAAATGGTTTTAAGATCGTTGTCTGATATATCGGCAAGAGCCTGACAAGAATCTTTTGTACAATTAACGTACTTACCTGGGGCAATTAATTTTTTAGAACTGATAATCAACGTACCTGGAGCAATAGAAACATCAGTAGGAATTATTTGTATCATTTTTAAACTTCTTGTTTTACCACTACCAAAATAACCCACTTGATATATAGCTAACACTTGCTGTTTGTCATCTTTAGTAGAATTAATAGTTTGGCTTAAAAAACAAACTTGCTTTTTGTCAGCAGCTGTAGTGCAGTTAACTGCCCAATCCAAAAACTTTTGCCCTTCTTTCACTGCGGCATCAACTCTACTGGGATTACCAAGAAACAACCCTAAGCCTATTACAGCAAGACCAGCTGTAACAAATAATGATCTTTTAACATAGTTTATCATAAATTCTACTATTTAACTGTTTATATTATCACGGTGAACAATGATAGACTTAAACTACCACCCCTTTTGCGTAAACCAAGAAATTGTACCTTGATGGCTAATTGCCTTTATTACATTTGACACTTAATCTATCCTTCCTCACTCAAATCATAATTTATTAAGATTTTTTCGCTTACTCGGACTTAAGAGCAATAATATATCTTAATTTAATATGTTTGTCAATAGCAAGTGATACGAAATGTCAATAACATTCTTACTTTTTAGGCAATGCCCTTTTACCAATACCCTTTACTAATCAGAAGAAAAAGTTAATGTTACGGTAGTGCCTATGCCTATCTTACTTTGTAAATCAAATTTACCTTTCATTAGTTCAACCAACTTCCTAGTAAGTGGTAAACCAAGACCAGTTCCTTGATATTTTCTGCCAACAGTACTATCAATCTGCCCAAAGGTTGACAGTACTTTTGGAATATCTTTCTCATCAATTCCTATACCAGTATCTATAACTTGTACATAAACTAGCCCTGTAGATTCATCTTTCTCAGCATGAATTGTTATAGTACCTGATGCTTTGGTAAACTTTATAGAATTAGATAAAAGGTTGAAAAATACTTGTTTAAGCCTTTTGGGATCTGCTTTTATAACAATATGATCTTTTGGTAATTTTTCAATTAATTCCACTGATGCTTGTTCAGCTTTTGACTTCATTATCCTTACAGTAGAAGTAATTAATTTATTTAAATCTAATTCGACAAAATCAACTAATAGCTTGTCAGCAGATGCCTTTGACAAATCTAATATATCGGTTATTATACCGAGCAAATGCTTGCCTGCGTCATTAATATCTTTTATATAATTACCATGCTCTTTATTGTAAGGTGTAGACATCATAATCTCTGAAAAACCTATAATAGCATTTAAAGGGGTACGCAGTTCATGGCTAACATTGGCAAAAAATTTAGTATGAGCAGAACTTTCGTTTCTAACCTTAATTACCGCTTCCTCTAATACTTTATTAGCATCAAATTGTTGGTCTATAATTTTCTGTGCATAATTTGTATTACTCGTAACTATAACTAAGAATATTACCAAAATAATAAAAAAGGTTAGTAATACTTTTTCTTCCAGTTCTATAACACTTGACCATAAACTAGTAATATTGGTATTAATCTCTAACACCCCATCAACAGGGTAGCTAGATAGATCGCGGTTTATTATTGGAATGTAACTTGTTATACAAGATGCCTTTTCTACTTTCCCTGACATATGGAATATGGCTTTAGGAATTAATACATGAGTTGTTATCCCTTTAAAGGCTTTGTTAAAGGCTTGTTCTACAACCAGTTCTTTTAGAAAATATTTATCAATTTTACTAAGAATTTTTTGGTACAGATTATCTTCAGAAGAATTCTCTTGACTTGTTACTTGCATTGGAGAGCTAGTTATAATTTTATGACCTTGTAGATCATATAAAGAAATATAGGCATTGAGATTAACAAAAATATCAACTGAAGTAGTTGCAAACCTAATAAAATCCGCATCTCGCAATAAATTTATATAACCAAATTCATGTAACTTATTTACAGCAATTTTATTCCTATTCCAGACATTTTTTGTATAAACATCAGCTACTTTAATATTTGCTTCTCCAACTTGCTTTAAAATCATTTCTTCAATAATGAAGTAACGATAGTAAATCATGTTGACAATGATATTTATAAATAACCCAAAGAATGCCAGTCTAACAATATACTTATTTTGAATCATTAGATTTGCACATATTATTAACCTCAGTTTTGGATTAGAATTTAAAAATTCTAATCCAAAACTGGTAAAGCAATAAGGAAAAATGCATTCTTGAAGCGGTTCTACGAATGCATTTTAACCTAATTTTTAGCTAATAATCTTATTTTTAATCTGAAAAATAAGATTATTAGGCATTTTTATTATTTTAACAATCAGGAAACGAACCGCTTCTAGCCTGATTGTTATTAGAGTACAGCAGATTATTCACTAGCACTAAGTTTTTTCTTCATAGATGATTCCTTAGGCAATTTTTTATCACTTACTGATTTCAACTGATCAAAAATACTTAGGGCCTGAGTTATAAAGCTTCCTGGTTCAGAAAGATTTGCCGGTAGAATTACGGTATTACTATCCTTGGCTAACTCACCAAAAGCAGATATATATTGTTCAGCAATTTTTAAAGATACTGCATCGTTACCCCCAGATTTTTGAATAGAGGCGGCTATAATCTCAATACTTTTAGCAGTAGCCATGGCTACTAATCCTATTGCTTCAGCCTCACCCTTAGCCCTATTTACTTGGTCAATATAGGAAGCTTCAGAATTTAATACAACTTGAGCCTTCTCGCCTTCCGCATGATTTATTTTTGCTTGTCTATTGCCTTCTGAGTCTAAAATTTGGGCTCGTTTCTGACGTTCTGCCGCAACTTGTAACTCCATTGCTTTAAGTATTGTTTGTGGTGGTTGAATGTCTTTAATTTCATAACGCATACATTGTATCCCCCAATTAACTGCTGCTTGGTTAATAGCAGAGACAATAGCAATGTTCAAGGTTTCTCGTTCTTCAAAAGTTCTATCTAATGGTAACTTACCTATTTCTGAACGCATGGTGGTCTGTGCAAGTTGGGTGATGGCATAATACGGGCTATTGACTCCATAAGATGCAGCAACTGGATCGATAATCTTTACATATAAAACACCATCTATTAATAACGTAACATTATCATTAGAAATTGCTGTTTGAGCGGTCACATCAATTGCCTCCTCCTTCAAAGTATGTTTGTAGGCTACTCTTTGAATCACTGGTATCAAAATATTCAAACCAGGTTGCAAAACCCTATCAAATTTTCCAAATTTTTCAACAATCCATGCTTGTTGTTGTGGCACAACCTTAACCATCTGTATAATAATAAGAATTGCCACAATACTAAAAACTAATAATATATATTCCATATTTACTCCTCTTTTTTAATTATAACTAACTCGATTAGTATTTATCCATACAAATCGTCATTGCGAGCGAACGTATGTGAGCGTGGCAATCCATGAAGCTTATCATATGGATTGTTTCGCCGGTTTAAGCCTTCTCGCAATGACGTTGGAAGCTAGAACCGTCATTGCGAGGAGGCGTGAGCCTCCGTGGCAATCCATTTCTAATCAGGTTAGCTATAATAATTTTACTACGCTGCCATCATTAATCTTAGTAATTCCTTCTACTACTACCATATCCCCCTCCTTGATTTCGTTTGAAATAATCTCTGTCAATCCATTTAGAGTAGTACCTAGCTTAACATAAAGTTGGTGTACTTTGTTATCATTAAGTTTATATACAAAATATTCACCCTTACTATTACTTTGTACAGATTGATCAGGTACAGCTAAATTCCTATGTTTGTTAATAATTAAGTCTATATGTACATAGCTTCTATGTACAATATTACTATCAGAACCAACAATAATTTTAGCACTTATAGTACCATTATCTGAAACATATTGTGAGATTTCAGCAATTTTTCCATTAATCTTATCGCCATTATTATCAGTTATCACTAAATTAGTGGAACTTGACACCTGATTATAAAGCCCTTCAGGTAACTCCATTAAAATACTCTTAGTGGTAGAATTTTGAGCAATAATACTAAAAAGATAATTTCCTTGTTGTACCTTATCCCCTATTCTTAGTTTTATTATACCAATATTGCCATCAAATGGTGCTACAATAACCATATCGTTGTAACTATTCATTGCTTTAGTAAAAGCCAGCTTAGCTGCTTCTAAATCGCTATTTGATTTTTCTAGCACATCACTACTAATATACTTCTTGGTAAATAATGCCTTATCACGACTATAAGTAGCCATAGCCGTTTTTAAAGAGACTTCTGCTTGTGACTTAGTTGATGTAGCTAAATCTTGGTCAATAATAAGCAAAATATCCCCTTTGTGAACCTTACCCCCTTGAGAAGTAGATACTACATCAACCGTACCAGAAGCATTTGCATAATAATCCCGACTCGTATCATTTTTACATTGTCCTACAACACTGAAAACATTATGCAGATCAGCCATTTGTACTTTACTGGCTTTTACCGGAATACCCTCTTGTTCTTCAGCGATAGCACAACAAGAAATAATGCATATACTTACAAAAACAATTAATTTATTCAACATTTCAAATACCATTAAAGTTTTAAATCTGTTAGCCAACGATGTTCTTTCTCTAAAATCTCAAAACGAATTTTTTCACTTTTCTTATCAAGTTCTGGCTCCGGTACTAAAGAAGCTCCGTTAAATTCAAACCCATAAAAATTAATCTGTAATTTAGCACATATTTTTTCCACTGACTCAATATTTTCTAAAACATCATCAACGAATATTATGGTTTTAGGATAATAATTTTTCTTGTGTAAAATATTCTCTAATACTACACCTTTATCAATATCGGCAGTAAGAATCACCCCTTCTTTCATCATTGGTCTACCATTGATACCATTTTCAATATGTAATTCATCAATTAATATTTCCTCTTTTATGGGAGTAGATTTCATAAAATCTATATTTATTCCTTTAAGCTCTTTTAAACGCCAATTGGTAAAATCCTCAATAACACCAAATTTGCCTGTATATAATTTAGTCAGAGCAACAGTTGGAATTTGCTTCTCCCATAATCTACTCAGTATATCAGCTATATGGGTGTCCACTAAGCGAATAGTACGATTTTTTAAAATAATACTAAAAAAATGGTGTCTTTCTTCTCTAGTAAGACGGTTTTTGCTTTCAGCACGCCACTGCCGTCTATAAGGATGAGTTAAACGATACTCATCTTGATCCATGATTAGTACATCATCCACGTCAAAAAGTACCAAACTATCTTGATCTAGGTTACCTATCATTTCTGAAATTTTTAAAAAATCTGAAACTTTAGTCGTTTTAGTAAATATGTACTTATTTGTCATATGTCTATATCATTAGTTTTAATATCTCACCTTACGCATAAACCTAGTAGCAATTTAAAAATTGCAGACAAAGTATAAGACGTCTATTAGCGATACCGTGCAAGTAGGTCGTGGCAATCCACCTTCTGGCGTCATTGCGAGCGAACGTACGTGAGCGTGGCAATCCATGAAACTTGTTATATGGATTGCTTCGACCATTACATGGTCTCGCTAATAGACGTTTGGAAGGTGAATTAATAATTTATTATTTCTTCCAAAGAATTAGCAATTATAGCTAAATCTGATTCTCGTGCAAGGTTGTGATGCCCATCTTTTATTAATTTCATCACTACTATATCACTAGTAATCTTTTCTACCAGCTTACTTGAGATGGTATAAGGCACATCAGTATCTAGCATCCCATGAATTAAATGAACGGGTTCCTTAAGATTAATACTATTTGAGTTTAGTAACAAGTGATTTTTAGCTTCAAGTATCAATTGATAACTTATTGGGTATTTATAGTCAATTGATGAGAAATTGGTGACGTCGTTGCTCGTCGCTCGCCTATTACATATAGGCTTCGCTCCATCGCTCCTAGCACCAAATTCTCCTAAATTGACTATACCATTGCAATCACGCCCATTAAACTCAAGCCATTTTTGTTGTTGCATTTGTATTTTTTGAATTTCAGTTAAATTATTCCAAATAGTTTCTGTAAAATCTAGTGCTGGAGCAAGAGCAATAAGACCACAAATTTTACTAGGAAATTTTATAGCAGCAAGAATAGCAAGCCAGGCACCCATACTGGAACCTATTATAATAGTTGGTTGGATGACAAGTTTATTTAATACCAGCTCAACCCCCATAAGCCAAGAGCCAATAGTTTCATCTAGAAAATTACCTGATGATTTTCCATGACCAAAATTATCAAATGTGATAAAATTATAATCATGTTTTTTACAGTAATTTTCAAGAAATACAGCCTTTGTACCATTCATATTTGACATCAAGCCATGTAAGAACATTACGGAAGGCATATTTTTTTTGTTACTTTTATAATGATTATAAGTGATAAATTTTTTCTTTTCTGTATTATATATTTTTTCCATTTAAATTAGTTAATTAATGATTTCATCGGATTCACCCAAACGATACCATAAACCAACCATTTTGCAAGTAGTTCCAGCTTTATTCTCTGGCGGAGTAGAGCGAGGGACAATTGAAGTGGCAAAAATGTTAAAAAAAGTTGATTATAATGTTATTGTAGTCTCATCTGGTGGGTCATTAGTTGAAGAGTTAGCAGTTGCGGATATACCACATATTTCTATGAATAGTGCTACTAAAAATCCTTTTTCAATATGGAAAAATGCAAGGACTTTATCAGAAATAATTAAGGAATATGACGTAGATATAGTACATGCAAGATCGAGAGCTCCAGCTTGGAGTTGTTATATGGCAGCAAAGGCTACTAATACCAAATTCTTAACGACATTTCATGGCATTTATAACATCTCGAATTTGTTCAAACATTTCTATAATAGTGTGATGATTAAAGGCGAGAAAGTCATAGCTGTATCTAATTTTGTAAAGCAGCATATATTAACTAATTATAAAATTCTAGAAAATCAAATTACTGTAATACGTCGAGGAGTAGATTATCGTTATTTTGATCCCAAAAATGTTACAGAAGAAAAGTTAACAAAATATAAAAAGAAATATGGTATATCTGACAGCACTCCTATAATATTGTTACCATCAAGATTTTCCAGTTGGAAGGGACACATTACTCTTGTTGAAGCACTTGGCAAATTAAAACATCTAGATTTCTACTGTCTTATGGTTGGAGATTTATCTAAACACCCAAATTTTACAGATCGAGTAAAATCTCTTATAAACGTATTGAAACTACAAAGTAAAATTCAAATTTTTGGTAATGAGATTGATATGCTCAGTCTTTATGGTGTTTCAGATATAGTTTTATCTACTTCGATTGAGCCAGAGGCATTTGGTCGAACTATAACTGAAGGACAAGCAATGGAAAAATTAGTAATTGCTACAAATATTGGTGGAGCTATTGAAACAATATCAGATAAAAAAACTGGATTTCATGTTAACCCAAACGATGCTGTTGATTTGGCAGAAAAAATTGAACATTGCTTATCTATACTTAAAACAGGTGAAGGTAAAAAAATACAACAAGCAGCAAGAAAAGCAGTAATCGACAACTTCTCCCTTGATTTAATGCTCAGTAAAACTTTAGATATATATAAGAAAATGCTTTGAAATCATAAAAAGTTAAGAATAGTACTTAGTGCTTAATTACTTTTGTGATATGTAATTAATATTAGATAATTACAAGGGAATTAAACTCAAATAAAACCACTTGACAGGGGCTTTATAATAGTTTAGGTTGCTTGAAAATGAGCATGAGTATTAAATGAATGTAGTAGATTCTTCTGTTACTATGTGGGATAGAGTTAGAAATAGTAAATTTAGACACGTTGTTTGGCCTATTAGATCTAACGAGTTAGTAAAGTTTGTGCCTATGGCTTTACTAATATTTTTTATTCTCCTTAACCAGAACCTAGTACGTAGTATCAAAGATAGCCTGGTAATAACATTAATTAGTTCGGAAGTTTTAAGCTTTATAAAACTTTGGGGCGAGATGCCTGCGGGCATCTTATTTGTTATCCTTTATTCCAAACTTTGTAATATTATGACAACTGAGCAAGCGTTCAGAATCATATTATCTTTTTTCTTGGGATTCTTCCTATTATTTACCTTTGTTTTGTTTCCATATCGGGAATATTTTCATCCAGACCCTCAAGTAATAGAACATTATGTTACTACACTTCCACATTTAAAATGGTTTATCATCATTTGGGGAAAATGGAGTATTGTGTTATTTTATATAATGGGGGAATTATGGCCAATGATTGTATGTACACTATTATACTGGCAACTTGCTAATAAGATTACCACTACTGAAGAAGCTCCAAGATTCTATTCGTTTTTCTCCTTATTTGGTCAAACTAATTTATTAATATCTGGTAGTGTAATTGTCTATTTTGCCAAAGGTAATCACTTCTTGTTACCTATATTTTCTCATCTTAATGACCAAACAGAAATTCTCCTAAAATCATTCATGGTAATTATTATAATATCTGGGCTGATCTGTTTGAGTTTACATAGATTCGTTGAATTGAAAATTATAGAAACTACTAAAAATATTAGATATAAAAATAAAAGAACCGATATACTAAAACTAGGATTAGTTGAAAGTAGCAAAATAATTCTTACATCGAAATATTTAGGAATTATTTGTGTATTAATGGTTTCATATTCCATGTCAATAAACTTAATTGAAGGATTATGGATGTCCAAAACCAAGGAATTATATCCTACTACCCAGGAATTTATATCTTACAGTGGTAATGTGTTCTTTTGGACTGGGGTATTTACTTTAATTTGTGCTTTTCTAGGTAGTAGTTTAGTTAGAAATTGTGGTTGGTTTTGGGGAGCTATACTCACTCCCGTTGTAATTTTACTCTCAGGAACGATATTTTTTTCCTTTGTTGTATTGGAAAAACCTTTATTGGCAATTATGACTGGTCTTAGTCACATTTCTCCATTAATGATAATTGTTTTTATAGGTGGTTTGTGGCATGTTTTAGGGAAAGGAGTGAAATATTCGCTTTTTGATTTTACTAAAGAAATGGTCTATATCCCTCTTGATAGTGAAATGAAAACTAAGGGAAAAGCTGCTGTAGATGTACTTGGTGGCAAAATAGGAAAATCTGCTGGTGCCATTATCCAATTTGTTTCTTTTAGTATTTTTCCAAGTGCTGTACATAATGACCTAGCAGGTTTTCTCATGGTGGTTTTTCTTATTGTTTGCGTAGTTTGGATTTTTGGTGTAAAAGTCTTAAGTCGATATTATAAAAACTTGCTAGCACAGCAGAAGTAAAGTTTTGCAGAAAGTATAATAAATTTAGGAAAAAATTGATGACATACGTACCAATGGTAATTGAGCAAACCCCCAGAGGGGAAAGAGCCTATGATATATATTCTAGGTTATTAAAAGAACGTATCGTTTTTGTTTGTGGTCAAATTGAAGATTATATGGCAAATATAGTGGTTGCACAATTACTATTCCTTGAGGCAGAAAATCCAGAAAAAGATATTTTTATGTATATTAATTCTCCTGGTGGTGTTGTAACTTCTGGTTTGGCAATTTATGATACTATGCAATATATTAAGCCTAAGATTTCTACTCTGTGTATAGGTCAAGCTTGTTCTATGGGTTCTATGTTGCTTACTGCTGGAGAGAAAGGTATGCGTTATTCTCTACCGCATAGTCGTATAATGATCCATCAACCGTCAGGTGGTTACCAGGGGCAAGCTACAGATATAGAAATTCATGCTAAAGAAACCATGAAACTAAAAAGAATGCTTAATCTCTTATATGTCAAGCATACAGGGCAAGAACTAGAGACTATTGAAAAAAGTATGGAACGTGATAATTTCATGGATCCTGAAGTAGCTAAATCATTTGGGCTTGTTGATGAAATTATTACTGATAGAGCAAAAATTTTAGTAAAAAAATAAATTATGATGGTACGGGAAGAAGGTACGAATGATCTTGTTATTCATCTTTCTTCTTATCATCTTTCATTCCTTCCTTAAAAGCTTTAAGACCTTTAGCAAGATCTGACATTACTTGAGGCAATTTACCAGCACCAAACAATACTAAGATAATTAATAAGATCACTAATAAGTGACTGAAGCTCATTCCCATAATATCAATTTTGTAAGTTTTAAGTTAAAGTTACTATAGCAAATATTGTTAATTTTATCTAGTATGAAAGAATGTAGATATATCAATATGAAAACATTCAAAACTAATATCATTAATATTTATGGTGATCAAGGTAAAGTTTGGTTAGATGATTTACCAAGAATTGTCGATGAATTGGCTGGAAAGTATGGCTTGTCTGACTTAAAGCCAGTTGAAAATTTGAGCTACCACTATGTTCTAGAAGGTTTTCAAGGTAATCAGCCGATCATTTTAAAGTTGGGGCTAGATATTGACGGGCTTAGGAGAGAATTAGCAGCTTCAAAAGTTTTCTGGGGATTTGGCAGTGTAAAGGTTTTGGCTGAAAACAGTGGCTTATTACTACTTGATAAGGCTATTCCTGGTATATCATTAAAATCCTATTTTCCTATCAAAGATTGTGAGGCTATTCAAATAGCATGTGATGTAATGACAAGATTATACCAAGGATATTTGTTGCCTATAGAACAAGGATATTTGTTGCCTATAGAAGGTTTCCCTTATGTCAACGATTGGTTGGCAGTACTAGATAAAGAATGGGATATACCAACTTATTATTTAGAAAAAGCTCAAAAATTGCGAGATAAACTACTTAATACATCGTCAGGGTTAGTTTTATTGCATGGTGACTTACATCATGATAATATTCTGCAAAACGGTGATGATTGGGTAGTTATTGATCCTAAAGGGGTTATTGGTGAACAAGCATATGAGGTAGCAGCCTTTATTCGCAATCCTTTTCCTGAAATCCTTGCCTTAAAAGATATTGAAAGTATTATTGCAAATCGTATCACTAAATTTGCAACTATCTTGGGTTTAGATACTCAACGAATTAGGAATTGGTGTTTTGTTCAAGCTGTACTCTCCTGGGTTTGGGCTTTGGAAGATGGTTGTGATGTGCTTATTTGGGCAGACCTTACAAAAATCTTTGATGATTTGCTTGTTAATATGAAAATTAATCACCAAATATAGCCAACCCGATTAGCATTTAGTCATATAGTCAATTGGCGAGAAATTGGTGATGTTGTTACTCGTCGCTTGCCTCCTTACAGATATATTCAACAACCACTCTATCTTTCTCTGACTAAGTTACTAGCAGTAAGATTGACCACAGTCTTACTGCTAGTCTGAGGAATGGCAACAAGTTCTGCACTGTCTACACAATTAAGGGTAAATTAAATTCAATGGCAAAAGCAGATTTCTCATCAGCAGTGAAACAGCCTTCTGAGACTAATGTACGCTTCCAAATTTCAAAAAACAGTTCAGGTGAGCAAGCTTCTTTAAGATCTTGTAAATAAGTGTGCTTTTCAAGAAAATTTAAAACCGGGAAGAAGCTCGAGCTATCTAATAAAACATGTTTAGGCAGACCTTTATAACTATCTACGGTAACCTGCTGCAGCTCTTTATCAGAATAAAGCTTCCATAATTCAGGCATTAATATGTTTTCTTCTTGATAAAAATGCAGAAGATTGTGAGACAAAAACTGATCATATGAGGAGCAGATATGGCGACCCTGTACAACCCGTTCTTCATCATCCACTGTTTTTATCGCAGTTTCAAAAAACCCCTGAAAGACCATCAGCTCATCTTGCTGGTTGAAATGCTCTTGTTCAACATGCTTATGTACGGTTGATCCTTTTTTATCAAACAGTGGGGTAAAATATTTTTCTTCTTTTTGTGCATGCATTTTTAGATCAAATACAATATTATCAAAAGAATCTCTAATACTAGTTACAGCTACTATTTTTCGAAAATCTGTTTTACCTAGCTTCTCTCCAAACTGGTGCAGCTCCTTACGAATGAACTTATGTACACTTCTATACAAATCATATCTTATTTTCATTTTATTATACTTCTTAACTAAATTAGAAGCTTATATTTTAACATAATACCGACCCCGTTGCAAATTTTTTACAGGAATATTCGGCATTACTCCACAACTAATAGATAGAAGTGTGACATGCTTCATGGATTGCCACGCTCACATACGTTCGCTCGCAATGACGTATGTACGCCTATATTAGAAATAGATTGCTTCTTGGCTTACGCCTTCTCGCTAATAGACGTCTTATGCTTTAACTTTTCTTCCGTGAATGCTCACCTTTTTGTGAATTTGGTGTAATATTAGTCGGGTTAGCTATAGGTTAGACAATTTTCTTATATTCAAAGTATATTTTTCTTACCGAGTAAATCCATGCAATGCAAACAATGATAAATACTCCCATTAAAAATGGTGAAATAGAACTAAACGTTGCTGTTGGTACTAATGTGAAAATAATTGACTGTATTAATCCACTCGAAGATTTACCAACTTTCGAGCTAATAACGTCAACAGCGGCTTTACCTTTGGTTTTTAACTCCCTGTCAAGAGGTATATATAACATCTCTTTAGAGGTATCCCAAATTGAATATTTAGTACCTTTCACTAGAATATTTTGTAAAGCTCCAATTGATACCGCAAGAGCCAATGGAGTCATAAGAATAGCACTGTCAAATATGGATAATACTTGCTGGTCAAATACGATTAAAATAAAGAACAATATACCAGTAACCATCATGATAATTGGCGAAATTACGGCAGCAACAAACCAGCTATGACTACGCATTATATTATTGCCTATTATAGTCATTACCATAATAGCAACTCCAGTCCAGAGAATATAAAGACTGTTGAATTCTGCATAACTATTAACAGTGGGGTATAATTCTTTAATTTTTGCTTTCCATACTGCTTCTACCAAATTCATTGATAAACCAAAGGCAGCAGAGCAAATTAGCATTAACCATAAATATTTTGATCTTATGATATATCTAAAACTTTCTACTAAACCCATGCTATCTTTAGTAGATCTACCAGCTTTAGCTTTTGCATAAAATGTTGGATTTGTAAAAATATTTTTGGTAATAAATCTTACAAGTAAATATGATATAACAGCCGCAATGACCACGAAACTTGTTGATATTTTTACCAATGTAATTTTGTTGTTCGGAACGGTAAAAAAATACTTAGCCATAGTGTTAGCAGATGATAAGTTTGACATCAAAAAGCCAACAAATATTAAAGCAGAATTACCAAATAATGAAAAAAGAGTGTAAAATCTTTTTGCTTCTTCTGTTGTAGTAAGTTCATTAGCAAACTGCCAGAACAGTAAAACATAAAAGATATTTGGCCAAAGCTCAGATAATGTATAAAAAACCACATAACTCCAATTACCAATTAAAGCTATATACCATTTAAAATGAGGATAATTCCCCATACTTTGTTCTAGCGAATTTGGGCTAATATGGAAAATATGGACATTCGGATAAATGATGAAAGCAAAAAGAATGAAGAACCCAATAAAAAAAGTAATTAAATAGCCATAAATCTTTTCAAAACTATAATGATTAAGCATCTTAGCATAGATTATAACGAATAGAGCCGCTGCAGGTGTTACACAATAAACTTTAGTGAAACTGACTACTTCAGCACTAATCTCTGAGATTAAAATACTATCTTTTAAAATTCTTAATATGTTTTGGTTAAATAAGACACAGAACATCAAACCGCACATTGGTATGAACTTTCCAAGTTCATAATTATGGATAGGCCAAAAGATAGTTCTGAATTTGCTGCTAAATGAATTTGACTGTATACTAGTCATAATAAGGGTTCCCTAAGACAAAAAAAAAACTCAATACATGTATCAACTAAAAGAATGAATTGAAAATATTCAAGAGTTCTTCCTTAATTGCTTAAGGATTATTGTACAAAATATACAGGTTAGGAACTTATATATTATTAACCTTCATATGTCAAGATATTTAGATTTATCTTGTATAAAAAATCAAAAATTGCTATACCAATTTGTTATAAACCCCAATTTCGGATTAACTTAGTTAATCCAAAATTGGAATAATAATGTAAACCAGTCTAGAAGCGGTTCGTCGCCTGATTGTCAAAATAATAAAAATGGCTAATAATCTTATTTTTCAGATTAAAAATAAGATTATTAGCTAAAAATTAGGTTAAAATGCATTCGTAGAACCGTTTCAAGAATGCATTTTTCCTTATTGTTTTACCTGTTTTTGGATTAGAATTTTTAAATTCTAATCCAAAACTGAGGTTATAATTAAGGAATTAAATAATGAAGGATATATGAAAAGATTATTATCAATTTCAGTTGCAACAGTTGTTCTCTTGACTTCTAGTATATCAGTTGCAAGTGAAGATCAGTTTTATGTGAAAGCCGAAGCTGGTCTATTTGCATTAAGTAAAGTAAAAGATAAGATTTTCACTCTAGAAAAAGGCAAAGGAGGTGGGGTTATTAATTTGGGTGTAGGTTATTATGTAATGGATAATGTTAGAGCAGATGTGACATTTAATTTTGCTAATCCAGAACTTAACGGCTCTATTAGCAAGACTACTACTAGGACTTATACTATACTAGGAATGCAGAAAGATGTCGAAACACCTGTAACTAAAAAAATAAAACATAGAGGTAGAGTAATGTCATTGTTACTTAATAGTTATGTTAATTTGTACGATGGTAGTATTGTTAAATTATTTGTGGGAGCAGGTGTTGGGATGGCTCAAGTAAAAGAAAAAATAACTATAGATGAGGTATGGACTTGCGTTGCTCCAGGTGCTGAAAATTCTATTCCAACGCAACGAGATTATATGTCTACTAAGAAGGTCAATAATTTTGCTTATCAATTGACTGTTGGTGCTGCTATCAATGTAAGCAAAGCTGTAAATATTGATATTGTATGTAGCTCGATAGATTATGGAAAAGCAAAATCTCAAAAATATAAAGATACTGAAATATCTAAAATTAGTTACAAAGGTCTCAACTTAACTGCTGGTTTAAGATTTGATATATAATAATATCAAAAACCTATTCGGGTTAGCTATGTAGGTCTATTCAAGGGTGCTAATTCCATGCTGGGTTTTATCCCATTTGAAGGGCGTAAAAATAATCTGCCAAATAGCCTTATAGCTTGCT
>CM055403.1:2466584-2485685 GCA_029228625.1 Pseudolycoriella hygida | reverse complement strand
CATCTGATTGTAGTTTCATACGTTTTTTTAGGCGATTTAGAAATACAGCGGCAATCGAAGGTTTGTCGGAGTTTAAGCTAGCTTCCTTTTCCACAATGGATGCTAAGATTAAGACCTCAAGGCGGGTTTTTAATGGAGAATTAGGTGATAATTTTTCCATAGCTTTATCAAGCTGCAAAGACATTAATTTCCGCATTTTATCAATGATTTGCTCTTTCTGATCACCATATGAAAAAAAATAGGTAGATGGCATTAAAAATCCTTCCGGAATTGTTCCTATAATCTCTCCAACTAATCGTTCTTCGCTATTAACTTTTTTTATTATTTCATAGACAAGCATACCTTCTGGTATAATCATTTTATGAATAATTGATTTACCACTGGATAATATCCTTAAAGTTTGCATAGGAGAAATATTTTGAGTAAAAATATATTCCCCACTCTTTATAGAATGTTTTAACGAATATATTTTTGCCAGAAAGGCAAATAAAGAAGGATATTTAATGATATTGTGATCATTTAATATTACAGCAATTTGATCAGTCGATAATTTAGGTTTGATTATTACAGTCTTATTTTCTACAAGTGAACCAGGTGAAAATAAGTAAAATATACCAAAATTGATTCCACTAATTAGTAGAATCAATGTGATAGTTACGAGAATAAATTTTATTTTTAGTATTTTTTTTAACAAGGTACACCTAATTGGAATTAGACAAATTCATAGGATTATAATCTATTGTCACTTCATACTTATTTTTATTATAGTTTTAATATATCACCAAATGTGTTATACCAAAATATTATGTTTATACATGCATAAGTTCTTTTTACAAATTGTTTTAACAGGCATTATACTTGAACTATAGGACTTACGCTACATATAACTATATCACACAGACTTAACCAGGACATTAATGTACTTAAGCAGGGGTGACACCACAATTAGTATAATACCTTTTTTATTGTACTATAAACAACAACTTATATTATATCAGATATAATTTATGACAAAAACAAAGCAAGAAATTTATAATAATAGACCAACTTCTCCTCATTTAACGATATATAAAAAACAGATAAGCTCTGTTTTGTCTATTTTGCATCGTATGACAGGGATAGGTTTATTCTTTGGACTATCGATATTGGTATGGTGCTTTATTTTATTAGCTTTTAGCAAGTTTAATCCTGAATATTTACAGTACTTTAAATGTAGTTTATTTAAAATTCCTCTAATATTCATAAGTTTCGCCTGGTTTTACCATCTATGTAATGGGGTGCGTCACTTAATTTGGGATAGTGGACATTGCTTTTCAATAAGGGCTATTAACTTCACGGGCTGGTTTGTTGTAATAGCCTCAATAGTGATGACATTAGCTTTTTGGTTATTATAGTAATTTAACTTAATGGTCTCTATATGAATAATAATTTAAGGATAGATTTAGCAAAAGCTAAAAAACCTCTTGCAAAACTCGCTTCGGCAAAAAGTGGCTCTAGTCACTGGTTACATCAAAGAATCACTGCTATTATTTTAGCAATTTGCTCTATTTGGCTAATATTTTTTATTAAATGTAATATTGGCAAGGATTTGACTCATTTCGTTAGTACTTTACAAAAACCTTACAATATTGTTCCTTTGGGAATATTGGTTATTACCACTTTCTATCATTCAATGCTTGGCATGCAGGTAGTAATTGAAGATTATATTAGTTGTATCAAGCTTCGTATTGGGTTAATTATATTTTTACAAATATTTTGTATTATAACGATTGGATGCTTAGTGGTAGCATTATTTTATGCTATACTATAGCTAAATGGATTGCTTCGTCGGCTTTCGCCTCCTCGCAATGACGTTTGGGTTTGTAAATCGTCATGGCTCAGAGCCACTTTAGTGGCGACGCGGCAATCCAGGAAGGTAATTGCTTAGTCGTGTTTCGCCACTCCTCGCTAATAGATGGAGTAATGTTAACCGGATTAGCTATAGGTTAAAATTATTTGAGTATATTTGGAATAAAGGGAATTTATGAATGTCTATTAAATCTTATAATATTGTCCATCATCAATTTGATGTGGTGGTAGTTGGAGCTGGAGGAGCTGGTCTTAGGGCAACTTTTGGTATGGCAAAAGAGGGCTTAAGTACTGCTTGCATTAGCAAGGTTTTCCCAACTAGAAGCCATACTGTGGCGGCACAAGGTGGTATTAGTGCTTCTCTTGGTAATATGGGGCAAGATGATTGGCGTTGGCATATGTACGATACCGTAAAAGGTTCGGATTGGCTGGGTGACCAAGATGCGATTGAGTATATGTGTAAACATGCAGCTGAGGCGGTACTGGAGCTTGAACATTATGGGGTACCTTTCTCTCGAACAGAAGAGGGAAAAATTTATCAGCGTCCCTTTGGTGGTATGACGACAAATTATGGCAAGGGACAAGCAGCTCAAAGGACTTGTGCTGCAGCAGATCGTACTGGTCATGCCATATTACATACTTTATATCAACAGGCTTTAAAAAATAAAGCTCAGTTTTTTGTTGAATATTTTGCCATTGATTTATTAATGAATAATGGAGAATGTGTAGGGGTAGTTGCTTGGAATCTTGATGACGGGACAATACATTGCTTCCATTCTCACTTAGTAGTATTAGCTACTGGCGGGTATGGTAGAGCTTATTTTTCTGCGACAAGTGCTCATACTTGTACTGGTGATGGAGGTGGGATGGCAGCAAGAAGTTCTATTGCCTTGCAAGATATGGAATTTGTTCAATTTCATCCAACTGGTATATATGGGTCTGGCTGCTTAATTACAGAAGGTGCTAGGGGAGAAGGGGGATATTTGGTAAATTCTAATGGCGAAAGATTTATGGAACGATATGCTCCAGCTGCTAAAGATCTTGCTTCAAGAGATGTGGTCTCAAGAGCCATTACTATGGAAATCAGAGAAAATAGAGGTGTAGGTGAGCATAAAGATCATGTATTTCTACATTTAGATCATTTATCGCCGGAAATTCTGCACGAACGTTTACCGGGTATTTCGGAAACAGCAAAAATTTTTGCTGGTGTTAATGTTAACACTCAGCCAATACCTGTACTACCAACGGTACATTATAATATGGGGGGAATACCAACAAATTACCATGGGCAAGTTATTGATAAAGATCAGGATAATCATCACAAAATTATTCCTGGATTAATGTCAATTGGTGAAGCTGCTTGCGTTTCAGTACATGGAGCGAATCGGTTAGGCTCGAACTCCTTGCTTGACTTAGTGGTATTTGGTAGAGCTGCGGCAAAGAAAGCTGCTGAAATTGTTAAAGTGGGTCAGCCACATAAGGTTTTACCTCAATCGATATTGGATAAAATAATTAGCAGATTTGATGGCATACGTCATACTAAAGGAGAGATACCAGTAGCTAGCCTAAGGCTCAAAATGCAAAAAATTATGCAAAATCATGCAGCAGTATTTAGGACTCAAGAGGTTCTAGATCAAGGAATAAAATTGATTGACCAGGTACGAAAGGAATATGCCAATATTCAGGTCAATGATAAATCATTAATATGGAATAGCGATTTAGTGGAAGCACTAGAACTAGCTAATTTATTAGACCAAGCAGTAATTACTATGCACTCTGCCGCCAATAGAAAAGAAAGTAGGGGAGCTCATTCTAGGGAAGATTATTCAGAGCGTAACGATGAGGAGTGGATGAAACATACACTCGCTTGGATTGACGAACAAGGTAATGTCAAGCTGGATTATAAACCAGTAACTCTTACAACGTTAACAGATGAAGTAGATGCAATTCCACCAGCTAAACGAGTTTATTAAAATAAAATATAGCTTATGTTAAATTCAATAAGACTATGCCAAGCTTTAAATGAGAAAATATGTCATGATTTTGCAGGAACAATAGGTGCTATAGATAATAGTATTGGACTAATAAAAACTATAGATTATCAAGAAAAAGCTACTAAACTGATTCAGGATAGCACCAATAGACTTATAAGCTATTTAGAGTTTTATCGTTATTTATATTCTCTACCTTCTGAAGGTAATAAAACTTCTATTGCAGAAATTAATAGATTAGCTACTAATTTTTTAAAATCAAAAAATCATAATATTGAACTAATATTTACAAGGTTATATAACACATCCATTAATGACCATATAGCCCAGATTATTATCTGTTTAATTGTTGTAGCGTCTAATAATCTATCCAAAAATGCTATCGTTAAAGTTGAATTAGAGATACAACATGATAAATTTACTGGTATAAAAATTGTAGTAATAGACACAAATCTCAAGTTTGATCAGGATAAGGTGGATATTTTGCTTGGAAAAGGAATTATTGAGGATGTAACTATAGACAATGTTCACGAATATTACACTTACTACTTAATTACAGAATATGGTTATAAGTTATCGGTTACTCCGTTAATCGATTCAGTGGAGTATACTCTTCTGCTTTGAAGTATAGACTAACTTCATTGCGAGCGAACGTACGTGAGCGTGGCAATCCAAAAAAACGATTAAAAATGGATTGCTTCGTCAACCTTATGGTCTCCTCGCAATGACGGTTTTTCAATTAATACTCTTAGCCAAACCAATCTATTAAAGTAAAAGTGATGGCATAATGGATGACTGAAGCAAAGATTGCCGCAGCAATATCATCTAGCATAATGCCAATACCACCTTTAATATTGGCATCAAGCCAATTTATTGGCCATGGTTTGATGATATCAAAGAACCTAAACAGAGCAAAAGGTAAGACGAATAAAAAGATAAAATTTATTAGTTGTGAACTTAAATATTTTGTAAGCTCTGAATAATTTATGAAAAAAACAGAAAGACAACTTAATATTATTGTTAGCATTTGACCAACAACCTCATCAATCACCACTTCTCTTGGATCCTCTTGCTTATTATATTGTATGTATATTGAGGAAAAATATGTGCCTAATATAAATAGCAATAGACAGGTTAAAAGATTGATAATAATGAGACTAATAAGTTGGGCTTGTAAAATCGTGAAATTAGTAAATGAAAAAATTAGTTGATTATTTATGGAAAGATACATGATCAAGTAGCACAAAGGGAAAGCAACTAAAGAGCCAAATGTACCAGGACAATATTTTATTTTACCTACATAGAAAAAAGTTACAATAAGTTCTGCAAATTTATGTTTATTAAACATAATAACCCTGCTTAATTTAATTTATCTAATTCAAATAGTTGGTGTAAGCAACGTATAGTTTTTTCGGTGTCGAGGTCTTTTATTATGATAGAAATTTTAATTTCCGAAATTTGTATCATTTTCACTAATATGTTTTCTTTTTCCAGTTCAGTTAATACTATACCAAGTAAGTTATGATCATGTTTAATGCCGTGACCAATAATCGATACTATAGAAACTTGGCTATCAATAATAAAATTATTTATCTGATTAGTATTTTTTAGATCATCTAGTAAGTGCTGTAATTTATTTTTATCAGATAGTTGGATAATAAAACTATATTGTCTATTTTCTTCAATATTTTCCATTAATTCTAGGTGAATATTATAGTCAGAAATGAGGTTACATATCTTAGAAAAAGTTAATTGAGCGGAATTTACTACTAATTTTAATAAATTTTTGTTGGAAGTAATGCCGGTAATTTTTCTATTTTCCATAATTTTTTCTCTAGATGTTATTAGTGTACCGTTACTTTTCTGATATAATGGTAGTGAGAACGACGATAAAACGCGTATGGGTACGCTATATCTAATAGCCGCTTCTAAGGACCGTGGATGTAATACTTTCGCCCCACAAGATGCAAATTCCAGCATTTCCTCAAAACTAATCTGTGATAATTTTTTTGCCCCAGGAACAATCCGTGGATCGGCAGTAAAAACCCCCTCTACATCAGTGTATATATCACATCTATCAGCTTGCATAGCAGCGGCAATTAACGAGGCGGTAGTATCTGAGCCTCCTCGACCAAGCGTTGCCAACCGATTATTATTGGTAATACCTTGGAATCCAGCAACTACCGGGATGATGTTTTGCTTAATACATTCTGTTAATAAACTAGTAGAGATTTGTTCAACCAAAGCTTTGCTGTAATTATCATTGGTTAAGATTGGTAACTGCCATGCTAGCACAGATCTTGCATCTATGCCTTGTTGTTGTAGCTCAAGGGCAAGTAAGGACGCTGTTACCATCTCTCCACTACAAAGAGCGGTATCATATTCCGCCAATTCTGAATCGGTCTTAAGACTAGAAACTTCATTGCATAAAGTAACTAGCTGATTGGTAACACCAGCCATAGCCGAAACTACGATTACTAGTTGATTGCCATGCTGCTTTTCCCACTTAATAATTGGAATGATTTCTTTTATTCTTGCAATATTAGCAACGGAAGTCCCGCCAAATTTCTGAACTATTATTGACATAAAACCAGAAAAGTGATTAGAAATGGATTGCTTCGTCGTGCAGTTTTCTGCACTCCTCGCAATGACGTATGTGTATAAATCGTCATTGCGAGCGAACGTATGTGAGCGTGGCAATCCATGAAGCTTGTTATATGGATTGCTTCGTTGGTCTTATGACCTCCTCGCAATGACGGCTGGGTTTGTATATATGTCATGGCTCAAAGCCACTTTAGTGGCGACGTGGCAATCCACATTCATTGTCATACCACATTAACTATTTTATGGGTTCTCCTAGTAGAGAATTCTACTTTACCTGTAACCAAGGCAAATAACGTATGATCTTTCCCAAGCCCAACATTTTTGCCTGGATAAAATTTAGTACCACGTTGCCTAACAATTATATTACCTGATATGACATATTGTCCATCATATTTTTTAATACCTAATCTACGACCGGCTGAGTCTCTACCATTTCTAGAACTACCACCAGCTTTTTTGGTTGCCATCTATAATACCCTTAAATAAATCCCGTTATAGTTTAGTAATGTCTAATATTTTTAGTTCAGTTAAAGCCTGTCTATGACCATTTTTCCGACGATAATTCTGGCGACGTTTTTTCTTAAAAACAATAACCTTATTATCTCTAAACTGGTTAGTAATTTCAGCCGTAACGAGAGCCCCTTGCACTATTGGCGTACCGATAAAAGATGGCTTGAAATCTTCACCAATCATCAACACCTGATCAAGTTGAATTTTTGCACCTCTCTCACCGTCAATTTTTTCTATTTTTATGACAGTGTTTTTGCCGACTTTATACTGTTTCCCGCCTGCTTTGACGATTGCGAACATGAAAAATATCCTAAACTAAAATTTAACAAACTAAGTCGGCATTATATTACCACCATATATTTTAGTCAATGGAAATTCGCAAATAAAAAAGCGAACAAATAGATTTTCTATAAAATAATCTATGTACCTTTATTGACACAAGCTATTAATTATGATACATATTATACAATCAAAAATAGTGTATCAGTAATTTGGTGTAGTTGTATATACTTCTGCGAGCGAACGTATGTGAGCGTGGCAATCCAGGAGATGGCACATTAGGAATAACGGATTATTTTTTTATAAGGGTGTAAGTATGGCTAAAAAACAAAAATTCTTAAGGAATTTGCTGACCAGCGTGTCAGTTGCCTCTATCATAGCAAGCATAGGAGGAAGCAGCGTGGCTTTTGCTGATAATGCTGAGGTTGGTGGTGTTGGTCCTGTAAATCTTAGTGCTATTTGGGCTACTCGAGCTGATCCGAAAGGCACAGATTGGGTAGTATTTAATGCTGCTGGTGGTCAACTTACAGTCGATGGGGCAGCTCCTGGTGCAATAGATTGTATAGATGTGAAAGAGGGTGGCTCTACTATCACAATAAATAATAATATTACTATAGGACAGATATACAATGGTGGTAACACTGTGGCTGCTACCATTAATGCTGCTCAGACATTAACATTAGGAGCTGGAAAAGATCATACAGGATTAGGGATTACAGAGCTTAATGGTGTAGGTTCTACACTTAGGTTAAAAAATGAAGCCATCATCCAGAATGCTGTCACTACGACTGGTGATGGTCAGGGAGTATTAACCTTTGAAGGAGTTGGTACTAGTGCTGGAGCAATAGGTACTGCTGCTGCTGCTTTAGCAGAGATTAATATAGGTGATGCCGGTGCCGGTGTCGCTGTTGCAGTGGTTACATTACAGGAAGACGTTTTTACTAAAAAACTTAACTTTGCTGTCGCTGATCGCGAGGTGCAAATTGCTGGTAATTTTGGAGGAGGCGGCGGTGGAGCTGCCGGTGAAGTTGATTTCGGTGCAGCAGGAGGAACGCTAACGTTTAACGCTGCACTGGATAAACCTAAGACATTTAATTCAACAATAGTTAATGGCGATAAGGGTATTTTAAATGTTCGGGGTGACCTCACAGCTACTAATGCACATATTGGCAAGATTAATGCTATAAATATTGGTACTGCTGAAGATGCTGTTACTGGTACTGCATCTAAGCCTGGTACCCTGTCAATAAATGCCTCAGATGGTAATGTTGAGCTTCTTGATGCTACAGTTGCAGGTCCAAAAGCAGCAATTAATTTCTTGGATAAAAAGTCGAAATTGAAATTATATATAGATGATACTGCTGGTGATGATAGGACTATAACCTTTCATAACAACTTACCAGGATTTGCTGGTGGTGGTGGAACCGTGGTGCTACAGGGTGATGCTAAAGCTTTAATTGTACAATCTAAAGGTGGGACAAAATCTCTTGGAACAGATGTAGCAAAGCTAGATGAATTGCAGGTGCGTGGTAATGTGACTATCATAGGAGAGTATGATGTTGATCCTGGTACTGGTGATGTTGTTGTTGTTAATGAAATTGATGTCAGTAATGTCGAAAAATTGAACATTATCAAGGGAGCGGTATTTCTAGATAAAAGTATTACCTCACAAAATATTCCTGAGATCCATATTGGGGCAACTGATGGTACCGATACTGGTAGAGCAAACTACATACTTAATACACAACGTCACGATTTTGATCTTGATGGTAGTGCAATTATTTTTGATAATCCAGATGCTCAGTTAACATTACGAAATAGTGGTGTTATCGACAATTCTGTAGCCTTTAATGGTAACTTGGAAGGATTTGATCATGCTGATGGTGGTGGAATCTTATTGTTGGAGAGTACAGATGCTAACAGTTTAATTGTACTATCTGATAATGGTGAAAGAACTCTTGGTACAAAAGATAAAAATCTAAAGGAATTACAGGTGCGTGGTAATGTGATTATCGCAGGAATGGATGTTGCAACTGCAGCAGCAAAAGAAAAAGCTCGTAAGGTTGCTGGTGGTGCTGGTGCTGTTATTGTTGCTAACAGACTTGATGTCAGTAATGCTAAGAAATTGAACGTTATTAAGGGAGCGGTATTTCTAGATCAAAGCACTACCTCAGCTCAGATTGCTGAGATCCATATTGGGGCAGATGGTGGCGGTCTTCCTGCTGTTGCCGGTGTCGGTAAAGCAAACTACATACTAGATGCAATATATGGTAACTTTGGTATTTTGGCTGCTAAAGGTGGTGGTGCTATTGGTAATAACAACATTCTTTTTGATGCTGCAGATGCTCGGTTAGTATTACGGAATAGTCATGATAAAGAAGACAGAACTATAACCTTTAATAATAGCTTAGCAGGATTTAATGATCCTGCTGGTGGTGGAATTGTATCGTTGGAGAGCGAAAATGGTGGAACTTTATTTGTACAATCTGCAGGTGGGATAAAAACTCTTGGAACAGCTGATGCTCGTCCTGCTCTTACTCGCAAGATAGGGGAATTGCAGGTGCGTGGTAATGTGACTGTCCTAGGAACTAGCACTAAGAACCTTGATTTCCGTAATGTGAATGTATTGAACATTATTAAAATGGCAATATTTGTTGATACAAGTGCTACCTCAGCCAAGATTGGTGAGATCAATATTGGTGCAGATGGTGGTGGTCTTCCTGCTGCTGCTGGTGTAGGTCAAGCAAATTACATAATTGATACGCAATATAAGAATGATACTGAGATTTTGAATGGTAGTGTAATTGCTTTTAAGGCTGCAGATGCTCAGTTAACATTACGGAATAGTAGTGCTAAAAACAATAGAACTATAACCTTTCATGGTAGCTTAGCAGGATTTAATGATCCTGCTGGTGGTGGAATTGTATCGTTGGAGAGCGAAAATGGTAAAACTTTAACTTTAGAATCTAATAATGGTCTAAGAACCCTTGGAACAGATGTTCGCAAGATAGGGGAATTGCAGGTGCGTGGTAATGTGACTATCAAAGGAGATGCTAATAAACTTGATGTCAGTAATGTTAAAATATTGAACGTTATTAATGGAGCAATGTTTACCGATGAGAGTGCTACCTCAGCCAAAATTGCTACGATCAATATTGCTACTGATGACGATTCAGCAGAGTACATACTGGATGCAGTTTATGGTAAATTTACTATTTTAACTAATGCTGATCATGAAATTAATTTTTTGCATGAAGATGCTCGATTAACATTACGGAATAATGCTAATGATCACAAAATTATAACTTTAGCAAATACTTTAGATCCGGGAGCTAATCTATTAGATCCTACTGCTGGTAGAGGTATAGTTCAATTAGAGTCTGTTCATGCTGGTAAAACATTAACGATTGAGGCTGGAGCTGGAGGTGGAGGTCTCCAGAGTTTAGGTACTGACGATCATAAGCTAAAAGAGTTATTTATTACTGGTGCTGGTCAAGTTGTAATCGAACCTACCATATATGCTAATACTATAACATTAAATGTAGCTCGGCTAACAACCGAGAATCCTGTTCATGGTAATATTGAATTTTTAGCAGACACTGCTTTTACGGCTAATCATAACATAGGTAATGTCGATTTTAAGGATAAAGCAGGTATAGTTGTACTAGCAAATAATAAGACAATCACTGGTAAAGTAGAGGGGAATAATGCAGGCACATTAAATTTTGTAGGAATTGGTACAGTAACTGGAGATATCGGTGAGAAGGATAAACCTTTAAATGTTATTAGTTTTAGTGTTGGTGATGTTACATTACGAGGAAATGTTTTTACCAACAATCTTAACTATTATAGTTCTATTGATGCTAATGGTATGGTTGTTGCTCCTGTTAATGCTGACGGTAAAACTGTAACAATTGGTGGTCATTTTAGAGGAAAAGTTAATTTTAATAATGTTTATGATAATATTTTAACATTTAACGGTGCTGGTCCTGATTCTTGTATTTTCGATTCAGAAATAGTTAATGGTAATAAGGGTACTTTAAATGTTCAGACTAACCTTGTAGCGACCCATGCAAATATTGGTAATATTAAGATTATAAATATTGGTACTCCCCCTGTTCACCCTGCTGTTGACTATACTCCTAATACTCTAGCAATAAATGCCTCAAAAGCTGATGTTCGTCTCCTTGCTCTTGCTGATGCAGAAATTAATTTTAAGCATGCAAATTCGAGATTAGAATTATTTACTTATGGAGCTGTTGGAAACAGTCATTCCATAATTTTTGAGAATGATTTACCAGGTGCTGGTGGTGCTCCTGGAGGGATAGTATTTATGAGTGGTATCAACGATGCTACTTTAACTGTACAAGCTAATGGTGCTAACAGGTTTCTTGGAACAGCTGGTGCAAAGCTATTACACATCGCAGCTTATGGTAAGGTGACTATCGCAAATGCTGCTAATACACTTGATATTAGTAATACGGGGAAATTAAGCATCGTTCATAACCCAGCAGTTGGTGCAGCTGTTACAACGTTTACCGATGAGATTGGCACCTCAGCTGCGATTGCTCGAATCGATATAGGACAATCTCAGTATGATGCTGGTTTTACTGTTGGTACTGTTAGTCGTGATGTAGGTTCAGCAATTTACGTATTGGATACCAAACATGCTAATATTGATATTTTAACTGGTACTAATCAAATTAATTTCTTGCATGAGAATGCTCAGTTAACATTACGGAATAGTAGTGATGTAAGAAGCGGGGAGATAACTTTAAACCGTGATCTAGACCCAGGTGCTGGTATTGGTGTTAATGGTAAAGGTATAGTTGAATTTCACTCTGTTGATCCTAACAAAAGCTTGACGATTAATAAAGTAGGGAATGCTAGCTTAGGTACTGCGGCTAATAGTCTAAAAGAAATAATTTTTTCTGGTGATGGTAGGTTTAATATTAACCCTGCTATTCATGCCAAAAATGTAAAATTAAATGCAGCTAATGTAATCTTGGGTGATGTTAATAGTCATGTTACCTTTGCTAGAAATACTACATTTACTGTTAATAATATCACAGGTAATGTAGATTTTGCAAATCATGCAGGCATAATTAATCTGGAAAATAATGGGAACATTACTGGCAGTGTAACTAGCACTGGTGGTGTTAATGGAACTTTAGTGTTCAAAGGGATTGGGGAAGTAACCGGCAGAATTGAGAAGTTAAAATTGTTAAGAGCAGGTATCGGTAATGTAAAATTAGCCGCTGGTAATCATAGCATTACTGAAATCCAGGGTAATGGTGAGCAAAATTTAACTTTTGCTGGTGGTTTTAATTTAGAAGGTGGCATTAACTTAACTGCTGGCGGGCAGGCAGTTGGTTTAATATTCATTGGCGATGGCAGCATTAGTGGTGGCGTCGGAACAGGTAGTGCAGTTGGTGGTATTCAAATTAAAGGTGGTACTGTTGCATTTGGCGATTCAATTAATGCTCGAGATATTGATATATCAAATGGAGCAACTGCTGAGATTGTTAAAAATACGGCTGCCACTATTAAAGGGGGAGGTAAGGTTAAATTTAAGAATACAGAAGAGCTGATTCTTAATACCCCAATAAGCGTCGATACTATGGAAGTAGCGGGAACGAATGTGAAAATTAACCAGGCAGTTTTAGGTAGTAATATTCATTTCTCTAGCTCTGACCCGGTAACTTTAACCTTAAATGCAGTAAGTACCGTAAGGAATATTGAAACAGCTGGTAATGAGGTGCATAGTATGGCATTAGATGCAGATTTTACCACTACAGGCGATATTGGGTCAGAGAGTAACAGATTAAAAGAGATTAAATTACTAGGTAATCATACATTTAGCATTGAGGGTAATAAAATATATTCCCCTATATTAACTACAACTGATAATAGCGGTAAAGTAATATTCAACTCGGATGATAGCGTTGTTTATGGCAACCTAGGGGAAGAGAATGTTAGATTAGCTGATGTAACTTTTGATAGTAATTCTAAGGTGCAAGCTGATGTTTATTCCAAGAAAATAACCATTAATGCTGATAAAATAGCAAGTTTTGCTGGTACTAATACAAGAACTATATCAATACCAGGAATACCAAGGTTATTGCAAGAGTTTACCTATAGCACAGAGATTGTTTCGGAAGAGATAAATGCTGAAGGCTCATCCAAGATGAAATTTGATAATGCAGTCTTGATTAAGGCACCAATTAATGGTGGACAGGTGATATTAGCAGATAATGTATGGTTTAAAGAAGAAGTAAAGTCAGCCACCTCTGTAACCTTCGCTCCAGATAAGTATGTAATATTAGAAAAAGATATTGCGTTTTCTAACATTGAAGCCAATCAAGCTAAGATAATTATCTTGTCTGAAAAACAAGCTATCGCTGGTGAATTAGCAGCTAAAAATTTAACAATAGATCTTGGAGCTAATCAATTAAAATATGCTGGTAATGCCAAACTGACAGGAGAGCTAAAATTACACAGTTTCTATGACTCATCAAAGTCGGAAGGTGGTAATATAGAAATTCAGAGTAATAGTAAATTGGATCTATCACAACTAGACAAGTTGGCTATAGTAATAGTAGGACGGAGTAATATTAACAAAATTTCTGACGCTCCTAAGCATGTTCTGATTTCGTCAGTTGATGGCAAGGGTATTAGTGCCTTGGATCCAAGTAAAATTACCTTGGATTCATCAGGTGAACAAAACCGCTTTGTCAGATGGACTATTGATACTAGTTCTTTAACTCTGGATGCACAGGAGAGTTCTCCGCAGGATGAAAAGGGTGTTTCTCCGGAGGATAAAAAGGACGTTTCTCCAGAGGATAGAAAGGGCGTTTCCCTAGGTAAAGAGGACGTTTCTAAGGAATTTTTAGATAAAGAATTTGCTGATGGACCTGAAGAGAAAAAGCATTTTGTTAACCAATTGGAGGAGGCAAAGAAGAAAGATCCTAATTGTGATGCTGCTAATGTTATGGATGAACTTGGTCTAATGGAGGAAGATGATACTAAACGGGCGGTTGAGAGACTATTTTCTAGTAATGAAAATCCAATAGGAGAGAGCGTTGCAAAAGATTCAATAACATTTAACATAATTGAAACAGCACTGACAGACGTTGCTAGCCAAATTACTTCAAGGTCTACGGATATGCAGGGTCCTGTATCATCGGGTGATGATGATAAGGTGATGTATGGAGTATGGGGTAGTCCATTTTATAGTATCGGTAACCAAAAAATGCGAAAAGGAGTTAGTGGTTATAAATCTAAATCAGCTGGTGGGATAGTTGGCTTTGATAGTTTAATAAATGATGACTTGCTAGTTGGTGCAGCTTACAGCAGAATTGACACAAAAATGTCTCATAAAAATCAGAAAATTGGCGATAGAACTACTGGTAAGACTAATGTCTTCTCGGTATATAGTTTATATAAATTCTCAGCTAATTGGTTTGCTGAAGCAATAGCATCATATGGCATAACTGATGTTAAAAATTTGGAAGGACGCGTAAAACCAACTGATGTGAGAAGGATTACTACTTTAGATACAGTTGTTGCTAAATATAAATCTACTTCTTATAATGGTAAACTACTTGCTGGATATAGTTATCAACCTTCTGAAAAGTTAGTTATTACACCAACCATTGGGTTCAGATACTCACAATTTACGGATTCTGGTTATACGGAAACTGGTACAGCATACCAAAAACTAATTGTTAAGAAAAGGTCGTACAATAAATTTGAAGGTATTTTGGGTCTGAGAACTGCGACAAACATACAACTTGACCAAATGTTGTTAATACCAGAATTGCATGGTTACGTTAATTATGACTTTAAAGGAAAAACACCATTAATTGATGCAAGGTTAGGTGGAATGGATGAACCATTACCGATCAAATCAGTTAAACCTTCTAAGGTCTCCTTTACTGTTGGTACTGGTCTAACTGTGAAATCCAATATGATGGAATATGGTGTTACCTATAATGCCCACATTGCCAATAAATATATTGGTCATCAAGGTAGTTTGAAGGTTAAAGTGAATTTCTAGGAAGTCAAAAACGTCATTGAGAGAAGGCGTATATATGCCCCAAGCGTCATTGCGAGTCCTAGTTAGGTGGCGTGGCAATCCATGTTCTTGGATTGCTTCGTCGGCTTATGCCTCCTCGCAATGACGGTTTTTTTCTTAAGTTGACGCCTATGCACAATGACGAGTATTCTTACCCAAGGCGTCATTGCGAGGAGACCGTAAGGTCGACGAAGCAATCCATATTTAATCAATGCTATGTGTATTTATGTCATGGCAACTGTCATAACATAAACACACTCAGCTCCAGAATCTTTTAAGATTTTAGCACATTGGTTAATTGTAGTTCCAGTGGTCAATACATCATCTACCAATAATATTTTTTGACCTATAATTTGATGTTTTTTATTGAATATAAGACTATTTGATAAGTTTTTTTCTCGTTCTCTTTTAGATAAAAATGTTTGGGATTTGGTCCATCTTGACTTAATTAAAACATCCGGACTAAACGGCTTTTTGAATGTTTTGCTGATTTCTAGAGCCATAATCAAAGCAGGATTATACATTCTAAACAATCTCTTGAACCTATTCATTGGAACTGGAATGATCAAATCAATGTCTTGAATCTCACTATGATATTGTCTATAAAATAATTTACTAAAAGTTTTGGAAAGAATAGTTTTATCTTGATATTTAAAGGCATGAATTATTTTTTTGCTATGCTCATTAAATTTAATTAGACTACGAGATTTATCATAATAAGGTTTATGTTGAAAGCATTTTGCACAACACATATTATCTAAAATTGATATGTCTAACCTACTACCACAAATAATACAGTAGGGTTTTGTAATAAAATCAAGTTTCTTCCAACAATTTGGACAAAAATCCTCTTTAGTTTCAGTCATTTCAGTACAAGACAAACATCTTGCTGGCAAAATGTAATCTATAAGATAATTATAAAGTTTGCTAATTTTGTCCACGTAATAAAGCAAATTTTTAAGCGATGTCGATTGTTAAATTTACCGGTCTACGAACACATGGATTTCCAATACTAGACACATCTGTTGACTCGATAGATACACAAGGGCTTTTAATCTCATAAGGAGGACCAGCTGTGCATGATAATAATTGCAAGAGTATAACAAAAAACACAGAGAATCTTAATAATTTTGTAATAATTGTCATTTAAAGTTAATTTTTTATCTTATATTTTATAGATAAATTAACCTAGTTTGTAATATATCTCAAGTATATTTGATAAATAACAAGTCTTATATATAAAATACATAATAGCTTGTGGTATTTTCTTGACAACCCATATATACTCAAGAATCAATAAATCAAGGAAGCGATGATAAATATACCCTTTAAAGAAAGACCCCCTTATGCTAAAAAGTATAATAGTTGGCGTATTAGAATTTTATATTCGATAATTATTGGTTATTCGACATTTATACTTTGTCGTCAGAATTTTAGTATTGTAATGCCTGCTTTAATGGAGCATTTCGATGTAACAAAAACTCAACTTGGTTGGATTTTAACAACTGCCTCTATATTTTATGGTGTAGGAAAGTTATGTAATGGATTCTTGAGTGATAGATCAAATGCTCGTATATTTATGGTGGTTGGTCTTGTCTGTGTAGGTATTATAACATTGTTATCAGGTTTTGCTTCAAGTATTATATCTCTTGGTATTTTGTGGATTCTAAATCATTGGTTTCAATCTATGGGTTGGCCACCTGCAACACGTATGTTGACTTATTGGTATGCTTCTAAGGAATTAGGAACGAAATGGTCTTTGGGAGCAACTTCTAATCAAATTGGTGGAGCAATTACTATGATAGTGTGTAGTTATTTAATAGACTTTTACGGTTGGGAATCAGCGTTTATAATTCCCGGAATAATTGCATTATTAATATCATTATTTTTATTTAATAGGTTACGTAATTCTCCTAATGAGGTTAATTTACCTATAGTGGAAGAGTATAAAGAATGTGCTATATCTCTTGATAGTGATTGTGATAATTTATTAACGACTCAACTAATAAAAATTGTATTTTGTAATAGGTTAATGTGGTATGTGTGTTTTGCTAACATGTTTGTCTATATTGTACGTCATGGTATAATGTCTTGGGCCCCTGTATTTTTATACGAACTAAAGAATGTTACTATTACTCAAGCTGGTTGGCAAATTGCTTCTTATGATATCTTAGGTTTAATTGGTGGTATTGTTGCTGGGTGGATGTCAGATAAAATATTTCAGGGACGACGTGGACCAGTTGGTTCAGTATTTATGTTTGCTTTGGCTTTTATTATCATCTTATTTTGGCAAATACCAAATGAGAATGAAATATTTAGTATAATTACTCTTGCTTTAGTTGGTTTTTTTGTAGCTGGACCGCAAGTCTTAATAGGTATTGCTACAGCAGACTTTACTAATAAACAAGCTGTTGGTACGGCTAATGGTCTTTCAGGTTTATTTGGTTATCTTGGTGCTGCCTTATCTGGTGTATGTGTTGGCTGGATTTCTGATAATTTAGGATGGAATGCTGTTTTTTTATTTTTTAGCCTATCCGCTTTCTTAGGGGCAATACTTTTTTCTTTAACTTGGAATCATAGTGCTAGGAGAACTGCATAACATGTTACCTAACTGCACTATCAGAATTTACTTGCCAAAAATATATAAATTTATATAAATGTTAATAATAAATTAATAAAGGTTTACTGTGACTCAAGAATATACATTTTCAATGATTAAGCCAGATGCTACGAGAAGAAATCTAATTGGTAAAATTAATTCTTACTTAGAGAATAATGGGCTGAAAATAGTAGCTCAAAAAATGACTATTTTAACTAGATATCAAGCAGAAAATTTTTATGCAGAACATAGATCAAGAGCATTTTTTAATAGTTTAATAGAATACATTATTTCCGGTCCAGTTGTCTTGCAGGTGCTTAAAGGGGAAAATGCTGTTTTACAAAATCGTAAAGTAATGGGAGCTACTAATCCAAATGATGCTGAATTAGGTACAATTCGGAGAGACTTTGCAGAGAATATTGAGGCTAATAGTATCCATGGTTCTGATAATTTAGAAAGTGCTGAAAGAGAAATAAAATTTTTCTTTACTGAAAAGGAAATTGTAGAATAATTATAGTCATTATGCAATATAGTGTTGTAGTTATTGGTGGTGGTCATGCTGGTTGTGAGGCAGCGTCAGCTTCTGCACGTCTTGGTGTAGATACTCTTTTAATTACTCTAAAACTAGATAATCTTGGTGAAATGTCTTGCAATCCTGCAATAGGTGGAGTAGCAAAAGGTACTTTAGTGAAAGAAATAGATGCACTTGATGGACTCATGGGTAAAATTATAGATCAAGCTGGTATCCATTATAAAATGCTTAATGAAAGCAAAGGACCAGCAGTTTGGGGACCAAGAGCTCAAGCTGATAGAAAGCTTTATAAAAAATCTATGTATAATGTTTTGATAAATCACCCAAATTTGACAATTTTATGTGCATCTGTAGAAAATATTGAAGTCCACGACTCTAAAGTACAGGCATTGATCTTAGATGATGGTACGCGAATTGCATGTCAAAAAGTTGTGTTAACTACAGGTACGTTTTTATCCGGACTCATTCACATAGGAACTAAAAAAATCCCATCGGGTAGAATAGGTGAAAAGCCGTCATATGGCTTATCTAACACATTAAAATCTTTCGGTTTTTCTCTTGGTAGGTTAAAAACTGGTACTCCTCCAAGAATAGATGGAAGAACAATTGATTATAACGAGGTAGAAGTACAGGCTGGAGATGCCGTACCACGTCCTTTCTC
>CM055403.1:2445181-2456181 GCA_029228625.1 Pseudolycoriella hygida | reverse complement strand
AAATAACATATTGCGGATTAGAGGCTGGTAATAAACCTAAGAATGACGACATTCTGCTATTCTTAAGATATCTTCTTTTGCCATGCCCATCGGCAGTTAACTTTTCAGCAGTACCAGTCTTTCCACCAACAAGATATCCTTTCACATCAGCTCTACGTCCTGTGCCTTCTTTTACCACAAAACGAAATAATTCACTCATTTGTTTAGAGGTTTTTTCACTAAAAATACGTGTACCAACAAGACGCTCATCTTGCCTTTTAATTAGAGTCAAATCATATAACGTCCCACCATTCACTACCGGCAATACTGCTTGAATAAAATGTAAAGGACTAATTGAAATACCATAACCATATGACATGACAACACTAGTCAAATCACTCCATCTCTTATCGGGTGGAAACAGAGGGGTACCTCTCTCTGGTAATTCAATTTTAAGCTGGTCTAGTAATCCTAATTTCTTTAAGTATTTTTTGAAATCACTTTTGCCAATTTCTAACATAATTTGGCTAACACCAATATTTGATGAATGCAGAAAAATTTCTGGAACACTATGCCACCCATGCCTTGGGTGATAATCTTTTATATTAAAGCTCCCTACCTTCATATAGCTAATATCATAAGCATCGTTCATTGCTATAGCATCAGTATCAAAACCTACTGCCATAGTTAAGGTTTTAAATACCGAACCCATCTCATAAATACCAAGACTTGCCATATTAAACAACTCTTCTGGCTTTGCACTACTCGGGTAATGTGGATTGAAATCAGGCTTACTAACCATAGCTAAAATCTCACCATTATTAGGATTGACAATTATCCCTACCGCCCCTATTGCACTAAATTCCTTTGATGTCCTATCTATTTCTTCATTTAGGATATTCTGTAATCTTATGTCTATAGATAGTTCAAGTGTTTTTTTAAGCTGATCTGGTTGTGCTAAGTCAGTATCCGAATTAGTTAAAAACTTGTCATAACTCCTTTCTAGCCCAGCAAGACCAACCAAATCCCTTCCCACATATCCTATAACATGCGATAATAAATTGGAAAAAGTATAGATTCTCTTTTGTTCTTGTTCAAAACTAAAACCTGGCATTGCCAAATTTAATACTGCCTCTTGCTCTTTTGGCAATAAATCCCTTTTCACCCATACAAAACTTTTGTTACTTTTTAGCTCTGCAAGTAATTTCGTTTTATCAATCTCAGGCAAAATTTTAGACAATTTTTCTAAACATTGCTCTGGATTGATTACTTTCTGTGGATTGACAAATAATGAGGAAGATGGTAAGTTAACTGCTAATAAATTACCATTACGATCTACTATTTCTTTTCTAAAGTTACTATTTTTTTCTTGATATTCTGGCTTAACATAACCATTAGTTGCAACAATTATTAAGCGGTATGATAATCCACAAAAAAACACAGTAAAACAAAAGCTAACTATGAATAGTCTGATTTTGGTATTGTCAGCACAAATATCCCATAAAATAATATTAGCAAAATTTTTCTTTATTTTAGTTAGAGTATTTTTTAACAATCCTAATAAAGATATATTATTACTCATAGCCTACTCGCGTCATTGCGAGGAACCACGAAACTCGAATAAAGCAATCCATTTCTAATCGCTTTCCTGGATTGCTTCGTCGGCACTAAAGTGCCTCCTCGCAATGACGGGTGGGTAAGAAGCCCTTCCGTCATTGTGAGACCACGCAGTGGTCGTAGCAATCCACACTCATTAGGTTTCTTCATCGGCTTACGCCCTCCTCGCAATGACGAAAAAGCTATCACCACGTCATTGCGAGGAGCAGCTTTGCTGCAACGAAGCAATCCATTTCTAATCATTTTCCTAGATTGCCTCATCGGCTTACGCCTCCTTGCAATGACGTATGCATAGGCGGAAAGAGTACTTTTCATCGAATATACTCTGATTTTTTAGTTGAAACAGTTTTTATGTATTTAGTATTAGCAATTGTTTTATAACGCCACTTAACATTAGCTTTATTAAAATGCGAATCTCTTATCTCATTAGACTTTACATATTTCTTGCTCTCAGGCATTAAAGGATCACTAATCATTTGCTTAACTTTAACAGTATCTAATTGTAAATAAAGTGATGATAATTTTCTTAGTCTAGCCGGAGAAGTAAGGTATGATTGTTCGACTTTTAACACATGAATTCTATTGCTCTCATCAGTCAATTGTTTTGAAACCTCTCCAAGCTGATAATGCAAGATAATAACCTTATCTTTAATTCTAAATAACCCATAAATAGAAAAAATTATAGTGCATACAGTTATACAACTAAATATTCTAACTACCATATGTACCATCTATTTTTTGTCCAGCCCTTAACTTTGCAGATCTTGCTCTTGGATTAAGTGCAACTTCTCTAAACGATGGACATACTGGTTTTTTTGTAAGAATCTTAAGCCACTCCTTAGAATTTTCTTCAGCTAAAACTTTTGCCGCATATTTAGACCTGGCAACTAACTTAGCAGAATTTGCCTTAAAAAAATTCTTAACAATTCGGTCTTCTAATGAATGAAATGAGACAATTACTAGGCGACCATTTGGTGCTAAAATATTCTTGCTATTATTTAGAAATCTTGCTAATTGACCTAATTCGTCATTGATGTAAATACGGATTGCTTGAAAACTCTTAGTAGCTGTATCAATTTTACCTTTTCGAAAACCTATAGTACTGCGAATAATATTGGCAAATCTTGCTGTATTGGTAATAGGCTCTAATCTCCTATGTTCTATGATTTTTTTAGCAATTCTTCGAGAATAAGGTTCATCGCCATATTGATAAATCACATCGGCTATTTCTTGTTCATCAGCCTTATTTATAAAATCTGCAGCACTCTCCCCTACCCCACTCATTCTCATATCAAGTGGTCCATCATGGGTAAAAGAAAATCCCCTATCTCCAGAATCAAGTTGCATAGAAGAAACTCCTAAATCCATAACTATGCCATCAAATTTCAACGAACCTAATTCTGAAAAGCTTTCAGCGAAACCTGTCTGAATAAAGTTTACTCTACCTGGATAATCATTTATCAATTGATTGGCATGAGTTATAACATTTGGATCGCGATCAATTGCCACTAATTGACAATCACAAGAATCGAGTATCATCCGACTATAACCACCAAAACCAAAAGTACAATCCAGATAAATCCCACCATCTTTGGGACACAAGACTTCCTTAACTTCATTTAACAGAACAGCTATATGAGGTGATGCGGATTCTTGTATCATATATCCTTATTAATATTCTTAAGAGTTAAACGATTATTTTGAGCAATTTGCCGAGCTGAAGAAAGATAAGTTTCAAAATTTTGCGGCTGCCAAATTTCAAAAACTAATCCCTTTCCTACAAAACAAGCCTGATCTGATATATCAGAATGCTCTATTAAAGATTTGGGTAAAATCACCCTACCCTCACCATCAAACGCAAGTTGGATAGCCTCACCAAGAATAATTGTTTCGAAAGCATCTCGTTCCTCAGAATATGGATCTAAGGTTTGGATCATTTGACTTAACTCCTCAAGCCTTTTTAAACTACACGCCTCTATACACTTATTTCTAAAAGACGGATAAACAATAACTCCATTAAATGCCTGACTAGACAAAGCTGCTCTATAGCTAGCAGGTACTGAAACACGACCTTTCTTATCAAGATTATTTATATATTTTGATAAAAAAATATTCATTTACCCTTTACCTTTAAAGAATTGGTAGTGTCATGCATCGGTATACTCTTCTGCTTTGAAGAATTGTTTTTTGAAAATATCAGGGACTCGCATACTCACGTACCTCATGTACGCTGCGTATGCTCGCCCCTCATTTTCAAATCCAATTCTCCAAATCATTTGAGTATATAACCACACCCTGTACAAATTATTCCATAATTAGATTTGGTCATATTTGGGATAATTTGGGATTATATGGAATTTTCAGGATATTGTACTATAATTACAGAGTCAAGAAGGTTTTAAATAGTTTACAAAAAATTTATAAAATTTTACCAATTGTGACTTATTTCCTGCATATATAGCTAACCCGAGAAGGTTCTAGCCATAATAAACTGAGGTTATTAAACACCTCCCGGCAATAGTTGAGCAACAAGGAAGACATTTAATAACTGAATTTTGCATTGTGGGTTGTGAATGATAATTGCAGATAATCATATTATATGATAATCTATATTATATAACAATTAAAGAACGAGGAATTAATGCCAAAAGTTATTACGGTAACAGATATGGTGAGATCTTTTTCAGACATTATTGGACGAGTGCATTATCAAGGAGAAAGTTTTGATATTAAAAAAGGAGCAAACATAGTGGCAAAAATTATGCCAGTTAAACCAAATAATACAATAGCAGTAAAGGACTTAAATGAATTTTTCTCCAATGGTCCACATCTTGATAAAGATGACATAGAGGAATTTGGAGAAGACATTAATGTTGTTAAGTCTTTAAAGTTAACGGATTGGGGGAATAAATGGGATTAGTAATTGATAGCTCAGTAATTATAGCAGCGGAAAAAGGCAAAATAGATTTTACGAAGTGGACTCAATATGATAAATCTTATATTAGCCCCATTACTGTTACAGAATTATTAATAGGAGTTAGCCGAGCCAATACTGAAGAACGGCACATGAAAAGATCGGTATTTGTCGAGCATGTAATCAACTCAATTACTGTACTGGATTTTGGTGTTGAGGAAGCAAGAGTTTACAATCATATTCTTTATAATTTATTTATTGAGAATTTGACAACAGGTATTCATGATATGCTAATTGCCGCATCAGCCATAGCTCGTGGCTATCCAGTGTTAACGTTAAATGGACGAGATTTTAAAAGAATAAAAGGACTGGAAGTGTTAGAAACCTCAATTTCGGATTAACTTCGTTAATCCAAAATTGGGGTAATCAGGTTAGCTATATATTAGACCTCTTGCATAACCTAAAGATAATTGAGGAATTTTTAGGAAAAACGAAGTCGAGTACCGCAGGTACTTAAATGTACGTGAGGAACGGAGACGAGTTTTGACAACAAAATTACCAATTAGATTAGGTTATGCAAGAGGTCTATTAAAAAAAAGTGGATGACAGGTATTAGTGCAAGGAAAAATTTTGGTATAATGATATCATACAAAAATTAATGAGCTTTTTATGATTACACTACTTGCTTCAATAACGGGCTTTATTAGCTCAATTATTCCAGAAATTTTAAAAATTCTAAAAGATCAAAATGACAAAAAACATGAACTTAATATTTTAGATCGGCAAATTGAAAGCCATAAATTAGGAAATAGCAAACTACTCTCAGAGCTTGATGCTTCCAAAGACATTGCGGAGAATAATAGTTTATATTCAACATATAAATCAGGCATTAATTGGGTTGATGCCTTAAATGCCTCAGTTCGCCCTGTTCTGGCATATAGTTTTTTTATTATGTATGCCTATGTCAAATATGTGCAATATAAAACCATCCAAAGTACAGCGATCCTTGTGGAATATCTTGATGTTTTATGGAATATAGATGATCAAGCTATTTTTGCCGGCATTATTAGTTTCTATTTTGGACAACGTATGTTTAATAAATTATGGAAGCGTAAAATGTAATACAATATGATATTGTAATTGTGACATAATATGCTACAATAGTGTCCAAGATTTTATTTAATTAAAAATTAGATATATGCTAAAAAGAATCGTTTGGCCCATTGTATTTGTACTTATTATATATCCAATTATACTTTCATATTTGGTTATAAAATATTACGCTAGCCATAAGATAGGCGTATTTGAGATAGGTTTGTTGATAGCTGGCTATTATGGCTCTAATATTGCTGTTGGTGTTGGATTACATCGGATGTGGTCACATCATGCCTTTAAAACAAATAAGGTGGTGGAATTTATTCTTGTTATGATGTCAGCTGCTACTTTACAAGGACCAGTTTTGTCCTGGGCATCAAATCATTATAAACATCATCGTTTTACTGATGAAGATCAAGATCCGCACAGCCCGCTAAAATTTGAGAATAGAATTTTAGGGTTTTTATGGTCACATATTGGATGGATGATCATTGATGGAAGCTATAAGTCCATTGACCGAATCACTATGGTTAAACTTGGTAAAAATAAATTGCTAAGATGGCAATTAAAGTATTACTGGAGAATATCTATATTTATGAACACTATAATGCCCGCATTAATAGGTTATCTAATTGGTGGAACTCTTACCTCTGCCTATGCTGGTTTCTTGTTTATTGGTATAGGTAGAGCATTGCAACAACATGCAACTTTTTCCGTAAATTCTCTATGCCATTTTGTCGGTAGCAAGAAATATTACAAAGGTACTGCCGGAGATATTTGGTGGATGGCATTATTCTTATTAGGTGAAAATTGGCATAATTTCCATCATGCCTTCCCATCAGACTACCGTAATGGCGTTAAGTGGTATCATTTTGATGTCCATAAATGGATAATATACATGATGAGTAAATTAGGACTAGCTTGGAATTTAGAAGTTACACCTGAAATTAGAATACAAGCCAAAAAAAATGAAACGAGTAACTACCTAATAGAGGGAAGGAAAGAGAAACTAAATTTACTACAAGATAAAATTAATCAGCTGGTAGAACATGTGTATATAAAACTTAATGAGCTTGAAAATTCTTCTATATCGATTAAAGTGCAATTACAAAAATCTTTTATAGAAATTCAGGAATCACTGAAAAAGCTTGCTGACCAACTACATTCATCAATTCAATTAACTGAAGAATCGTCAGAACGATTACTAAAAATTGCTAGTAAAAAGATTAAAGATCGTGAGATGGCAATTTATAAGTTATATAACGAACTAGATAGAAAATATGTTAGGAATTAGGAGGAAGCTACAATGCCAGACTTAACATCTATTGAAAATATGAGCTTTGAAGCTGCCTTAGCTGAACTAAAAGAAATTGTAAAAAGAATTGATGCTGGTGAGGAAAGTTTAGATTCATCAATTAGTAGCTTTGAAAGAGGAGTTTTACTAAAAGATCACTGTGAAAAAAAACTACAAGCTGCTAGATTGAAGATTGAAAAAATCACTAAGCAGGCAGATTCTAGCATCGTTATAGAAAAGATAGAGGTCTAACTAAGTCGCTTTTCGTCAAAAGTCTAGCTATACAGCGGTAAACTTATTGGATCGTGAGCGTTCACGGTTCTTTTAATATTTTCTTATGATAAATAAAAAACCTGCTTGCCCAACGTCATTGCGAGGAGCTACTTTATCACCTATCCAGCCAAATAGCACAGCCCCAATTGGTCGAAAAACAAAAGTAACACAGAAGACGAAAGCTGACAGCAAAGTAGCAGTGTGCGGGTCCGTTTTTGGAAAAAATAATTCATTCAACAATACTGCCATATGAACATAGAGCATCAAGTCAAAATACTCTAAAAATGTCCCGATTGACAGCAACCCAACCGCTTCTGTTTGCTCCCTGGTCAAAGCTCTATGGTCTTGATATGTTATCATTTCTTTACCATTAGTTAATATTTAATACTAATATTTCGACGATTTGGTTAATGATAGCAAGAAGAAATAACATGGAAAAGTGAAATAATAAATTTTTGATTGTAACAATATCACTAGTGCAAAGTAAATCTAAATGCTCTAAACCTCAGTTTTGGATTAGAATTTAAAAATTCTAATCCAAAAACTGTTAAAGCAATAAGGAAAAAAGCATTCTTGAAGCGGTTCTACGAATGCATTTTAACCTAATTTTTAGCTAATAATCTTATTTTTAATCTGAAGAATAAGATTATTAACCATTTTTATATTTTAACAATCAGGCGACGAACCGCTTCTAGCCTGATTGTTTACATTATTATTCCAATTTTGGATTAACGAAGTTAATCCGATATTGGGGTTCTAAATAGCAAATTTTTTAACCATAACAGACAATTAATTAGTGAATTATTAAATATTTTCTATTAATAAAAAATAAATATCTTTTAATATGAAAATTATTTGACTATATTAATGTAAGTTATATTTAATTAAAAAATTATACTACTGTGACCAAAACTTAACAATTGATTGTTCTCCACTTGAAGCAGAAACGACACTAGCCAGCAAAGAGGATGTTGTGTTATGTGATCTTAGCTACTAATGTCACCCCTGCTATCTTTATGTCATTCCTGCGAAATAGGTATCTAAAAAAAAGCGTCCTTCTAGGGAAGCGTAGTAAACCGACAAAACAATCCACCAATGCTGTACAATACTGTATGGATTGTTTCGTCAACCTAAGCTCTTCCTCGCAATGACGCACGGGAATAAAGGTATTATCCATGTGCAGTAGGAATCTAATTTTACAAACCATTTAAAGCCAACAACAAAACCAGGTCAACTAGCTGTGAGTATATTAGTTCAAGAAGATGTCAGGATTATCCCTAATCAGCAGACTAGCCTTACAAGAGAACAGAAAGAAGCTATAGGGTTGCTTTCCATAGGAACATTCCTGGAGTATTTTGATCTGTTGCTTTATGTGCATATGGTAGGAATTCTTAATGAGTTATTTTTTGAACCATCTGATCCTCAGACAACTTCTTTAATGATGTCTTTTGCTTTTTGTTCCACTTATGTTTTCCGACTTGTTGGAACAGTAATATTTGGTTGGTTAGGTGATAATATAGGGCGTAAGTCAACAGTGATCATCACAACCTTTATGATGGCGGCATCATGTCTTGTGATGGCTAATCTGCCTACTTATGCCCAGATAGGAGTTACAGCGGCTTGGGTACTTACAATATGTCGTATTGTGCAAGGCATATCTTCTATGAGTGAAATAATAGGTGCAGAACTGTATTTAACGGAAATGCTTAAACCCCCAATACAATATGCAAGTGTGGGATCATTATCAGCTTTTGCTGCCTTAGGGGGCATAGCTGCTTTAGGCATTGCATCACTTGTTACTTCACATGGTTTTAACTGGCGTCTAGCATTTTGGCTTGGTGCAGTAATATCATTAATTGGTTCTGTTGCTAGAACAACCTTGCGAGAAACACCAGAATTTGCTGATGCCAAACGTCGAATAAAAAAAGTTTTTGAGGAAATTAATACCGATACAGCTAACTTAACAAACCATCCTATTTGGCAAGAAAAAGTTAATAAAAAAACAGTAATATCTTTGTTTTTATTACATTGTGTTGGACCGATAACTTTTTATTTTCTTTATATATATTGTGGTAATATTTTAAAAACCAGCTTTGGTTATACAACTTCCGAGGTTATTCATCATAATTTCATTGTCTGTATAATGGAGTTCGTAACCACATTAACGTTATGTTATTTAAGTTTAAAAGTGAATCCATTATTAACAATGAAAATTATACTATTCATATGTTCTATTTTTATCATATTTTGTCCGTATTTATTGAATAATATTAATTCTCCTTATCAGTTATTTTTGATTCAATTCGTTATACTTTTACTTGAATGCTTACCTCCTATTCTTCCCATTTGTTATAAAAGCTTTCCGGTATTTAAACGTTTTACCTGTGCTAGTATTACATTTGCTGCATCTAGGACCTTAATGTTTGTCATTGCCTCTTTTGGTTTTGTCTATCTTACTAACCATTTTGGCAATTGGGGATTATTGGTTATTATGCTTCCTGCAATTATATTTTTCGCATACGGGTTCTTTCATTTTGAAAAGTTGGCAAAAGATTCTGGACATTACCCTCAGAATCATAGTAGATTGGTTGGTTAGTCGGAAAATTTTGGTAACATAGCTTTATTAACTTTTGCTCTGCTGCCGGTATCTCCAAGTATGTGCAAAGAATTATAAAATATTCTATTGTCTCCTTAACGATTTTCTTGGCTTTTTCTGGTGACTTAGCACTTAGAGTCTGTAAGTTGTGAATTCGATCGAAGACTTTAATAAATGCCACATCAAATTTTTTCTGTTGAAATAATAAATCTAACATCTCCTTGGAACTGATCTTCCCATATGATTTGATCCTGGTTAAATCTTCCACTTGGCGAGCAATTTGCTTACCAAAGACCATAGAAATCAGCTTTTCACTCAAATCCGTATCTTCAAGAGTATCATGCAGTAAACTGGTAATAATCATATCAGTCCTAAAATATTGGGGCAATTCTAATGCGGTGTATTCAGCAACCATGTACGCCACCTCTATCGGGTGAGAATAATAAGGGTCACCAGATTGTCGCATTTGACTACCATGATATTTTTTAGCATAATAGATACCCTTTTTAATCGCATCAATATCTACCGGTCTAGTTACTTGATAATTCAACTCAGATAACTTGCTCAGTAACTTCTCGGCATATTTACAGTTCGGATATTTTGTTTGCCAATTATACTTCCGATTATCAAGCACTTTTATCCTATAATATTAGTTATATCATAAATTAGTGTAAATTAAGAATTACAATACTTCCACTATTTTATTAGATTATTATCAAAAATATTTATCTTTTTGTAAATAATCTATAATAAATACCTAGTACTAGTAGGCTACCTGCAATAACTAAAGTAATTCTATATTTGGCTCTTTTTAGCTGCGAATATTCCTTCAAAAATCATATTTATTCTCGCCGGAAAATATTAATTAGTTATCGTAGGCAGCCTACTAGCTTATTTTTGCTGTATACTTAATAATGATTTATTTAATCAGTGGCTCCTTTAAAACCCCAATTTCGGATTAACTTCGTTAATCCAAAATTGGAATAATAATGTAAACAATCAAGCTAGAAGCGGTTCGTCACCTGATTGTTAAAATAGACCTCTTGCAAAACTCTACTTCTGCTGGTAATTTGTACGTCGATGCGGTACTCGAATCCTCACGTACACTTAAGTACGCTGGGGTTCTGCGTTCCGCGTCTCCTTCAAATTCCTCAGCATAAGCGAGTTTTGCAAGAAGTCTAATAATAAAAATGGCTAATAATCTTATTTTTAATCTGAAAAATAAGATTATT